>CM031234.1:653979643-654579643 GCA_018340775.1 Taxus wallichiana var. yunnanensis
TTGGCCCATCCACTCAGGATGTCGGCATTGTTACAACAACCGAAGTTCCTTCCGTCCCTCCTTCTTCTCTTCCTTCCCCTCCTCGAGTGACTCAAGTGACCATCCCTTTGGTCGTGTCCTCTTCCCCTTCTTCTACTGTTCCCCTCGCCTCTTCATCTATCTTCTCTTCCCTCGCTGATCTGTCCTCCTCCATTTCTTCCCTCATCTCTCGAGCTCCCTTCCCTTCCTATGTCTTCCGCAGCTGCAGTTTCCCTTCCTCCCGTGGACACTTCTTTGGCTATTCTCTCAATGCCGCCGCGTGTCTCCACGTTTTCCCCTCTTCTACCGCAGCTGTCCCTCTCGCTTCCGGTCCTTTTCCATGGACCAGCCTGGATCTCTCAAAGAACTAAGCCAAAGAAAAGAGGAAAGTTCCCATCGCTCCGATGGATGACTTTTCATGATCCTAAATGCAAAGGGGCGAAGAAGCGAAGGCTTTACACGCTTCTCTAAAAGTGTTGCAGTGAGAGAATCATGAAAATTACTGCATACCCCGATCCCCTTAAAGAGAAAAAGGATCTGTCTCTCGACAGATTTTACTGTGACCCAAGTCACAATGGGGACATCTTCGAAAGTCTCTGTGGGGAATCTCTTTCCGCGGTTGATGCCCTTTGTCAAAAGCTTCAAGAGATAAAAGAAGAGAAAAGGCTACTAAAAGAGCAAAACAAATATCTGCTCCAAGCCTTATAGAAGATGGGTAGTGGGCCTCCCACAACCGCCGCCAAACTTCGAGCTTCTCGGCATAGAAAATCAACGAATATGCCAAAATTGGCGAGCAGGGTATGGCCGTTTCCGCTTGGAGGAGCCAGATCCTCAAGGACAGTGAAAGAGTGATCACCGAGTTTGTCAATTTGTATCTGAACATCGGAAAGGCAAACAAGGAGCTCCAAGCATTAGCGGGGCCCATATCAGAAGAGTTGGAACATGCTGATCGACGAGGCCTTCTACAAATGTTCGACTGACGCAAAGATCTGGTCAAGTTCGGCGTCTTCGGCCATCCAAGGGCCCTCAACAAAATCATGTCCACTCTGGACTACCGGGTGGATCAGCTAGAATTTATTCTAGAAAAGATTGACAAAGTCAAGGAAGAAGCCCTGGATGCGATGCACCAAATGGAGCGAATTGTTCTCAACATGTCTCCAGGGTTGCTCACTCCTTCCTTTACCTTAAGGTCAGCTGATGAAACCATCCGGATCTTCAAGGAGATCGCTTCTCAAGGAACGGGGCCAGAGGTCACATTTGACACAGAATCTATCAACAACCTGCTGGCCTGTAGGGACTTCATCGGGTTCCTCATTGAGGCGGAGAAGGACTATTCCAAACTTCCCGAGAAGCTCATAGATGAGCGGGAGACTTGTGAAGCGATAAGCGATAGGCACAAGGATCCTTCTCAGGATCAACTTGGGCCAATAATCAACAAGTTCATGGAATACCGCTCTCAGTTCCATATCTCGTCACCTGAGCAGCATCAAAAGCAGGCTACCCCCTTTCGGCCGCAGGATGATGACGACGAGTAGCTTCTTCTTCTTCTTCTTCTTCTCTCTCTTCTCCGACTTTCTTGTTTGAATGTCTAAAGTATGTTGGCATAAATGATGACATCATCCATGTTGCGTCATGGGATGATGTCATCCATCAAGTTGTAAAAAAGTCAACATGACTTTTAGATATTTTGTAAATATCTTTGTAAATAAGTGGTTGGCTCCTTTTTGCCTTCTTTCCTTCTCCTCTTCTATATATATTGGAATACTTGTTGTATTCGGGGGTGGACATTTTTTAGATGAAAATAGAAGTGAGGAGAGAAAGACTTTGAGCTTTCTTATGTAAGAAAAAAAGAATAAAAATATTGAGACTTTGTGCTTCAATACCGTGTGTTATGTGTCGAACTTTCTTATGTTAGATCTGCACGTGTTTATTCTGTTAGATTCATATCTACTTTTCTGTCATTTGCTCATCAGTATTGCTTTGTTTATTTATGCAAGTAGGTTTGGCTCCGTTTACTACCAACCCAAAAACATAAATCTTCTGACCTTTCTGCTTTGGAATTCATTTCTTTTCTCCCTTCGGACCTGTTCCTTCTTCCTCCTCTCTTTCATTCCTTTCTTTTCGCAGTCGGAAAAACCTCTACTGGGATGAGATCCCAAACCCCCGAAGGTAGAATCTGTGAGACTTGCATAGATTCCTGCTGGTAGAATAGCAATAAACCGGGCCACACTCGACTCAAAGAGGGGCTATGCCCCACTTGCACACCGTTGGCTCGTTTATCCATAGATCTACCCAAGCTTACGATTTTCACTCAACACATTCGAAATATGATGTGATGATCGTTAATGATGAAGTTTACTCCAACTAGCAAGGTGTAATGAAGACAATTCATTATTAATCAGGATAAACTTAAATACTAAAAGGACCCATAGGGTATGGGATGAAGTTGGTGAAGAACTTTATGGGAGACTAAACTCCTGAACACCAAACTTATATGAAACCTTGGGTATGATGCCTAATGCAAATGATGAAATAGTTGTTAGGAGCATGCAGATTGTGCTCACCGTGAGTACTTATTATGAGATCCATGGCTAAAGTTTGGTATCTATACTCCTAAAATTAGTGAGTTTAAATCAACCATGGTAAAGATATGATGGTGTAGTCATATAAAGGATAACGACGATCTGATATCTGGAATGCATAGAATATATTTTTAGACGCCAAGGAAATTGGTATGAAGATCCAAGAAAAATGAATATACTGCCAAGATGATAGTAACCATGCAAACAAACCTAAGTCGGGTTTGGGAATTGTTGTAGAAGTCCTCAAGAGAATTGGGATTACTACTGAAACAAGAAACTTAAAATGAATAAGATTCATATATATATATACCTAGCTAATATAAATGTTGAAGTAAAACTGAATAACATGATTCTAATAAATAATAGAAAAGTGTTATTGAAAGGAGGATAACAGGAATGACTTTGTATGTCCCTAATGATGAGTAGTTATGTAGCTTGCATGATTTCTTATAGGAGTAAGAACAACATTAATGGTTATTACTCCTTGATAATGTGAGGCATTATTTTATTCGATTGAATTTGTATCACTAATAACAATAAGATTGGGAATTTAGATCTAAAGAGTGATCTATCTTATATCTAGAACAGATAGGTAGAAATGAGTATTATCGGAACTACATTTGACCTATCGTGATACTATGGGATAGGACTCTAGATATGCTTCACTAAGTGATGAAGACATGGGAACTAGAACATCCTGTCATGTTTAATTTAATAAGATACCGTGTTTCATTTTAGGACTCTTGATAGGTCAACTCACTACCGTCGTTACGTAGTCGTAACCATTTAATGATAGTTTTCGTTATTTGATTACTACCACTTAACAGCTATACTAAGTTCCCTTTTTAAGACCTTAAAATGTGGCATGGTATTACTTAAGTACAACTTCATGAAGGTTATTCTCGGACTTGTACCTTATACAAGACTTGTAGTTATTTACAACATCATTGACTACAAATCCATATAACTGAACAAGTGATTAAGGTGAGATGACAAGATTCCAATGGCGAGTGTGCCATCATGGAACCGAGCATGGCATACATGACTCAGAAACCTTGCACAAGGTAGTGTAACTGCTGATTACACTATCAAGATTTCACCATTATCTAAGTTGTGAGATGCCTGTGGATTTCATAGGTGGAACCCAGGTACACACTTAGGGGTTATCACTTATATATCATATCTTGTTAAAGGAAAACCAAAGGGATACATTTTATGTATGGCTCGTAAAGAGCATTGAGGGAGAACGAGTAAAGTTCAGTATTCTCTCATACAGTTGCACATGGTTCATGATAGTTATCGAAATGGATTGCATTAAGACTTATGTTGGATTTAAATATATGGGTATTTAAATCAGCTACATGAGGTAGGATTAAAAAAATCTCTAAGATTGAATTAACAAAAGTGGATGTTACACCATATATATCTCCTAATATAGCTTCCTCAAAACCTATTCCTAGTGTGCCCTTAGCATCAAAATATCCCTTGTCACCTCTTGATATTCCTATGATTACCCACAATGGAAAATTACAACCGTTTAATACATTATTGCCATCTTCTACCATTCCTTCACAGGATATCATCTCTCTCATGCATGTCGTAGGTCAGTTACAATCTCAGGTTCAGTCTCTCACTTTAGAAATTAGGGCTTACTATGCTTCCATTTATAACAATTCCTTACATGGTAACCTTGTCCCTAAGAAGATTCACAACTTTGCATTCCCTCAGGACTTCATCATGCCTACTTTCACATGTTTTGATGGTACTTTGGTGACCCTCATGCTCATCTTCTACATTATCGTATGGCTATGACCTCCTTTTCTAATGATATATTATTACTTAAGGCCTTTCATTACAACCTTATTGATGAGGTGTTACAATGGTACACTCATCTTCCCTTTGGGTCCATTAGTACTTTCTATGACATGGAGGATACTTTCCTCTATTGGTTTATAATCAAAAATGGCCCTAAAGTTACCTATGACCACTTACCTACTTTACATCAGGGCTCCTCTGAACCTATCAAGGATTATATTTTACAATTTAATGCTTGTATGCATCAGTTAGTATTCCAACCAATAGATCTTGAGAAGCAATTCATCTTCTGTCGTGGCCTCATTCCTCCACTCAAGCAAAGACTACAATATGATACATGTGAGTCATTCATTCTTCTACGTTACAAGGTTATCGACCTGAACAATATCTCCTGTCAACACACAAAGATAGATCCCTCACACACCTCTATGGCTATTGCCTCATCTAGTTCTCTACCATTGCCTTTGGTTGAGCATCCTACACAATCTCCACCTTTGCCTCATAAGAAAAGTAAACAAGCTCAACCCACTCAACCGAGAAAATCATATTCCTTATCTAGCTCCGTGATAGGTTATTATACGATGGAAAAGCATTCGAGCATGGGAATCTACAAGTAACTCTTCCTCGTACCCGACCTCCCGAGGTCGTGCCGAAATCTAAGACGAGATTGTGATGAATGTGGAATATGTATGGACATAGGAAAACTAGTTGGGCAATCTTATATCCCGAACACGTAATAGTGGAATCACTATCTAAGGCATAGAAGGCCCTCCTAACTGGATTGGTGTAATGGATTGTCCTGGATATAATAGTTGTTCAGAGGCTCCAATCAATGTCGAGCTCTGAGATCCTATTTATTGGCTGTTGGATACGTGGGAAGTGACCTATAGGTGCTTCATGTATATTTCAAGACAAGGTCATGAAAATGGTGATGGGAGGTGTAGTGGATTCTCCTAGGGTTTTATGGATGATTCTCTGGTCTAGTCCAAAAATCCTTAACTTGATTGGCTGTTATGTTTAATAAGGAGAATTGTGTAATGATGTCTGGTGGGAGTGGTGAGGACCTGAATATTAGTTCTCATAAACCAACATCAATGTCTGATTGATCAATAGGCCCGTTGGGTTGTGGAACCTGTGGATCACAGCCGTAAGTTCGCGGTTGTGGTGAACCTCCTATGGTCATACGAGGAGTTAATCTCTCCTTCCGATTATCCAATAATCATACACCTTTTCAACCTCTATGTTTAGAACTAGGAGTTGTGTAATTTTCTCATAATACCTTACAAGTGTTCTGGCAACTTGAATGCGTAAGCTATTATCTGTGTCGATGAGGAGGTCTCCTGCGTTGGGTTGTGGAACTAGAGGATCGCAACCAAATATTTGTTCTCTTTCAAGTCCTTGTACAATCATACAGATACCCTATCAAGGCAGTCTATAGTTAGGATGATTTGACCAAAATGTGTATGCCTTGTCATCTTCAATATTTAACTCTCTCAATTATTCACTAATTGCTTATAGGTTTACTGTTGCTTGAAAGACCTGGATCCTAAGGTCTTGATATATATCACTAGTCTTGTGGGGATATTTGGTTGAGGCACTATTGGTCCAAATATGTATTCTCTGAGCTCTTTAGGTCTCGTGATTGCCATGCAAAAATGATTCTACTTTAACTAAAATTTAATAAACTAATTATGAAAGATGTATCTACACTATGCATGTATTATTTTATTTTTGTATTTTCGATGAAGCATTTTAATGAAATTAAAAGAGCAAATATTCTAATATATATATTTTTTAAAAAGGACAATTAATCTAATGACGAATCAAAACAAGCAAAGTAGCCTGATGTAGCTATTTACTCATGCGCTTGTGAGTTTATCCTAAATATCTAAACAACCAACTAGTTTAATCAAAAAACTCTCAATCAAACCTCGAAGTGAGGAATGAATCATAGCTTCTCGAAACTATCATTCCCCATCATTCCCCATGAGCGGACAACCAAAATGATATTGAAAGTGAACTTTAACCAAAATGAAATAATTTACTACTCTATTCGATACGTTGTAATAGAACTTTGATAGCTCAAACCCGGAGTTTACTGAAAGTGTAAATCCAAACTGTGTGTGACTTTGTCCCCTCGGTGTGATCCCTCTTTTTGAAGACTAACGGTGGATGCAAAACATGAAACTATTGGAATTCTAAGCAAGAAACTCAAAAGACTGAATGATTAAACAGAGAAGGAGAGGGGCCATTTGTTTGAAAACAAGCTGACTATTTATAGCAAATGCATTCACTAGAAGGTAACTTGGAATGGAACTCTTTTACCATTAAACAAAGTGAAAACACTATTCACAGGGTGGCCAAAACATAAATGCAAAGCAAAGTAGCTGAAAAATGCGGGTAGAAACTTGAATTTTACATTTGACGAGATCGTCGGAACTTTCTTGAAAACGTGCATAGGACCGCCACCCCGTCACGGGGCGGTCTCACTTAAGACAAAAATGCAAGGAAAAAGGGGGAAGAGGGCAGAACAAAGCATGCGGAGGCCGGATGAGGCATATGGGATACAAACGTATACTTGGCGAGATTTTCTAGATCCCGAACACCTTACGAGGAGACCTGTATCATCATTGGGGTATGTGTAACCTCTTTTCGGTGGTGTAATACCCTACAATTTTGGGTACGTACATATTGCCCCCTCGGAGAAGCATCTTAGCCATGAAGAGGCATAAAATGGTGGATCTCGAGAATGGCGGTCCCAAAATGGGGAGTTAGGAGTTATACCTGACAAGCCCGTGTGTGGAAAGTCGCCATCCAAAATCCCGCTATCTATAAAATGAAAAAGGGGACTCAAGTGCAGATAGATAAAATAAATTGAGAAATAAAACTAAATTGATATGAAATGAGGACTTACCATCTGCACAGGGTTTAGAACTTACCTCCGTCGATGCTTCAACCTTATGAAAGACATTCAAAATCAATTTTAGAAAGCTATATATATATAAAAAAACTCATTTTACTATTCATTTACGCGTGTCGATTTGGTGGTTTTTGAGCTCTAGGACCCACGGTGACCATTTTCAATGAGAGTACAGTCAAAATGTTCATTGCGAGAACGTGATCATGCCTTCGAGAGTGGAACATCGGCCTGCGAAGTCTCAGGTTAGTTCTTCTCAATTTATCATTTTTAAATCTAAAACATAGAAATGTTGAAATCTTTGTCATGGGGGGATCATTTTCAAAAATGCTAGTTTTAAATGAGTCTCTAGGGGGCACCCATAGGGTAGGTCTTTATTTTGTTTAAAATGGTGTTTTCTTGCATTTTTAATGTATTTTTAGGGCTTTTGAGTTGTTCGCCAATTCGGGACAGACCTCCGCCTTGCAGGCGGTGGTCATGGGACCGTCACCCTAAATGGTGGCGGTTATGGAATGCGCTCTGCACAGGCGGCGGTTCGTAATAATGCAAAAAAAAAAAAGATGTTTTATTTAATTGTTTTTGCATTTTTAGCATTTTTACATGTTCTTGATAATTTTTCTAGTCAGATTTTGTTACTAACTTACTCTTTTTCTATGTTTTTGGGTGGATGCAGAAGGAGGAGTATATTAGATGGAGTAGAGAGAGGGAGTGTGATTGGCTCCGGTAGTGTTAGATGCACTATCTCAGGTGGAGAGAGACATTCTACAGAGGGTTGGCATTTGGAGGATTACATAGGTCCCTCATGTCGCACTCCGTCACCACATATTAAGTGACTTATTTTCGTATTGGGATGCGATCAAGACAACATTGTTGAGATCTCAGTTGGTTTAGTGGGCCACTTATATGGGGATGTCGTTGTTTCCATGGGGTCAAAGAAGGGGGTGAAGGTCCGCTCCATTGTTGAGTCAGATATTCCTATGCTCCGCAAGGCTATCATGGGCATCCTTGCTTTGAGATTGATTAGGGATAAGGGAGGGGACACTCTCTTATATTGTTGGGCTCCCATCATTACACAAATTGAGGGCCATGGCCACATTTACGCTTGGGGAGTAGACATCCTCGGGACCACCTACCATGATTTGTACAGGGTGGTCAGACTACAGGACAGTCACTGAGCCACCCTACTCTTGTCATGAGTTGGGTGTATGAGCACATCATTCCGTATGGGAGAGGTGTACACAGAGGATCCTGGGGCCGTCAGGGCAGCGAGGTGGACAGGGATGACCATTCTTAGAGTGCCTCACCAGCCAGTGGCTTCTTTGACTACTGCAGACATGGAGGCTACTCCCTATCAAGCCATGACAGGTTATGGGGAGAGGAGACACTCACATTGATCACTTGCCACACTACTAGTCAACTGGTAGACAAGACGGGAAGTTGGAGATCCACCCCTTTGATAGAGTACCACAACAGTTCGGCCTCCCATATATTGACATGTTTCCTCCAGCGGGGCTAGTGTATAGATCTGTTCATGAGGCTCGGGGAGGTCCTAGAGGCTGAGGGTTGGACTACGGTCACTCTTGGTGTTCCCATCAGTAACTAGGAGGGTGGTTCATGCTCGAGGGGTAGCTAGTGCTCCTTGGGCACATTTACTTCAGATTTTCATCGATCCCGCTCATAGCAGAAAGATGAGCCTATTAACGTGGACTCGAGTCCGAGGAGTTTACTCTGGGAGACAGAGGAGGCGGAGACCGGAGATGGCGGAACAGGTGAGGAGGATGATAACGACTATGAGGGCATACACTCAGTGATATTTTGCAGCCGAGAGGGTAGAGTAGAGCCAGAGAAGGTGACTTTGATTTCAGAGGATTTGCCTTCTCAGGATTTAGGGGGAGATGGCGAGTCTGTGGCAGGCCATCACATTGCTCCAGATGTGGGAGAGGGACGACAGTTAGTGGCAACGTCAGTGGCGCGCGATCCTAGAGATCCCACTTGGAGGCCTGGAGATCCGAGTGAGTTACTACTCTTTTCTCAACTTTACTTTAGTTAGAATTGCTTAGTTGTTATTTCCTTTTGTTGTTTCATTTATCTTTGGTTTTATTTTGGATTCTAACTTGTGTGTTTCTCCTTTTTATTTACAGCGATTGCTGAGGGATGGTGAGACTTGATTCGCCAGGTGTGCGCTGACACTCTATTGCTCCCTTCTGATGGTACTGGGTGAGCTCACTGAGGATGTTGGAGAGCCTTCAGCAGTCGGCCGACATACAGATGTCTTTGCCCCTATCTGGAAGGCAAGCAAAGATCATTACCTCCCTTCGCACCGAGCTGGCTGGATATAGGACTATTGAGCGTTTGATGAGGAGGAGTCACTCTCATAGTGAGACCACAGCTACTGGCCGTGATCATGAGCCCTCCATCCATTCAGAGTATTGTCGTAGTAGGAGTCCTAGGCGTGGTCATACACCTTCTGAGGGATCTCGCAGAGATTGAGAGATCATAGTGTCTTTTTGTAGCGACTTTTGGTCGATACATGTACGATTATTTTGTATTTTCTGGGCTCATTGAGTGTTTTGACCATGCCTTAGTGCATGATGGCATTGTACATGAAACACCATATATATATATATATATATATATATATATATATATATATATCTTTTTGGATCTAGACTCTTTGGTGTCTAGAATTTTGTGACTCGTTTCCCATGTATACTAGATGTTTTTAGAGTATTTGTTTTCATGCTTTTCAGAATGTATGCAATGGATGCCAAATGATAACAAATGTTAAACAAAATGTTTTACTTTATATGCTTTTGTAATGTTGACATGTGATGATGAACACATTGTAGTATTGAACTTTTGGCCTCTTTGGGCAATGTTTGTGATTTCTTCTTATGTTGGCAAAACGTGATGAATGTATAGTGATAAAGAGATGAACTTGCCCCATTCCCAACTCCACACAACCAGTAAGATGCGAGGGCTCAACACCAAGAGTTGGGAAGGGCACAAATTGTATGAGTTTTACTAATGTAACGATGAGAGATAGACAAACCAGTGAAAACCAAACTTAGACCTACACACTTACCCTACTCAGAACTACCACCAAGCTCGAAGGCCACTTACTTTCTAGTTTATCTAGACTTAGATCTATAAATGGCAACCTAGTTGACAAAATCTGGTTTTGAGGATTTGATCTCTTTGGAATTTGGACATTTGTTTTTACTTAATATAATTTGATTTGTATTTCTAGAATACCAAGATTTGTTAATTTGTGTGAATGGACCCCCCACACCCTACCTCATGCCACTAGTAAGAAGCATGGGTTTATCACCAAAGGCAGGATATAGGCGAGTAAGGGCACTTCTTTCCTTTCCCAACCTCACACCACTAGTAAGAGATGTAGGCTTATCACCGAAGGTTGGTGGGGCAAAGAAGTGTGTAAAATAAAATATTCTGTTTGCTTGGCATTTTTTATTCTATTTGATTTTGACACTTCTGATCTATGTGACTTTGGGATATCCTTTCTTTCAAAGAGACATAAGAGGGATAGATGTGACACCGAGAAGCTTCTAGAACATACCGTAGGTAAGGACAACTTCACCTAGTAGAAAGAAAGAGCAAAACCAAGTATGCAGGCCTTAGTATGGTTTTCATCAATACTTGTCTGTCAAACTTGATGAGAAGATTTGAAATTACTTGATGATGTTTGAAGAGATGTGAAATGTTTTGCCAATACTTTCAGAAATTTGTAATAGATTACTTAAGAGTAAGTTCTTTTACTATAATTTTTACGAAACGAGTGGACAAAATGAAACAGATAAATGACTAAAGCAATGTAGGTAGCTATAATGTACAAGTGGTGATTCTGATGTCTTATGCGTAAAATCTGTTTAAGATGCAAGGAATTGATAGTTTCATTGAATTCCTCACCTTCTAGTGTGCACAAGAGATACGCACCATTTCCGTAGTCTTTCATGACTCGGTATGGGCCCAACCACTTGGGCCGGAACTTCCTTCCTTCACCGGTTTTCTTATCAATCCGACTATCTAGTCTTAGAACTAGATCTCCCTCATATATTTCTCGCTCATAGACTTTTTTTTTATACTTGCCACACATCTAGTCAGTCAACATAGGCTCTGTGCCGTTGTTCGGCATTTAGCCTAGCCTCGTCAAGGCTTTCTAGTTGAGAGAGGCGTGCCTCCCTGTAAGCTTCTTCATCCAAAATCCCTTGTAATGAGATGCGGAGACTGGGTATTTCAACCTCAAGTGGGAGAACTGCTTCTACCCCGAATACCAATGAGAAAGGGGTTGCTCCTGTTGGTGTTCTTATTGAGGTTCGATGGGCCCACAAGGTCGGATATAGTTTTAGATGCCAATCTCGCTTGTTCTCCTTAACTGTTTTGAGGAGAATAGCCTTTAATGTTTTGTTTGTTGCTTCGGCTTGCCCATTGGCTTGAGGGTAGTAAAGAGAGGCTGTGTGATGGTTTATTTTGAATTTCTGCATAACTCACGACCTCGTCATTTTTAAAGGATATGCCATTATTTGAGATAATGACTTGTGGGACACCATACCTGTAAATGATTTGATTCGAATGGACTTGGCAATTACCGAACTGTATGGAGGTGAAAGGCATGGCCTCTACCCATTTGGTAAAATATTTCGTGGTCAGTAATTATAAAATTATGGCCATCTATTGATGAGGGTGAGAATTTCCCTATCAAATCTAGACCCCACGTGGAGAAGGGCCACGAGGTTGCTATTGGATGTAGGTATTATCTTTGGCATGTGAATCTCATGAGAGAATTCTTGGCATTTGTGGCACTTACGTACAAATTCTACTTCATTGTGTTCGAGAGTGGGCCAAAATAGCCCATCCGATGTATTTTGCGAGTAGGGCAAGACCACCAAAGTGGCCTCCACATATCCCACCGTGGGATTCATAAAGAATCTTCTTGGATTCTTCTGTGTCAATGCATCTTAGAAGCATGCCGTCGAAGGCTTTATGATAGAGTACTTGTTCTAAAACAACATATTTAGCGGTGATAATGCGTAACCGCCTTCTTTGTTGTGATGTGGCACCTTCCGGGTATGTGTGGTCCATGATAAAATTGATGATATCAATGTACTAGGGACATGTAGAGATGGGGGGCCTAGTTTCGACAAAGTATATACACTCATCAAGAAAGTCCAGATTTACCAGTTGCCTCCATCTAATGGATTTTCAGCTAACTAGTCTGCAATGATTTGTCCCTTAATGGATTTTTGGTTTACAAATGTTAACTCAAATTCACCCATTAAGGTTATGAAACGCCCAACCTTTTTAGATAAAGACCCTTACGTGAGGAATGTTCGTAAATGATCTATCTTTACAATGACCCTTGTTTCTTGGTTTAACATGTAATGTCTTAAACGTTTTGTTGTAAAGACTATGGCAAGGCATTCTCTCTCTGCCTGTGTGTAACATGTTTCATAATCGAGCAACGTTTGGCTAATGAAATAGACTACACGTTCTCGTTTATCATTGTCTTCTTGAGCCAGCATGTAGGCTAGCGAGACATCAGTGGCCCATGAGTATAGGATCAAAGGGTGGTCTAGTCTGGGAGGCATTAGCGTGGGTGGAGACAACAAGAAGCGTTTAATTGCTTTGAAGGCCTTGTTGCATTCTTCAGTCCAATCAATGCTATAATCTTTCTTTAATAGATTGTTGATTGGATGAATAGTAAAACTTAAATCCGGGATGAACCTTTGGATTGCACCAAGTTTCCCAAGAAATGACCTAATTCTAGACTCTCGTTTGATGGTGGAATCATTTCGAGAACAACCTGGATTTTGGCTGGATCAACATCAATCCCTCGTGAAGATATAATGTAACCTAGAAGTTTTCCTCCTATCACACCAAACACACACTTCTCTGGGTTTAATGTGACACCATATTCAATCAATCGTGAGAGGATGATATGGAGTACTTCTGGATGATCACAACACTTCTTGGCCTTGGCCAATAAGTCATCCACATAGGATTCCATAATTTTATGGATAAGATCGTGGAATATGTATGTCATTGCCCACTGATATGTAGCGTCGGCATTCTTAAGACCGAATGACATGACAACAATAAGTTCCCCAGGAGTTATAAACGTAGTTTTGGCTTGATCTTGTTCAGATATTTTAATCTGATTATACCCTAAGAACCCATCCATGAGGGACAATAGTTCAAATCTAGTTGTTGCATCAACAATAATGTCAATGGATGGTAATAGGAAGTCATCTTTGGGACAAGCTTTGTTAATATCCCGAAAGTCTATGCAAATGTGTATCTTCCCATTCTTTTTGAGAACAGGGATGATATTAGATACCCATTGTGAATAGTCAATGGGTTTGATGAATCCCACTTGGAGAAGTTTTATTACTTCCTCTTTTACCATGAGAGCCACTTTTGGCTTCATTGGTCTTGACTTTTGTTTAATTGGTTTTGCATCTGGTTTAGTGACAAGGTTATGTACCGCGATGTGTGGTGCAATGCCCATCATTTCTTTATAGTTAAATGTGAAAGCCTTTTGATGTTCTTTGAGGACTTGGGTGTGTATTTCTATCTCCTCTAGAGTTAACGAGGATCCCAACTTCAAAAAATTTGGTTCTTCCTCTGTCCCGATGTTTATGTCAATGGTTTCTTCTATTAAAGAAGCGTTACCTTCTTCAAATTTAGGTGGGGATGGAGGTAGTTCAAAGATTTCTCCGTCTTCTATCTCATAGATATTGAGATCCTTTTGTGGAGGAGACTCTACCATGGGATTTCCAAAATAGGAAGAGGAATGTGGTATTAGGGAAAGATCCACTATGCGGTGAGCAAGGTGTAGCTCTGCATAGGCGTTTAGATATTTGAGAGTGACTCTATCACCGTCAAAGTGATCCAGGATATTAAAATCATTCTCAGCTTCTCCATGAGTGAGGAGTGGGTTTTTGGTATTTTACGTATTAACGGTTCAAGTCACGTGATCTTTGAAATTTGTATCTTTCGACTCAATGTTAGGAGGAAATGGGAAGCTAAGGTTGTTATTAAATCTATGAGAAGGTTCTGCTCTCGTGGGATTGCTTCAATTGATATGAAGTTGAATCCCTTGCTTAGATCTAATACCACTATTTTGTAGAGTTGTAAATGTTCAGCCCTAGTTTCATATACCTCAGAGACTTGGTTTCGACTAGTCATGCGAGTCTCCTAAAGCACTCTAATTTTATCGACACCCATTCTTTTGGCTAGGATGAGGCCAAGGAGGAGAGCTTCGTACTCAACTCCGTTGTTTGTACATTCAAAGTTTAATTTAAAGGTGAAAGGTAGGATCTTTCCCTCAGGTGAAGTAAAGATCACTCTTTCCCCAGCTCCAAAGTGACATCTAGCTCCATCAAGTGGAGAGTCCAATATTTGCTTGGAAAACTGGATGTTGGGATATTTGTCATATCTGTTTCTTCTGCTTTGATTACTTCTACCATACAAACTTTGTCGATGGAAGAGAAGCAATTCCCATGGTGTATTCCAGTATACCCATAGAATCAAATGGTAGGAGAATAGATAAATATTTCTCCAAAGAATCTCGACAATTTTCACGTAGTCCCTAATGACATTGTTTCTATGACGTTGGCCTCATTTTTAGTGCTGCGATGCCCTTGACCAGATTTGTAATTTCCAATTATGTGGTGGGTAACAACTTCTCTTTTGGTTTTGAATTAATTGGTTTGCTTTGAGTTGATTTGTCGGGAGTTCAAACTCGAATGAACACCGGTCTTTTCTTCAAATCAGCTAGGTGTATATTGAGAGAATGAAGGAATAAATCGCATAGTTCCATTTGATCCATGTTTGGAGCACTTGCGATGAGTAGAGAACCGTGTGCCATCTTTGAATAAAATGAGCACCGAATTCATTATGTTCTTGTTTTGGAAGCGTATAGGTGGGTACATGTTTTGGAAGCATTGTTAAACTTCTAAGCATAGCGTCTTTAAGTACTCCTCATCCAAAAATGGGAGTGGATCTCGATCTGTCTCATGATTTGTGGTCCGAACAAGACCCGAGAGATGAAATGGATTCTCCAATAAATGCCATATTGTTAGAGCACGAGGGCTCTGGTTGTTGTGTTTGTGCAACTGATCTAACTCCTCAATTTGAAACAAAGAACTACAACTAGTTGTTTGAGGGGAGTTTGAGATGACAAGTAATTACTTGAATAGTTATCAGCCCATGCAGAAAGCGAGGGTGATGGTTGTCTATTTGTTTGACCATAATTTGCTTCGAGACCTGAGAGAGGTCTGCCATATGCGTCGTATCCTGACATATTCGGGGGGTATATGAATACCCGCAGAATAATGGGAAAGAGCGAAGGTGGATGAAAGAAATGAAAATAAAAGGGGAACAATTGTTTGGTTCACGTCAAGTTCACCAATTTTGTTGGTGAAGCTGATGTGAAGGCTAATGAGGTAGATAAGATGAAACAGTTGTTTCTTCACGTCAGGTTCACCAATTTTGTATGATGGAAAAGTGACATGCGAGCATGGGAATCTACAAGTAATTCTTCCTCATACCTGACCTCCCGAGGTCGTGCTGAGATGGCCAGTGAATGTGGAATATGTATGGATATAGACAAACTAGTTGGGCAATCTTATATCCTCAACACGCAATAGTGGAATTTGTGAATCTAAGGCGTAGAAGGCCCTCCTAACCTGGATTGGTGTAATGGATTGTTCAGATATAATAGTTGTTCGGAGGCTCCAATCAATGTCGAGCTCTGCATGAGATCCTATTTATTGGTTGTTGGATACATGGGAAGTGACCTGTAGGTGCTTCGTGTATATTTCCAGATAAGGTCATGAAAATGGTGATGGGAGGTGTAGTGGATCCTCTGGGGTTTTATGGACGATTCTCTGGTCTAGTCCATAAATCCTTAGCTTGATTGGCTGCTATGTTTAATAAGGAGAATTGTGTAATGATGTCTGGTGGGAGTGGTGAGGACTTGAATATTAGTGTTCATAAACCAACATCAATGTCTGATTGATCAATAGGCCCATTGGGTTGTGGGACCTGTGGATCACAACCGTAAGTTCACGGTTGTGGCGAACCTCCTATGGTCATACGAGGAGTTAATCTCTCCTTCTAATTATCCAATAATCATACACCTTTTCAACCTCTATGTTTAGAACTAGGAGTTGTGTAATTTTCTCATAATACCTTACAGGTGTTCTGGCAACTTGAATACGTAAGCTAGTGTCTATGTCGATGAGGAGGTCTCCTACGTTGGGTTGTGGAACTAGAGGATCGCAACCAAATATTTGTTCTCTTTTGAGTCCTTGTCAGGTCATACAGATACCATATCAAGGCGATCATAGTTAGGATGATTTGACCAAAATGTGTATGCCTTGTCGTCTTCAATATTTAACTCTCTCAGTTGTTCACTAATTGCTTGTAGGTTTACTATTGCTCGAAAGACCTGGATCCTAAGGTCTTGATCTATATCAGCTAGTGTTGTGGGGGATTTGGTTGAGGCACTATCGGTTCAAATATGTATTCTCTGGGGCTCTCTAGGTCTCGTGATTGTCATGCAAAAATGATTCAACTTTAACTAAAACTTAATAAACTAATTATGAAAGATGTATCTACACTATGCATGTATTATTTTTTTTTTTATATTTTCGATGAAGTATTTTAATGAAATTAAAAGAGCAATTCTAATATTCTAATATATATCTTTTTTTTAAAAGGACAATTAATCTAATGACAAAATCAAAACAAACAATGTAGCACGATATAGCTATTTACCCATGCATGTTATGAGTTTGTCCTAAATACCTAAACAACCAACTAGTTTAATAAAAAAACTCTCAATCCTACCTCAAAAGTGAGAAATGAATCATAGCTTCTTAGAAACTATCATTCCCCATAGCTTCTTCCCTGGCAATATTGAAAGTGAACTTTAACCAAAATGAAATAATTTACTACTCTATTTGATACGTTGTAACTAGAACTTTGATAGCTCAAACTTGGAGTTTACATAACAATGGTAAATCTAGTTATGTGTGACTTTGTCCCCTCAGTGTGATCTCCGCATTCCTTCGTGTTCTCATGAATCCAAAAATCATGTATATGATAGCATCAACAGAAGAGGGTACTCAAACAATGGCAGCTTTGGATATAGACCGAATACAATGCAAGTAAGAGAGGGATAATGCAAGTGAACAGAGCTTGACTATGCAATTCCTAGCGGGATTTATTACGGGAATACAACACAAATACGCCGAGAGTTCTAGAAACTATCTTTTGTGACCAGACAAAACCTGCAACTCTAAATGGATTCCAATCTAAGAATGAAACTATCTTATTCTAAACTGGTTTGCATGGAACAACAATGAAGCAAGATTGAAACAAGAAGATCAAATGACCTCTAAACAACAAAGGAAGACTAACAATGGATGTAAAACATGAAACTATTGGAATTCTAAGCAAGAAACTCAAAAGACTGAATGATTAAATAGAGAAGGAGAGGGGCCATTTGTTTGAAAACAAGCTGGCTATTTATAACAAATGCATTCACTAGAAGGTAACTTGGAATGGAACTCTTTTACCATTAAACAAAGTGAAAACACTATTCACGGGGCGCCAAAACATAAATTCAAAGCAATGTAGCTAAAAAATGCCGGTACAAACTTGAATTTTACGTTTGACGAGATAGTCGAACTTTCTAGAAAACGCGCATAGGACCGCCACCCTATGCAAGCAGTGGCGGTGCGGTTCTGGGACAAGACCGTCACCCGTCTGGGCGGTAGTCACGGGACCGCCACCCGAGCGGGCGGCGGTGGTTTCATTCCTTAAGACAAAAATGCTAGGAAAAAGGGGGATAGAGGGGCGAGCAAAGCACACGGAGGCCAAATGAGGCATATAGCATACAAATGTAAACTTGGCGAGCTTTTTGGGTCCCGAACACCTTGCGAGGAAACCTGTATCATCATTGGGGTATGTGTAACCTCTTTCGGTGGTGCAAGACCTATAATTTTGGGTACATATAGTTACTCCTCCTACCACTCCACCTCGGTCGCATGAGCTTTTACACTTCTCTCATCACGCTCGACCACATGATGTGTTGCATGTTTTACTTACTGAGTGACTACTTCGCGTACTATCTAACCAACATCTTCTTAACACCTCCTGGCAACGACAACATGACCAACCTTATTGTAATTATCATCGCATAAATGGCCATATGGATAATGATTGTCTTTCCCTTCATGATCGATTATAACAACTAGAGGATAAGGGCATCATCTCCTCTGGCTCTTGCTCACATGAACAATCCATCTCTCTTCTACCTCGCCATAGGATTTCTACTACAGTTGAGTCATCTCCCACATCTAGTGCTCCGATAATTGTATGTTCACCACAGTTTGTTACTCATGCATGCTCTCCACCACATCCATACACCATTGCATCATCACATCCATTACATCCACTTCATCCATCTCATTCATCACATTCATGCTATCCACCGCATCACGCTGCTCCTTCACATTGGATTCAAGATAAATCCACTCTTACACATCCAACCACAACTCCATATGACATTTAATTCAGTTCATACACTCATGCTACTTCCATTCCACATGTTTCCACCGCTTCACATCACCTTGGTCTTTGGTAGGTGATTATTATCACCTTACCTCCCGATGATGCACTTGTCTTCTTACTATTCTTACACAACTATTGAGGATTTTATTTAACAACCTTTCATCACGCGCTACATTGTTCATCTAGCACACTCATATCATTTTCGGGGGATCACTAATCCCCCTTTAGTTTCATCATACTAACATTCCACGATCACATCCTATTATCATTTAACATAACACGTTGCTTTCTTTGGCAATTATACATCATCCATTTTTACATTCTATTCTACTATCATCATTACATTAACTATGCACTACAAATAAATATTTTCATCAATCACATTACATTTGTTATTTATTACCATTCACCATACACATTTTATATGTTATCTATTACCATTCACCATACACATTTTGTCTACCATTACCAACATTATATCATTCTACACTAATCAAACAATACACCACACATACAATAAACATTGAATCATACATCATCCAACACATTACATTTATCTACAACAACGCAAAATTATCATATATCACAAACATGCGTCCATACATATATATCAAATACAATCACCTTGGAGAAACTCCCTACATCGTATGCCATAGTACATATCAGACCTCATCATCACTATCACTCTCGGGTACTATGAGAGCCCTATAACTAGATGCCTCTCCACCAACGCAACGTCATTATTTGTAGCCTTGATATCACTCAACCCGTCTCTCGTAACAAATTAATCTTCGTAGAATACTCACAATTGACATTCTTCACATCTACATATATATCAAACACATCTTGTGCCAATGGACCACCGCTCGTCGCCTCTCTAGCTTGCTTATGTCTCCTCACGTGCCTAGTACCTCTCTCGCTCAAAGACATTGCACATGTCATGTCATTTCGCTATCGCCACTAACTCAAACAAATGGGCATACTCACCCATAATGTCGTCCACACGCTCCAACATCCCTACACCCGCAAGTATCTTGGTGGGCACATTCTCGCGTCAATTTTGCCGATAGATGTGTCCACAATCAAGGACTAATACACGTCTACCTATAACCCAATAACACATCACATTAGATAAACATAACCAACACATAAACAAGTAACAAATCATAAAACATAACTATACAACTACTCACGCTCGTTATTGTTGCCTCTACATTGTCAATCGCATGTGCTTCCCCTCATACTCCTCCTCCGCATGGTAAATTTTCCGCATCTCAACAATGGGAATAATAATACCCACCAATGAGTTGCCCACCATGCATGGTAGTCCTCGATGCCACCCACATCATCTAAGTCTACAAGCTTTATCACCGCATCTACCTCATTTGGCCTCGACGGTACTAATCGCTCTATTGCGGGCCCTAGTCTAGCTCTAGTCCTCGTAGGTGCTATGATAGCTTTTAACCATATATATGGCTCTTGGGGCACGTCCTGAGCCATGCCAAATTGCCGTAATACTCACTCTATCTAAAAATCTCAGCCACACCTAGAAATCAATCCTCAAGCCACATCATCCTCCGAATACACCACAACTCTACCACATCCTCAAGCCATCCTCCATAGTCATGATATGGCCTCCATGTGACTACCTTGGGCCCCATCCTATCTATTAGTGCCTTGTAGGTATCTGTGTCCATCTTCCTACCACGAATATTGATCCACCTCCGTGCATAGATCTCTGGCCTAGCCCACTCTCCTCATGGACCTTTGACCGGTCTCAACACAACTATGTTCTCATATGCCCATATATGTAATAGTGTGGTGGCTCCTATCCCTCCACCATGCTCCTCGTGCGTAAATCGGTATAGGTCCTTATATAGGTGGGCCAACACACACCGTGCCCACACATATCTAATACCCTCCTCCTCTATCTACTGGCATATGTCATGCATCTTATACAATATGCCTACACCTCCTCCCTCTATGGCTATACATGAAGCAATCACAACCGCTATGAACTTCTACAAGCGTCGAACCCTGCACCATGAATATAGCATCCAAACTGATACGGGCCTTGACAGGTACTTGAGCCCCAAAAATATTGTCTCGCGGATCACATCTGCCGCTCAATATCCTCTCTACCGGCATAACATGTACTCTTTTCTTGACAACCGACAATCGCAGATTTGATATACATCCTCCCAAGTAATAGTTATCTCCCCCATAGGCAACCAAAATGTACACGTATCGGCACACCACCTCTAACATAATGCAGTCAACATTGGCATATTATAGAGCACATACCCCATCTATACTATGTGTCGCAGGCCAATATGGTCCATCACATCCCAATCATCATCCGGCATTCCTAATCCAAGTAACGTACTCATATGATGCCCATCACGGAACTCCCTCAAGTGGATATCCCTCTGCACACCACAAAAATGACAACAAAATGTCATGTTAGAATACATTAAAAAATCAAATACATTCGCTTCTTGTACTAGAAACCTTTTTTCACCATTATACACCAAATGCACACATTTTGGACTAGGGCGCCCATATGCAAGACTGGGGCACCCAAATCTAGGTGCACTGTCCTGTGGGTCACCAGGGTGCCCTCATCGCTCTTGTCCAGATATCAAATACCGAGAAACTTAAAAATCTCCAAATTGCAAAAAATTCAACAAAAATAACTACTATACCATACATTTTTGTGAAAAACAATGCACTTACCAAATCTGCAATCGTACGTAATGCTACGGTGGTCGCCACCCTCTCAAATCGATTGACTAGACGCGCTGCTCTCACTTGCGGCTTTTTCACTCACTTCGTGCTCACTCTCAAAATCATGTACAAAACAAATGAAGTGACTAAACACTTTTTCACTTCACTACTTATAGTTACTTTTTCATCACCTACTTTACTATAGTCATTATTTTGTGCTTATTACCACAACTAATACACACTACACCATTTTTGTCATATCTTGAGTGTTTCTACTCCGATTTACACCCCGTTTGTGGAATTCTTTTTAGAATTATGCCTACCACCATATTGTCCACATTATGTGCATGTTATCACTCTTTAACATTTTCTTCCACCCAACTCATACTTTTTTAGCAATTTCTATCTATTTTGTGCTTACTTTCGACTTAGCGTTTGTTCTTCTCATCACTTCCCCTTTCATCGAAAGGGGGCATATTGTTGGGGTCATCTTATAATCCCCCTTACATTACCATGCGATCAATCAACACTACCAACTCATCATTTTCAAACATTTACTAACACATTATGTGACATTTCACCATCAACTCCCCTAATGACCTAACTTGGGGGCAACAAATATACAATTTTTCTATGCGACGTTTCATCACTTCCCCTTAATGACCTAAACGAGGGCAACAAGTGATTACAAATCTTTCATGCAATATTTCACCAACTTCTATCAATTTCCCCTAATGACCTAGCCTGGGGGCAACTAGCGTAAAATCTCTCTATGAGTAACGAGAAAAAAATCAATTAATCAACGTGTTCGAATATCTAACAATCGAAATCACACAAATCAATCAATAAAATACAACAACAATCGGTCTCACTGATGACTTAACTTGGGAGTTACATGCATTACTTTCCCAGATGACCTAACTTGGGAAGTTTTTCTACATTTTTGCGCTTGCTTCAAGATGACCTAACTTGAAGCCATCATCCATTTCATGTTTTCTTCCAGATGACCTAACTTGGAAGCCATCACATTGCAACGACACCCGTGGAGTGGGGGCAAGAGTGCCTTTCCTTTACCACTCCTATATGGGTCAACTATTTGATCGAAATTGTCTGAATCCAAAACCACAAATCTTTGATTTGAGTCCTGTATGTATCGGCTAGATCTTGAGGATGTAGTTAGATATTGGAGAATAACACACTTTTCTCCCTACACTCTTCCTCTGCGACAAGACGCCCAAATTCTCCTATTGATTATTCATATACATGCATTCGAGTTGTGAACTGATCACTCCCTAATCCATCTCATCATCATCACACGCATTTGAAATTATCCATATTTTCTATCATCGCTCTCATTCAATGTACTTCATCACAACATTACACTTTTCATTACATTGATCCATGGTTTGGCACACTATATGGTTATTTCAACAGACTTTTACTACCACATCTACGCATTCTACTTTAGAAGGGGCTTCTCCATATTTCTCTCAGGTACGCATCTCTATCTACTTTATGTTACCAAACTTTCAGTCACCAACATAAAGTGGGTGCAAATGTAGTCACAATTTCCTGGGTAACACCTTCATATTATGCCTTATCCGCACATCAACTTGCCCAAGTCCAACATAGTGAGGTAAGTCAATTTTAGGTTAGTACCCCATCACTCTTATTTACATTATTTCATTTCATTTAAATATTAAAATAAAATATTTAGAATCAATATTTCAGTTTATACCATTTATTACATTTTTGTACCTATTTAGATTAACTTAGAATATAACCATTAATTTTCATATTTTTAGTTAATCATCGAGTACTTATCGAGGCACATATTAGCTTGGATGGGATTTTGAGATCGTGGATTCAATGCTTTGGAAGTTTATAGTGTGGTTATTGCATCATTGATCGCAGTGGAGGGAGGTGGTGTGGGAATCTTATATAAGATACACGATATTTACCAGTTGATAGAGGATGAGGGTATTAGGTATGTTTGGGCTAGATGTGTGTTGGCCCACCTATATAGAGATCTTTACAGATTTACACAAGAGGAACATGGAGGTGGAATCAGAGTGACTACTTTATTACATGTATGGGCCTATAAGCATATAACAATATTGAGGCCACTTGGTGGTCTCATGAGCAGAGTGGGCTAGGCCAGACATATTTGCTAAGAGATGGGCTAGTGTACATGGGCAAAAGATGGATACTAATACTTATATAGCCTTGATAGATTAAATGGGGCCAAAGGCGGTGATATGGAGTCCATACCGAGATTATGGAGGATGGCTAGAGGATGTGGTAGAGTTACGATGCATATAAAAGACTATGTGGTTGGAGGATTGGTTCCTAGGTGTGACTGAATTATTTTAGGTAGAGAAAATATCTCGATAGTTTGGTATGACTTAGGATGTGCCCCAGATCCATAAGTGTGGGTTAGATTTGTTAAAGCACTAGGAGTGTTAGTGTTAGACCAGGGCTCACAGGAGAGCAACTACTACCTCCTGGGCCAGACGAGGCGAGATGTGGCCATAGAGCTAATGGACGAAGATGATGTGGGGTGTAGAGGCATACCATGCATGGTGGACAACACATCAATGGGTGTTTTTGTTTCCATTATTTGTGGATGCAGCTTACCACAGGGAGGAGGAGTGGAGGGGCAAGCACATGCCCCGACAACGTAGTAGCGGCGATAGCAGAGCGTGAGTATCTATATAGTTATGTTGTATGATTGGTTACTTGTTTATGTGATGGTTATGGTTATCTAATGTGTTGTGCTATTGGTTGTAGGTGACACATATTGAGCTTGATTGTGGACACATCTATCTGCATATTGATGCGGAATGTGTCGACATACATACTTGTGGTTGGAGAGATGTTAGAGTATGTGGAGGACATTGCGAGTGAGTATGCCCATTAGTTTGAGCCAGTGGCCATAATAACAATGACATGTACCATGCTACTGAGTGAGAGGGATGAGGCACATGAGGAGACATGACGAGCTAGAGAGGTGGTGGGTGGCATTTCTTTAGTGCAGGATGTGTTTCCACAATTCCTTTCATTATAGAGTCATTTTACATAGGTAGAAGGAGAGGTATAGGGTCGCAATCAGCGACACCGAGTCGATGGCTAGGCTTTTAGTTCTAGAGCACTTGTGGTACCGTAGATAGTAACAATGATGATGAGATATGAGTCATATGGATGTATTTGATGTAGGGGAGTTGCCCCCAAGTTATGAGATGTTTTGTAACTTTGATTGATATATATAGACAAATTTATATGATGATTATATTCGTTGTGTATTGATGTTATGATGTGATGATGATGTATGTGATTGTTGTTGCTATGGATGATGTTTGATGTGTTAAGTGTTATTCGTATTTGTTGAATTGATTTGTAATGCATAGTTGTCAAGTAATGCGTAATATGATGATGATATAGTGTAAATGATAATAGATGATGTTGTAGTATGATGTGCACTTGTCATGGTGAAATGTTCAATTGTCATGTAAAAGTATGATATAGTTGTTATAGTGTAATGAAGTGTATGTCAGTAAGATGAAGATAGGGGGAAGATTAGTGATGCCCCTAATGTATAGATGATGAGGTTCATTTAGATAAGACCCCTCAATAGTCAAGAATGAACCATGTAATGCAAGAGTGTGTCATCGGGAAATAATTCAATATAATGCGCTAGATGAATCGATAAAATGCGTGAAGAGAGGTTCTTATTGTAATATATCCCTCAACAGTTATGTAAGAACATGAGTGTGTCATCGAGGGTAGGGTGATAACAATCACCTACCAAATAATGAGGCAACGTGAAGAAGTGGAAGCGTGTGGGTTGGAAGCAATGTGAGCATATGAGCCAAACTTAAATTCATATGGAGCAATGGTGGGAGGTGCGAATGCCAAGGGATGTGGAAGCCAATGTGAAGCAGTAGCATGATGTGGTAGATGAGATAGATGATATGGTGCGGTGATGGATGGATGTGACGAGAGCATGCAATAGTGGTAACCTATGGCGATGGATGAATAATGACCTTAGCACTAGATGGAGGAGACAACTGAACTTGAGTAGTAACTCATGGATGACGAAGAGGATAGATGGACCACTCACGTGAGTGGGATCCAAATGAGACAATGTTATTATCCTCTAATTTTTATAAGCGATCATGAAGGGTTAAGCAATCATTATCCCTATGGCCATTGATACGATGATAGTTACAATATGGTTGATCATGCTGACATTGTAAAAAATTTTATGGATGATGTTGGTTAGAAGGTAAGTGAATCAAACACTCATTAAGAAAAGCACACAACACATCATGTGGTCAAGTGTGATGAGAGAAATGTAATGGCTCACATGAAATAGATATAGAAGATTGAGGTGTGGCCTACCACGAAGTAGGAGAAGAAGGACGCTTTTACAATGTAGTAGGTTGAGCTTTCTTGCGAGGAGGAGATGGAGATCATATAGGACGCTCAACTGATGGTAATGGAGAAGAACTAGATGATGTAGCAGTAGTAACCATAGGTGGAGGATCTATAACATGTGTGGCAATGAGGTCTTGTTCTAGATCAATAACTTTATAGCATATAAGTGTGAATGATTCACATGTGTCATATTGTAATATTTGTTTTAATGTTGGAATCAAACCACGATAGAATATAAATTACTTCTCTAGATCGATAGGTTGAAAGACTAATTGGTACATACAAACATTGAATCGTAAGATGTAATCCATGATAGGTTTTATTTTTCCCTAATGTAAAGTAGGTAGATGATCATAGGTAACTCTAGGGCCATTGTTGATGATAAAGTAATGGAGAAAAGCTTCTTTCATCTCATGATAAGTGCTAATAGATCCAAATGGTAGGTGAGTATACCATTGCAAAGTGTCATCGATAAGGCTATGTCGAAAGGCTTTAAGCAATAATCGATCATTAGAATATGAAGCCATAGCCATACGATAATGTTTGAGATGTAAGTAGGGGTTTCTAGTACCATTGAAACATGAAAAGGTAGGCATGATAAAATCCTTAGGAAATGTTGAGTTATGAATATTCTTAGGGATAGGGTTGTCATGCAATGAATTGTTATCAATGGAAGCATAATAGGCTTTGCTTTATAATGTGAGATTTTGAGACTGTAAATGACAAACAACATGCATGAGAGACAAGATATCTTATGAAGGAATAGTAGAGGATGGCAATAATGTGTTAAGAGGTTGTAATTTTCCATTGTGAGTAATCATAGGGATATTAAGAGGAGACAAAGGAGATTCCAATGCTAAAGGCACACTAAGTGTAGGTGTCGCAAAAAAGCTATAGGTGATGAAGGACATGGAATATCCATATAAGCGGTAGGACTAGCATCGAAAACATCCCTAGGAGATGGAGTGTCAGATGGAGATGCAACAATAGGAGGAGATGAACTAATAGATGGAGATGGAGTGATAGGAGAGGATGAACTAATAGATGGAGATGAGTCATGCATAGTGGTAGATACAACCTCAAAAGAAGATGACAATGGAGCAGGAGATTCACACTCAACTGTATGTAAAGTCGTAGACTCATGACTATAAATTGTTTTATCAAAATTAGAGAGAGACTCAGATATGAAAATGTCATCAATTGGATCATCAACATAGTGTGAATGAGCATGTGGACAAGTATGTGATGGATCATGAGAAACATTATCAAAAATAGGAGAAGCATGAGATGTAGATATAGTAGTGGTCTGACTAGGAGGAGAGTCATTATGCACATGTGTACTAGCGTTAAGACCAAACATGAAATCAATAAGAGAGTCGTGTAAAATTTACTTTTGAATGTCGGAAGGAGGGTTATGACTAATCGTATAACAAGGTCAAGAACCAGAAAAGATAGTCGGATCCGACACAATGCTAAAAGAATAATTTTCAAAGCTAGTAGGTATATTGCATTTGTTAGCTAAGAGTTGTTGAATATCATCCGGCATAGTAACATCATGATATAGAGCCGTAAACTCGCTTATAATTGTTGCCTCATCATAGATAGGATTGATACTAACACAAGGCATGATGAGCCAAGAAGGAGAAGAGCTATCCTTAGCCATTAGGGTTTTAGTGGATCCTAGGGGAAAATGTTCTAAGCTACGGGTTCACCAAAATGATTCTATAAAATTTGAATTTTATTAAGAATCTAAGAGTACAACAATGTAATAAATGAAATATACTAAAATGTAAATGCTAAGTAATTTATTTAGTAATTTAAAATGAAATAAAATGAAAGGGGAAGGTACTTACTTGAATTGAACTTACCTCGCAGTGATCCAGGATTGAATAGAGTGATGAAATGGTGGAGTAAAGTGTCGCAATGATCTTCTGAGAAAATAGTAGAGAGGCGGTCTAGCCGACTAGGGCACCTAAAGAGGGATAGTGGTGCCTATGAGTGCATTGATTTGTGAAACAACTTGAAATCTTATCCTAATATGGTCACTAGGTATTCGTAGTACTTCGCCTTTGGTTAGGTGAATTTCGCACTTGTTTCGTTGATGTTACCACAAACTTGTAATGAAGAATCACTTGTAAAACCCCACATAAAGCATCAAACCCTAAAAAAAAAGATGCAAATGAAGGGTGAAACCATCCTCGCTTGCAAAAAGATGGACTTATGACCAAGTGTTGCACTACATCTCGGACTCCAATGCGCTTCTATGTGCAATAATGTGCCTAGGTTGCCTAACATCAATGATGCAAAGATATCAAGAAATAACTAGATAAAATATAAAATGGTGGATGTAATAGAATGAATACTCCATTTCCTATGCAAAGTGTGTGCATGCATTTATTAGTGGCTTAACTTGTTTGTGCTTGTAGACATCTAACATTCCAACATGATTAATAACGATTAATTTATCCCACAACATCATCTAAATCCATATAATAATTAATTACAATGTTGATTATTATTATTTAATTCATTTTATCATATTCACCACTTTATCATTTTTTCATCATTTATCCTTCATCCCATCATTCCATTATTAATCCTCTTAATTCATTATTTTATCCCATTTTATCATTAATCACTTTTATTTCATTATTATATCATATTATCATATCATAATCCCTATTAACATTTTATAGGAATTTAATATTCCTACATCTCACCTACCACCTACCCTACACATCCCTACACCTAGCCTTTCCATGTAACCTCACCCCTAATAATCATTTATTAACCTAATCTAATTATAATCCTAATCACATCCTCACACCTCTAAATCTAGAGGCTTCTATTTCTATAAACCTCTCTAAACCTCTCATTCCATTGAATTTTTAATTCAATGGAAGCTTCTTCCCTCCATGAATTTTAAATTCAAATTCTAGAGCCTTCCACTCTAGAATCCTCTAATCTTAAATGCATTCTCCACCCTTGATCCAAATCCAACATGGCTTCATCTTAGCCATTGAATCCTCCACTCCTCAACTATAAATTTAGCTCTTCTCCTCCATGAGATCCATCTCTCAAATCCATAACAAATATTTTATAATTTGACTCATCAATCATCCATTTTTATATTTTATCACTCAATCAATCCATTCATCTACAATCAATCAAATTCATCCTTAATCAATCAATCATCGAGCAAAATTAAGGGGAGGTGATGCATATGTGTCTCCACCAAAATCTAAAGCAACCAATCAAGCAATCCAAGATAAAATCCAGCACATGAAAGGAGGATTTGTGTAATATTGTAGGTAAGTGCAGGTATAATCTCTCTCACCCTTTCAATCCATTGCTCTATCAAAGGTTTTGTTTGAGAAGATTAGATTAGGGAAGCAATTTAGTTGTTTTCTCACATTTTCACTCACTAATATTTTCTTGCACTACATTTTGGTGCCCATCGTGGGGATTAATCCCCATTTTTAGTAATTTTCAATCTTATTTCATCCCTAGAATAAGATATCAAAATTGAAGAATTTTGTTGTCATTTACCCCCTCAAATTTGTAATTTTTTTGGCTCAAATTCCATTTTTAGTGCGAAACAACACCTTTGCTATGCAAAATGGCACCTATGCACAAAAAATGGTGCCTATGACCTGAAATGGTGCCCATGTCCTAAAATGGTGCCTATGTAAAAGTTTCAACACCTTTGTTTTGGCCTTTGAAACTTTGAAATTACAAAATTTTCCTATTTTTGACCATTTTTACCCTATTTCTATTTTTACACACGAATGACACCTCTCATTAACATATTAGCACCTATGTGCATAAAGTGGCATCTATGAACATTATTGGAACCTTTGCAAATACTTTAACACCTTTGTTTTGGCCATTGAAACCCTGAAATTGCAATCTTTTCCTGTTTTTGACCATTTTTACCATGTTTTGTCTTTTGCACGCATAATGGCACCTATGTTCACAGAGTGGTGCATATGTACATAAAGTTATGCCTATGACCTATATTTACACGTTCATCACCTTTGTTGTAGCACAAAAACCTAGTCTTTACTTGTTTTTGACCCCGTTTTTCGTCTTTTGTCGAGATTTGCCTATGCACGCATAATGATACCTATGGCTTAAAGTGCCTTTGTTGTACTTTGGAGACTTTTTCATAATTTGGTGCCTATGTCCTATCAATCAAGCACATTTGCAAAATCAAAATTTTCACGTATGACTAACAGCTTAATCTTGATTTCAAACATTTTTGTGGTTTTTGCAAGTCTAACATCTTGTTTTTTAGGTTTATTATAGGAAACAAGAGGATATTCCATCCATTTTTATATTTATCTAACCTTTTTTATGATTGTAGGATTTAAAATTACTAACCCTTTTGTTTTGCACTCGCTTGGTCCAAGATATTGGGTTCAAAATCAAACTATCAACCCTTATTTTGTAGGGTCTCCTCTTAAAGACCAAAGCATCAAAATACTAATATTTATAATTAATTTTATCATCTAGATCTAATTAACTCTGAATTTATCATCTTTTTATTTGTTTTCCTTTGTTTCTTGTTCATCCCGAAGCCAAAACTATGTATGCTCTCCTCTCGCGTCCTAGGACGATCTTAAGGATCAAAAGCGGCTAGCCTTCTCGATTTTATTTTGTAGGGGCAATGTGACATGGAAGTGACATCCACGCACTTGACATAGTCCTAGGGGTCTCATGACTGTGGGCTTCATATGCACGCACGTAGACACACCCCGTGTTTTGGTGGGGTATACAAATTCTTGGATAACTATCATTATTAGCTAAGCACTTGTTTGTTTTAAGAGCGATGTGAAATGAGGGACCTCCATGTCACAATACCTGTGCCTTAAAAAACATAATTACAACATAAACTTGGGCCCCACACGTACCACGAGGTATATCGGGATGCCCCTAGTGAGTTTTTGCATCCTAAACCAGGCAACCTCTTAGCCAAATATTGAGCTATATTACAAGGAGGCCACACTCCCCAATATCACTCGCAGCTAACCCCACATTGACACATGGTGGAGAGCTAGTTGTGGCACCATCATCGGTGTGTGGTGTTGAGCGGAGTTATAGATTGATTACAATCCCACTTGACTAGTTAGGGTGTGTGTTGCATCTTTTGTTGCTTACTTGTGAACACCCTTAAACATCCCGTCACAATAAAATTTTAATCAATCAAATAAAAATCCTTAATCAAACAAAATCCCAATCATAATTTCATCGTCATCCTTAATCCATAAGCCTAATACAAAATTAATCCCCCGCACATCCTATCTAAGTATGGCCTTTGATCCTCAATCCTCATCCTCTTTGAACAAACATCAAAGCCTTACCTCTTTTCTAAAGCCATTAAGAAAGCTATCCCATTATTCCCCACCCATCAAAATCAACCATCTCACTTTAACCATGAAGTCCCACACACCATCCAACACATTGACAAACAAATCTCAAACTTCACATCCTACCCCAAAAATCCCATCCCCGTCATCCAAATTGACCATCTCATGTCAATCCTAACATAATAAAAACCATTCAACAACTTAATCAACAAATATCTGATCTTCAATCTTCAATTAATCAATCACCCCCTAAACTATCATCTATCAACCAAAACTATCGACATTTTCCCCTTTCTACGATCCCTACCTATCACCCCATTGACCTCCTCCTTGAGGAACCCAAATCATATCAATCCACACCTCGACCTAATCAACATAAACGATTATTCCCGCAATCCAAATACATTGAATTTGACCACCTCATCAACTTTGACCTAGACCAAGAGGACCTCCTTTGTGTCTTTACTAATCTAGCTACACATTCCAAACCTACACAACCATTCAAAACCCCGATCCCCAAATCCCCTATCAATCATCACGACCCATGCCTTCATCCCATCAAAACTCATACACCACCATCAAAGATCTCAAATCCTAAATCTAATCATCATAAAACCTATCATCAAGTCCCATTCACATATCCACAACAACCCTAACAAATTCATCCACAATCATCATCTCCCACATCTCATCTTATTCCTCCATCCTCTTCATCTTCATCATCCCCATCCGATCCTACATAATTTCTCCTAGCTAGTCCCATAACCCCCCTAATCCACCATTAAATTCAGCCTTTAAGCCTATTTCATCCCTTTCATCACCTAAGACCAATCTTCACAAAATTATCTCATCCAATCCTAAACCATCTAATGTGGCTCCTACGCCACCCTCATCCTCTTCATCCACAACTAATCGTATATTATACCCTTCATCACCTAAACCTAATATTATCCTATCCTGTAATCTAAAAATCCACCACACCCCAATCCTAAAACATCTACTCCTAAACCTAACAAATCCAATACCAATCCTCTCCCCACCCCATCTCTCTGCCCAATCTAAATAGGCTCCTATACCACCTTAATCTATTTCATCCCTTAAATCGACCAAATATAATTTGGTTCTGCACCACACTCATCTCTCAAATATATTTCATCCCCAACATCACCCATACCCTTCATCTAAATCTTCCCTATACCCTTCATCTACATTTACTAATCCCAAACAATTTAATCCTAAGCCAAAACCATCTACCTCAAGACCACATACTCCGGAAATCCAAAATCAACCAAATGTGCTTCGTCCTCCAAGCCCAAACCATCCACTTCACCCCTAGGCCTAATTCATCCCCTTCATCTTCTAATCCAACAATATAATCCAAGTCATAAATTCAAATACACCAAAACATTTCATTATCCACCCAATCTCATACCTTTACTTCCTACTCCCCCAAAACCATTTACACGAAACCACTTCACTCATCTAGAGAATATTTTACCACCATCTTCCATCGTCTAAAAACGTTCAACATGTTAATTCATTCCCCAATCAAATCCCCAATCAAAACCTTCCCAAACCATCTCGGTATCAAGAACATTACTATTATGACTTTCATCACACCCATGGACATTCGACCAATCATTGTATGCAATTTAGGTCTTATGTCCAAAACCTCGTTAACCAAGGGCTTCTTGTCCTTGTACCTCTCTATCCACCACCTTTCCATCCCAATCTTATCCCTAAACATCATCCATCATCTAAATCCCACCACATCCAAACATCGTCAGCCATCCAAATTTCATCGTTCATCCAAACATCCCTCACCGACCAAAACCAAAACACATCTCATCTCCCATCCTTTACTAAGTCCGACCTCTTAGCGGATGAAAAAACTACAACCCCGAGTCTCATGATGACCACATGGCATAATTTTCCCATCCACTTCAAATCCTATAGCCAAAAGATATTTTCTATTACGAAACATCGAGGAAAAGGCTTAGGCATCCATAAGAGGGCATTTGTGAATCCATCTCCTTCATCAAAATCTAGGTCGTTTTGGATTAGGGTATAAACATAACACTAATAACATCCCTCCCGCTTACTCCACAATCCATTTATATCACTCATCTTATTGATCCTAACATCCCAACCACTCAACCCACTCACAAATCATTTAATTCCCCTACAAATACCAAACACCTAAAAATTGATTGATCACATAATTCATCACCTACACACGAGATGTTATTTCCTTCCCACCCATCCTCATTCCATCCAAAATCTACCCATTTCTTATCATCACACCATTCATACCCTCTTCCAACACTTGATCAACTTGCTTTGCACGTGTTGCAAAAACAATAGTACTATTAGAACTATGTGACCTTGGTCTATCATTACTTCCAACATTCAAGCACAATTGTCCTCCTTAAGACCCTTGGGCATGTCTATTGACACTCTAGCCAATGTCATAACCACACTCATTTCCATCCCCCATCAAGCCACTAGTGATTCTTAACCCCTTGAGAGTTTTTAAGAGAGTGGAACCACTTTATGCAAAAAAACCAAATATCAAAAAGAAAAAGATAAAAAAATCATCTCAAAATTAAAAATATCAAATAAAATCCACCTCAAGATTCTCTCTAGGGGTGTTTCCAACAACTCTACCAAGGCTATGGATGCCTGGTTGGCAATAGAGCAATGTTGTGACAAGAATCATATGTATCTCCATTGGGGCCATAAATGCCCGACTTGATTGTGGAACAATACATGACTTAACCTTTGTTTACCTTCCATAAACCTACTCGACTTAATCACTCCCTCTAAATTGGCTAGTTTGTCTTCACACACTACCCATCGAGTCTTCACTTCAAACGGTAATTACTCATCATAATCGCGCGAACTTTGATCTTGCAGAGACATAGGGCTTGCATGTTCTAGTATTGTTTAGAACTTAGTAGACACCTAAATTCCGCTTTTGCAATCTTATTGCCAAAATGCACACAAATCACTCTCATTCTTGCCAATTCCATTATAATTAGTGATCTTTGCTAATTAACTAACATTTCTTACCACTTTAGCCAATTAACAATACTTTGTTGATTGCGTAACCCCTTTCACATTCAGGATGCCACTTTACGGTGAATCGTAAGTCAAAATCCTCTTCAAAACAAACAATTAGCATTTATTAGCTAATTAGGCCTATTTTGCCCTTGTTTTGGTCAATATACCCTATTATTGGCTCAAACCCCTCTTCTAACCACTCAAAATCACCCCATTCACCTCTACAATGTCTCAATAAGCTTTAAAAGCTTATCCTAGCCTCCTAGTTGATCCTAAGCGGTTGATTAAGGCTTCACACCTCTTAATCACTTGGTAATTCACTAATTGTGATTAACAATGCCTACTCATGATTAATAATTGTAATCTAATTTGGGGCTTTTAGTCCCACGTGCACCAAAATACAAGTTTCTCTTAAAAGGAAAAAAATAAAAAGGGTGCACCTCATTCCTTTATACTTTTCATTATACTTTGATTTGCATCTCATATTATAAATATGATATATAACCAAGTTCAATCCTTGCTTAAAGCTTTCAATGGGGTTAGTAGATGGATATCCAAAATGGCCAAGTAGTCATTGGGAGAGGCCATTTCACCTTGTTTGGAGTAGCAACCATAACCATTTGATTGCCCTCTTAGGTCTATTTAGGCCCATGTTAGGTAATTGAAGCATATTAGTAGGCATGTTTAGTTAGATTTTGTATTGTTTTCATACTAGTTAAGCATTATTTTAAGCTTCTATCTTAATGTTACATTCCTAGACTTAGAACCTTAGCTATTAGGTGGCAATGGTGTTAGCCTTCCTTGTTTAGCTTTGTAATTTGATTATGAAAGTTTAGGGTGTCATGTAACTTGGTCACATATTTATGTTAGTCTAAGTCTTACCCTACAACATGTGTCGTTAGGCTCATCTTTTGTTCATCACCGATGACATTTTCCTTCCCTCCATCACATCCACATCCTTTTTCCCTTTGATCAAACATTTGCGGGAAGATGTTGATCCTTTTCTTTTCATATAAACCCCATCATTTCCCTTTTCAACTGTCATCATCATGACTGGGGGAAGCCTTACTATCATCCGTTACTTAACATCATCCATTTTAGCTACCCTCACTTCCCATCCTAACTACACAGGGGGGAAAATCAAACCCATCCATCCATCCACACAGGCCAGCCTACTTTATACTTGGGGGCACACCACATCTATCCCTCGATATATCTCCCATATACCCGGGGCATATCCCATCATCTTCCATATCCCTCATATTATCCTATACCACATCCCTCATCCTATCGATCTCCCATCCCACAACCAATCCCTAGCCTATACAACCTATCCAATTTCCCTCAACCCTTCCCTTTCATCCTACCCAAACACACTTTGGGACTTATAGGAGAAAGTCTCATCCCACCTTACATCCATTCCCATCCCCCATGAGTTATCCCATCCTAAATCCTTTCATCTTACCTATCCTCAACCATTCCTCCATCCAAAATCAAAATCTCAACATCCAACATCAAATAATCTAAACATCAAAAATCAAAATCTCAAAATACCACATCCAAAATCCAAAAATCAAAACATCTAAACTCTAAAAAATCAAAACATTCACAAAATCCATATAAAATGTAATGTGTGTATTTTTTTTTGTGTGTGTTTGCTTGCTTGTTTGCATTTACATTTTGGTCGATGATATGAGGCCTCTTTTGTTTCTCTTTCTTTTTGCATGGTCCAATGATATGAGGACCATATTTTTGTATTAATTTGGCCGATGATACGAGGCCACTTTTTCTGGTCCAATGATATGAGGACCATCATAATATTAATTTGTCTAATGATATGAGGACAAGGGCATTTGGAAATTACGACATCATGGTCTCAATACCTTGGTGCATCTTGCTTTATGCCATACCATTAATCACAATTGCTAATGATGATAACAGTGAGAACTTTATTATAGCACACCCCCTTCTATTATCATCTTTTAGACTTATCGCCATCCACACCTAATCCTCATCATCGCCTCACTAACTATCTCCTCATCCTCCTATTCAATCACTCCTTTATCAATCAATCAATATCCATATCCACATCTTATACTCTCGCATCAACCACGTTACCCCTGGTTGGCATCTTCTCATCAATATAACTCGATTATCAAACCCAATCCTTATTCTTTCATCCATACATCCTCAATCTTCTAATCCTTTAAAATCCTCAACTATCACATCATCGAATCTAACATCCTTAAATCTTCAAATCCTACCCCTCTTGACTATGGCATCTTAAAATATAACATTATCTAACCCAAAAATCTCGAATCTCTACCCTTATCATATATCGTTGATTGGGGCATCCTCTATTCAAAATGTAATATCCCATATTCTTCTAATATTCTATTCTTCGAATCCTTTGATCCTAATCCTATGAATCCTCAAATCTTCTAATCCTCTAATCCTCATCCTCTCAATCTAATATCTCATAATCTTCTAATCTCTTGTTCCTCTGTTCCTCTCTTCTCATCCTCTAATCCTAATCATTTGAATCCTTAAATATTCTAATCCTCTAATCCTCATCTTTTAGATCCTCAAATATTTTAATCCCCAATCTTCTCACCCTACAATCCTCCCTTATCTACTAGCTTGGGCCTCTCCTCTTTTCGAGTGGTTACCCACCTCATTCCTCCCCGCCTAACCCCTCGAGGGGCATCATATCACCATCCTAATATATTTCCTTACTATTCTTTGAATGATCATCAAGCTACATAATAACCATTCAAAGAGGAGCAAAATGTAGACATCTAAAATGTCGACATGATTAATTATGATTAATCTATCGCACAATATCATCTAAATCCATATAATAATTAATTACAAGGTTAATTATCATTATTTAATTCATTTTATCATATTCCCCGTTTATCATTTTATCATCATTTATTCATTATCCCATCATTCCATTTTAATCCACTTAATTCATTATTTTCCCCATTTTACCATTTATCACTTTTATTTCATTATTAAATCATAATATCCTATAATAATCCCTATTAACATTTTATAGAATTTAATATTCCTACATCTTACCTCTACACATCCCTACACCTAGCCTTTCTATGTAACCTCCGCCCCTAACTATCATTTATTAACCTAATCTAATTCTAATCCTAATCACATCCTCACACCTCTAAATCTAGAGGCTTCTATTTCTAGAAGCCTCTCTAAACTTCTCCTTCCATTGAATTTTTAATTCAATGGAAGCTTCTTCCCTCCATGAATTTTAAATTCAAATTATAGAGCCTTCCACTCTAGAATCCTCTAATCCTCACATGCATTCTCCACCCTTGATCCAAATCCAACATGGCTTCATCTTAGCCATTGAATCATCCACTCCTCAACTATAAATTTAGCTCTTCTTCTCTATGAGAGCCATCTCTCAAACCCATAAGGAGCTCTTGTAATCGACTCATCAATCATCCATTTTTATCTTCTATTGCTCAATCAATCCATTCATCTACAATCAATCAAATTCATCCTTTATTAAGCAATCATCAAGCAAGATCAAGGGGAGGTGATGCCCATATGTCTCCACCAAAATCAAGCAACAAATCAAGTAATCTAAGAGGAAATCCACCATATGAAAGGAGGAGTTGTGCATCTCGTAGGTAAGTGCGGGTATAATCTCACTCCCCCTTTCAATCCATTGCTGTATCGGAAGTTTTGTTTGAGAAGATTAGATTAGGAAGTGATTTAGTTGCTTTCTCACATTTTCACTCACTAATCTTTTCTTGCATTACAATGCTTAACTTGGCTTTGAGGGATTTTCGCTTGGGAAGCTTGACTCTTGAACTTGGTTTAGAGTGCTACACCTAATGTCTAATGCTACTTTATGAAAATTTAGGAGATTTGTGTTTGCCTTTCGATGATATGTGCTAATATGCTTCCTTGGCCAACTACTACCAAATTGTGCCATGTGTCCTCGTCTTTGTGCTTCGGAGGTGTAAGTGCAACTTGCAGTCTTACAACAATTGTGAAGTTGCAAATTGTAAAGTTGTTTTTGCCTTGTGGCGTTAAGATTCTCTGAATATTCCCTTTGTCGGCCTTGGGAAGAACTTGTAAGTTGCACATCCGCATTATCTATGACTTTGTAGAAAAGTTAGCAAAGGGAGGAATATTTCGGAATATTCCTTTTTGGGCCCTGATGTGTAATTATAGTTTTACAACTTTGTGAAAATTGCAAAATTGCTCTCAAGACCCACATACCCCCAGATGCTTCGAATATATCTTTTTCGGGTCTTGAGGGTGGAACTGTAGTTTGCAAACTTGCAAAAATGTAAACTCACACAACTGCAAAATGCTATGTTCTAAAGGCAAGGGGCCTTATCTTTGAAAACTCGAATATGCCATTCAAGTTTCTACAATGTCATCTATGCCATTAAACCTGCAAATGAAAAACAACGAGACATATAGGAAATGCTAACATTTTAGCAAAAACAAAGATAGTTTGGTAGGAACACAACATGGTTTTAAGAGTTGGGGCTCGGAAGGGCACAAAATGATTTGACAAATCAACAAAATGAGAAAAATGGTCAGGTTACATCAACTCTCACAAGGAAACATACGAGACATGTCATGACTTTGATAGGATCAAATCATGCACCAACAAGTTCCTATATGGTGTGCTCCACAAAGAAAAAGAAAGTAAAGCCTATTAAGGTAAATGCTAGGGCTCATTGTAAGGATGATATGGAAAATATATACTTCTCTTTGGAAATTGGAGAATTGAGCTATCATTTTCAGCCTTTGAGGATGAAAACCCTCATTGGATCCTATTGGGGACGTAAATCCTCAATAGTCACAACACTTGGGGACGAAAACCCTCATTTGTTGCATTGATGGCTTCATTCGGGAGTCACATGTGAGCTTTAAATTCAGAATTTCAGAACAAGGGTTTCCATTAGTGCTAGGGCACAAATTCCAGCTAGGGCATGCTTTTCTTGGGCTGCCACATTCATTCTCAGCTAGGGCGATCCATTTGGAGATTTCGGGATCACTTTTTAGTGGGTTTTGGTGGTTGGAAAAATCTAATTCTAATTTTGTTTGATAGCTGCCATTTGTTTTGGTAATTTTGAGCTATAGTTTACATTTTATCGTTTGAATTTTATATTCAAATTATAGAGCCTTCCACTCTAGAATCCTCTAATCCTCACATGCATTCTCCACCCTTGATCCAAATCCAACATGGTTTCATCTAGCCATCAATCCTCCACTCCTCAACTATAAATTTAGCTCTTCTTCTCTATAAGAGCCATCTCTCAACCCCATAACAAGCTCTTGTAATCCGACTCATCAATCATCCATTTTTATCCTTTATTGCCCAATCAATCCATTCATCTACAATCAATCAAATTCATCCTTCATTAAGCAATCATCAAGCAAAATCAAGGGGAGGTGATGCCCATGTGTCTCCACCAAAATCTAAAGCAACAAATCAAGCAATCTAAGAGAAAATCCACCACATGAAAGGAGGAGTTGTGCAATCTTGTAGGTAAGTGCAGTATAATCTCTCTCCCCTTTCAATCCATTGCTCTATCAGAGGTTTTGTTTGAGAAGATTAGATTAGGGAAGTGATTTAGTTGCTTTCTCACATTTTCACTCACTAATCTTTTCTTGCATTACAATGTTTGACTTGGCTTTGAGGATTTGCACTTGGGAAGCTTGACTCTTGAACTTGGTTTAGAGTGCTACACCTAATGTCTAATGCTACTTTATGAAAATTTAGGAGATTTGTGTTTACCTTTCGGGTGACATGTGTTAGAGGAGCTCTTGAAAGTGCCATACGAGGAAACGAGTGGATTAGACTTGCTCATATAGGTGGTTACGGTATAATTTCGCATTACGACTAACCCATAGATAGAATATCAACCCATAAAAAGATATAAAATTGTGAAAACGAATGTTGGGTGGCCCTAGATGTGATCAAGTTTCTATGCATGACCAAATTATTTGGTATTTTGGTTCTATTAGATGATTTGGTCTAAGAGGAAAATACAAGTTTACGGAGTTCTCGCGCATGAAAATCATGCGAAGTAGATAACTTGTGATTAATGCAAGCATTTATGTGAGTGGTTGAGTTATACGAGTAAAACAAGTCTTGTAATAAAACTAAGGATATAACAACCAAAGTATGCATAGGTACACAAGACATAATTTAAAGAATTAAGCCAATACTAACATTATCAAGTAAAAAATATTAAATTTAGGTGTCTACAATTACCCAAAAAATGATGCTAATCTTATTCTTTTGACCCCCTCCAGGGATGAGATTTGACGACTGAGCCCACTCGTCAAGCCAAAAATATGTGAAGTTAATTAGTTTTAAACATCCCATCCTTCTTTGTTAAATACATATTTTAATTTAAAAAATACATTATTTTTTTACTTGTTTTACAAGTGTTGGGTAAGTTTCGGGGATTATATGCTCGATATAAACATATTTTCAGTAAAATGTGTTATTTAAATATCTATGTAATGCTGCACTTATATTTACATTAAATGTGTTCATAGTGATAATGATGGTTTTGCCAAATTTTTTCACACCAAATATGACGAGCTGACTATTTTACAAAGCGTAAAAAATGATTAAAATAGGCAAAAACATCTGGGATGAGCGTCAAATCTCACTTTGACTCATTTGAAGAATTTGACATATTAAACACACATTTAATGATATCATTCAAAAAGGCTTTCCAATGATCAACGACTAGTGTCGTTATACCTCTTTATAAAAGTGGGGACATCAATAATCCGTCCAATTATCGGACCATCATGGTGAATCCCCTTCTTGGAAAACTATTTGGTAGCATGGTAGAGCGCAAAATCAGCAGTTGGGCAGAAAAAGAGGGTAAAAGAGCAAAAGGACAAGCAAGTTTTAGGCCGAAACACTCCACTATTGATCATTGCATTACTCTTAGACACTTGGTGGAAAAAATATGGGATAATCAGGGAGAGGAAGCTTTGTTGCTTTGTTGACTTCAAGAAAGCATTTGACATGGTCCCTAGAGGTAAACTCTGGAGCAAAATGGAGGAGCTTGGTGTTCTAGATGAGTATAGAGCAACAATTCATAGGCTTTATGAGCAAGTCAGGGCCAAAATCAGAACAAGTGAGGGTATGTCAAAATGCTTTGGAAGTGACATTGGAGTCAAACAAGGCTTCCCCTATCTCCAACCTTGTTTGGTCTCTACATTGATAAACTAGAGGAGTGGATTGATAATGTTGGTGGAGGGGGCATCCATCTAGCTAGCTATGTTGTAAAGCTACTTCTATATGTAGATGATCTTATTCTAATTGCAAAAATGACCCAAAGTTTGAGAGAACATTTGAAAGCTCTAGAGCTTTTTTGCCAAGAGGTGGGAATGCAAGTGAATACTAGCAAGACAAAAATCATGATCTTTTCTCTACAGAGAAAAAAGAGGCAATATGAGTTTCTTTTTGAAGGAAACACATTAGAAATAGTGGAACAATACAAATATCTTGGGCTTGACTTTCACAATAAGCTTAGTTGGGAGACATGCAGGGCAAAAAGAATCCAAGGGGGTGGAAGGCCTTATACTCATTGCAGAACAGTGCAGGAATGCAGAATTGTGGGATTGGAAAACCAAAAATACCTTGTTTGGCTTGCTAGTCACACTAGTGATTCTATATGGGTGTGAAGTTTGGTGTTTTTGACTTAAATTGGAGACAAATAGAGAGGGTCCAAAAGCACTTAATAACTAGTAGCCTCAAAGTTAAAGCCTTGGTTCCATATGAGATTCTTTTGGCCGAATTTGGTACCTTTCCGTTGGAAGCATCGACAATGATTCGAACTCTAAGTTATTTAAAAAAGGTACAGGGAATGGAGAATCATCGATGGCCCAAAATAGTAGCTGAAGCAGAACTAAGCAAAAGGAAAAGCACGTGGATGAAGCAAAACAACAAGTGGATGAGTAAATGGGACATCAACATGCAAGAATGTCCAAATACCAATGAGGAAATAAAAAGTATGTGAAAGAGAAATTCAGGACAACCATGTGGACAAGACAAATAGGACGGAAGAAAGCATACTACATCAATCATTTTAACCCCACTTGGGAGCACGAAGAAAAGACATACATAGGAGCGGAAATTAAATGGAAAGCAAAGATGTTAATTGCCCAACTGAGAACCAGCTCGCATCATCTTAGATGTGAAACCGGTAGGTGGACAATACCCAAAGAAGAATGGGAAACAAGAACTTGTTTATTCTATGTCAAGGGGGTAGTGGAGACAGAATGACACTTCATTATGGAGTGTGCAACTTATAATGACATTCAGAGCAATTACAGGGACAGTTTAAGCGTTGTCAAGTTAACGGATTTGTTTCAAGAGGAAAGGCTAACCAAAATATCAAGTTTTTAAATCAAGATACATAGTAGAAGAGTTGACATCGAGAAAGGAGTTAACTTTTTGCAATATCAGCAAGCAACCTCTATGATCTGATGTTTTGTTTTTATATGGACAGTTTCTTTTTGCGACTCTTGGTCCCATAGACTCTTTGGTCTCGTGGATATTATTAAAATCCTTCATTCATTCATTCATACTACAATTCAAACGTTTACCTGATTTCAACAATTTTCACGTTTGTCTATAATAACCAAAATTAATCCCATTTTATTAAGTATGTAGGTATTTATGCCGCTACACGGCCCTTGTTAACAACATTCCCTTTTGTTTTTATAATTTGCAGTGGGACTCTCTCTCTGCCGTTGTATTCGTGGCGTCGAATACCGGGAGTGAACACTGCACGGCACAGTTCAACGGGTAAGTTGCGTTGTTTGCTGCTGCGCGATCCCATTGTCGTGTTTCGCTCTCCATGTCTTTTTCTGTCTGAGTGTTTGTGCTTTTTTGACTGTTGCGATTTAGGGCATATCCATGTCGGGCTTTTTACCGTGCAACTAATTGCTTTGAATGTTTAATGAGGACGCCTCTGTCGACAATTTTTTTGTTTGCTTGGTCCTTGCACCGATCTTTTGATTGTTTGAAAATACAATATACCTGGCTCTGCAGCTGCTGGACGTGAATCTAACTGCCCCCTGTAGACGATGACCGTGATTCTAGGCATCTCGATACTTTAGGTGTCAATATTGTGGATTCTCACAGGACTTCCAATGCTGAAACTCACAGCAAAACGAGCCCTCTTTTTCCCGTTTTTGTGGATGCTCAATTACCGCGAACAAGTACAGTTCTTTTACAAAAACTGCACACCGCAAGATCTCACCTATCAATTCTTTCAGACTCTTTAGTGGCATCTACCATATCGATTTCATAGTGAGCATCGTGACTGGGGCTTGTAACAGTCAATGTGATATTTTGCGAAGTATGAGAGTAAAAGGGTGGGGACATCTTATAGAGCGAACGTCGTAAATGATTAGTAAGATAATAAGTTCAAATATCTCAAATGGAAAATTTCAGAAAGAAATATTTAGATTGTTTTATCGGGGGTGCGACTATAGCTGACAGGAATCCAAACACTGTTACAATTCAGAGAAAAAATGAAATAATATATTATTTACTACGTGACTGGCTTCTGCGAGGGGAAAAAAACTCTTTGCCGAAACGTTGGCATCCAAAGTGCATTCCTAAAGGATTTTGTTAAGAAGGGTTGAATTTTGAATAACACGGCTTAAATTGCAAGGATAAAACTTTACATATTGCAACTGTGAGAAATAGTCTAAAAGATAATGATCGACGTCCTTGAGAAATAGTTTGGGCTTAAAGTCATGGACATGGATAGGAACATGGAAGACTAAAATTTGGAAGAAAATGGTTAATAGGTAAGTTTTTGTGTATCTTTACTGTTTACAGTATTCAAGTCCATAAATTTGCCCTAGTATTGCCATTTGGCGGGTAGGCTAGGGAGGAGAAAGAAACGAATTGTTCTATTTCTCAATGAGTTTTGACAAGTTGTTCATTGATGAGCATAGTTGAAAAGTTATGCTGAAATTAATTTATTCCCATGCTTACTCTTAAATCAATATGTGTAGTTAGTGGGGTCTGTGGCTACTTTGAAGTTGGGACTAAATTAACAATATGCAAAATATTATTTTCATATGAGTGGTTATATGAAGTGCAACTTTTCTTGTCTGAAATTGTTATAGATATTTTTTTGCCATCTGCCAAATAATTGTTGCCTTAAGCTCTTGTTGCAAAAAGTGATGCAGTGTACATTCTTCTATGGCATTATGGCTCTTCTTCAGTCTTTGTAATACTTTTGTCCACATGGTTCACATCTTTGACCGCCTCTGCTTAATTTATCTAAGTAGTTATGAGGAGACTCCAGTATAGGAATGAGGACCTTGTCCTCATCCCCTTACCCACATCCTTTGGTGACTATATTTATATGTAATATAGCTATATCCTTATTCATTTACTCTGGTGCCTTGATTTGAAACGACGTCTCCATAGCTGCACCCTCTCACTTCTAAGTGATTAGATATTTAGCATATTTATGCTAATAATTTTTGTTTCCATGGATATCTTTTTACATTATGGATTTACAGTAAAAGGTATATTTGAAGACTGTTGAGCTTTATGTCACTACTTGTACTTTACCAGCACTTAGCCACAAATAGATTGATCTATAACTGTAATTACAAAGTTCTTTTGAAACAATCCTTTATGTTACCATTTCCACAGGTGGTGTGATATAATGGCATTGCTTTCAGCATCCCGCGCCATCTATCTGCATCCGCTGCATCTTCATTGATACACATATACTTTATAAATAGCAGATGGATAACAGCTTATAGGGAGGAAAGGGATACCTTTGGGCCCATCAAGGTACCGGCAGACAGGTATGTAATTTTTTTGATAAGGTGTCAAAGGTTAAAATATTTTTTCTTTTCATATCCTGCTTTGCATGAGTGGGAAAGTTTTGGATGTGACAATGCATGGTCTGTAATATGTATGCACATTGTTTATTTTTTCTTCCACGTCTTAAATTTTTTCCGACGCTTCAGATACAATGACTGGATCTATCTTCAGGGGAGTGAGGGTTGAAATTTGAAGCCAATGCTTAAACCACACTACAGAGAAACCACACTGAAAATAAAATTTTACATGCAATTTAAGTTCATTTATGAATTTATCTGTTCGATTTTTTTGCCGTGCATGAGACCGAGTCAAAATATTGGGCTGCTAAGTTTTGGCCAAGTTTGAGTTTTTGATCTATGGCTCTGAATGCTTTGAAAACATCTCAGGCATTTGATAAACCTTTTTACAAATCATCAACGAAGGTTATGAAATAAACTCCTCCTTGAATTTATCTGGTTTGCAAGTGTCCACATGGCTTTATAAACTGTAGTTGTAACACTACTTTGTAATATTATATCTTAATTTATATCATCTTGCTTAGATTAAATTTAATTAATGTATAAAGCTTCTCTTCAAAATATAACTTTGAAGAAACTTAACGTTGTGAATTCATTCTCTACAGTCTTTGTATATGAATGAAATGATGTTCCATTGCTCCTATAAACCTGAGGAGAAACTTACGCTGCCCTTAAGAATTTATGCATAACTATCTCATCTACATTGATGAGCTTTGCCATGAGATCCAGTTTTTGATGAGCATGCGGACCCCACAAGTTGTATTGCTGTAGCATTATGTAACTCCTCTTCCATTTTCACTATCACACAACCAAAAATTTCTTATTGCAACACTCTTCTTCATGAGTACGTTGCAGCTACCAAAGAGTGTATTAGAAGTCCTTCATTTAGTATTTTTAGGGAGGTACTTTTGTGTATTCATGGGCTGTTGATGATGCATTACATGGGACAGTCACAATGATATTGGACTCATTATAATGTATTTTGAGAATTGTCGTTTGTAAGAAACTTGATTTCTCAGAGTCCAAATTGATGATTGTATTGTGGTGGGCAACAATGTATGTTGTAAACAATTGAATTGATACAGATGCTATAGCCTTTTGTATTATGGTAAAAACACATTCATGGGTAGTGGTACTGTAGCTTCATGATGTTTGAATACCTTAACATTTTTCTCCTCTGGACGTGATGCCACATGTAGAAAGAATGCTGATCATTTTACAAGGAAACTGTGCTAGAAGGATCTATTTGTTAGGATTTTGTCTGTCGTTGGCTGAATACCAGTGCTCATAAATTCACTCACAAACATATGAAATTAATCACAAACAAAATAACAGGAACTGGCCAACTGAAGAAAACATCGATGGTCTTGAACTATGCTAAACATGCATGTGATTTTATTGCTATATGAAAATGCAATTCATTCATGTTTTCATGGCAGAGTGACATGCAGAAGGGTGTGGGCCCAAAATCTCATCTACATAGCTTGAAAAGCAACAGTCTTTCGAATCCATCATGACAGTTGTTCTTTAAGTAACATTCTTAGAATAACATACTTATTAGCCACTAATTTTTCCCAAAGTAGTCAGCAGACATGATTAGAACATAACCTTGGTCCTTGACAATACCAGCAATACAATGTGACTGAGAAAATTTATGTGAACTGCAATATTGATTACAATTGTCATTGACGTGTTTGTGGCCTTGAACATTCCTTTATTTTGCATATACCATGCATGTCGAGTGTAGCACAATAATCTGTTTGGGGTCTTGCATTATGTGAAGATTAACTGTCCAAACTGGGCATACTGAAATACAAATTCCATAAGTGACGGGGATGCAACACTGCAAGTTGCTAGGAAGATTTAGTTAGGCATCTCAACTTTCCTGTTGCAATGTGAGTTTCTTTTTATATAATTGTTGACTTGTGTTACAGCTATACATTTGAATCTATGAATGATATATATAACCTTAAAAATGGCCTACACATATGCGAGGATTGAGACCCCAAAATTTAATGTGGCATTATCTTATTCAAGGCCATTGCTCCCCTGCTTGAGTGTTGGGTTTAGGGGTAAGCTTGAGGACTAAGTTTATGATTTGTAATCAACAGTTGGATTTTGAGTTGGTTAAGGTCCCAAATCAATTGCTGAGTTCATATGGAATAGCTGCTATGAACTTCAAGGGAGCCCATTGACGGACTGTTTAATACTTTACATACTCTGTTTTGATCTTGTTAGGTTTGATGCAAGACTGTATGCTTTTCCCGCAAACCTAACATATTATATACACGCTTGCCCTTGTCTCCAGCATGTTTTTATGTAGATATACTCATTCATTGAGGATGGTTTCTTTCTCCAGGAGGTAGTGATGTTACAGTCGTGAACTAACTGATTTGATATAATGTTAAGAGAGGAAGTATGAGAAATAATATTTGCTATCGAAGAGATAGTTTCTAGGGGGATATAACATGCCAACCAACTTGATGCGAGAAGCTTCTTGACAAATAAAAATTGACAACCTTTTCATCATTAAGTAGAGAAATCATTACATATGGGGAGATCAATCGTTGGGAGGGATGTGTAGGTAGCATTAGGGTGCTTAGTGCATTTTTGCATGCTGTTTAGCAAAGAATTTTTTTGAATTTGAAATTTTAATATGAAGATGGAATTAAGTGGGAGTAATTGTTGAAGTTAGTTTCAGTGTGGTGCCACTGAATGGTTTTGGCCTAAGTTGCCTTTGGTGACAACCCTTGGATTATATTTAAGTGAACTCTTATATTCTTATCAAATCACTGCATTCATGTACTTATTTCTGCTCTTATATGCTTCTGTTTACATTGCTATTTGTATGAACTGAGTTCCATTTCTTTGCTGTCAAAACAACACTCTGGACCCAATCCATGTCCGCAGGCGGGAAAGCAAAGACTATCCATAAGAAGCATAAGTTATGTCTACATTGGAATTGGCCATTCCAATACTAAACAGAAACTCTTATTTTAATGAAAATTGAAAAATATTAAGATGTAGACACAATTGGAAGTTTAGGCAAAGAAATAAATGAAAAATTGAGTAGAAATGTCATAGTGGATCAGATGCGGGTTGAATTGTTTATTCCCCTTATGATTATAAGGATTACATAGGGTAACACCACGTTTATAAACTCACCTAGATATAATTGGTAGTGGCATGGAATTTGGTAGTGGCCAATGTCTGTGACATAAAAATCGTCACTGACTGCAAATGACAGTTTTTTCATGCCCCTTTAGAATCAACACCCATTCTCTAATTTGTCAGCTTAGGAGAGTATTTCTAATGATTTAATGTTCATTTGATAATTTTCTCTTTGTAGAGGGTTTAGATGATCTTAGGAACAGCCCTAAAATAATTTTCATTTTTTCTTTTAATGTAGGCACACCTTGGCCCATCCATCTTCAATCTAATTTATCCCGCTTGACCTTCAATGGCCACAGTTTATTTACTTATATTGCAACCTTTGTATGAAGTGTGACGATGTAAAGTCTGTTTCCTTCCTCAGTTATGGTGTGTCCCATATCATATAATTGAATCACAAAGATCATGCAGCTTCCAATCAACCTAAGAGAACCTTTCCTTTCATCTTTCCATCCATAACCTCTCAATAGAATCAATTTAGAGCCAATTGTTATGTAAGAATACCATGAAATCATACACAACAATTAGATGTTGGGTGAAACTTTATTGTGTACTATGGTATAATATAGATGTTTTTTGTTTAAAAGTTTCTTTAAGTGGGAAGGTCACACCTTTGAAACTGCGTGATATACCTTTGCTGTGTCTGGGTTCAGCTGTGTGAGAATTAGTGCGACTCATGTGACACATCTTATTTTAAGAATGCATTTTGTTCAAACGGTTATTCTCTATAGCTAACATGCTTGTGGTACTTATTGCATTTTCTGTGGAGTGACTTAGGTTTTTCATTTATATCTTGGTAATATCTTTGCGTTCAAGGTGTATTGGATTTTATTTGTATCACATCATATAACCAACAATTGGTGGGAACTAATATCTGGCCTCCATGGGATTTGGTCTTAATTATGATTTGACAGATTATGGGGTGCACAGACTCAAAGGTCGCTGCAGAACTTTGACATTGGTGGAGAGCGTGAGCAGATGCCTGAACCAATAATACGATCATTTGGTGTCCTAAAAAATGTGCTGCTAAGGTGTACTTGCTGTTTCCCACTTTTCTCAACCTCCTAATGTGTAAAAGGATGACACTAATTTGGGGAGCTTTTTATCTATGATTTATTGATTGACTTAGTCTTGGTGCATATGGGTTTGGTTTTGTCTACTTGACTTTTGATACGATAAGCTACAAGTTTGTTCTATTTGTTGATGGGCACGGAAAAAATGTTCTTAATGTACAATCAATTTTTAAGTTTCATTCATGTCTAGACTCTAAACGGTACTTGATGATAAACCATGTTGCTTAGATAGGGTGCAGTTAGCTTGTTCTTGCATTGGGCTTGTGTTGACATGCATACATCAAAGCCAATGTTTGCTTTTAACATAAATGAGATATATTTAACATACAATTGGTGAACAGCAGACATAGACCAACAGTTAGCAAATATAAGCATATACTATCAAGTGCAAGTGATGATTTCATTGTTATGAAAATCATTTTTACTGAAACATGAGTTACCAATCACAATCTTTCATAAGCACCTTTCCCTGTAACTGTGCAACAGTGTCTTTATATTAAATATATAATATAATCAAAGTCTATAATGATCTATAAATTCATATCAGCAAGAAAAATTCATATAAATCGACTTTGTTTCCTACAGTATGCCATAGGTGCCTGACCCATTTTTGTTCTTTCAAAATCAGACATAATTATGAGTTGCTTCTTGTACAATTAGCTAACTACTCATTCATTCTGTCTGATATATAAGTTGTCTGGTTATATACTTTGTCTTGCATAATTCCCATAACATATTGCAAAACCCCAGTGGCATTTGAGTGTTCCTATCAGATAACACAAGTCTAGACCGGAAAAATCCAGTCATTGCATTCAAATAATCTCATTTTACTGTAGCTACTTTCAGACCTTTGCTCTTCATTGTAGGATGAAGACTCATGACACTATTGACTTGTAGTAGGGTGTAGATCCCTATAGTGCAAATGGGAATAAATTAAACCTAAGACCTTTTTAGGGGTCGTTTGTGATTGGATCTACAGAATCTGTTTCAATGTCAATCGCCAAAATTTTGTTCCTTGTGATGATTTTGGAAATGGAAAATGTTAACTAGACTTGTGCAACAAGGAGATGTCGTTAATTGTATCAAGTCCTTGGGTGATGGGTATGTGTTATGTGTCTAGCTTTGACCCTATGGTGGGTTGTAGATGTTGTGAATAACAAAGTGAATATCTCTAGTCGTACCACACTTTGGTGAGATAAAGATGTTGTGTTAGTCCTAGTACTAACCCTTTGGAGGGTCATAGTTATTGCAAGTTGGGATAAATTAATCTCAAGACCCTTATGAGGATAGTTATAATAGAAACATTAAAAGACATACCAACAATAGAGTGGGTTCCCTTGGGCTGTTTCACGAATCATTTTTCCTGTAGTGGGTCTGAGTTGATTTGTCAACTCTCAATTGCATAGGCAACCATCGCGATACCATAAGTTTATATTGGCATATGCCGTATAAATGGGCTTTGCTTGTGTTTTCACGATCCTTTTGTGAAAGGACCCTATTGTGATAGTCCTAGGATTGGACCCGTCACACCCAATTTGACACGCATATGACTATCCTTGACCTCGTATTAGATTCTTGTGGATAAGGATGCGATACCTACTTTTCGTGATTACTGTGGCACCTACGATGATGTATGGAAGTGTAGAGTGAAACAAGAACTTTCTCTTTAACTTTATTCAAACCCCTCCTTCGCTATGGAAAGTGTAATTGATCACTCTTAAGAAATCATGATTTTCAGGCTTAAGAATTCCTAACTTGGAAATAAGCCTTATGTGCCTCGCTCAAGTTTATAAAGATTCTGGTATTTGGAATACAGTAGTTGATTGTCTTATAGAATGGAACAAATGAGATACACTCATTGAGAGTGAAAGTTTTTAATGAAACGAGAATTACGTAGGCTTCATACATGAGCACATGAACTGTTCAGATTAAATTTTGTTCGACCAATAATGCAAAATGGAGAAATTTAACTATATTGGAGATGTGAACCACACAACCTATGTTGTATGGCAGGCAAAGCCCTTCCTTCGTAAACCATTATGTGGGTATACTTTTGTTTTATGCTACACTCATTTGAGCAAATGTGGTGTAGTCGGTGGTGGTCTAATTCATGAGAATATTTGTGATTGTGAATACTATTTGTTGTTTAGCCAATGCTTCTTACAAAGGGAGAGAATTGTAATATGATGAAAATGGAGAAATATATGCATATGGTGGATAGAGTCCTCATTTTACCTCTCCCTGGTGGTTTATGTTATTGTTTTACTCTGCTTCCTCGAGGCCAATGCGACATTATTTTATGGTTTGTATTGCTTGTTTATCCTGTTAAACATGTTCAATGAAGCATGAGCTTGGGGCCATGGATCCTCCAACCTAGCATAGCTTGGCTTATAGTTGTGCCACCACTTTCTCCCTCTGGTGTTCGTAAAAGGAGGGAATGTTGGTGTCATGGTTTTGTGTTTGTACATAAGGTACGTTGGTGCAAACTTGAAGGCAATCTAATCTAAAGTGCGTGTATAGTAATTAACAAAACAAAAAAATTACCATGTTTTTAGTGGTGTTTCTAGGGTGAAAATTAGTGGGCATGACACTTGACACAAGAAATTTTATGGGAACTGCAAGTTCTTGACCACACATTAGTTGGAATGGTGTGAAACGTGTTTACCATTTTGAAAGTTGTATGGTATGCCCATTAAATTGCAAATAACTTCTCAGCTCAATCTTGTTTTTTAATACCACATGTTATTTATAATTTGGTCATAAGTTCAGCTTTTCGAATCTGTACATGTTCAGATATGAAGCGAGTTGTACTTTCTGCATTATTATCAGGTAAGGATCTGGCTTCCTCCCACTTTTATAGCCACTTGAAAATATTGACATAACTTTTTCAAATTCCAAATCTCCATTTTTTGAGTGTCTCTTGAGGAGGTGTTAGTTGCAGAGGCTGAACATTTGCTTTTACTGGTTATCATGTGTCCGAGGCTTTTACCCTTTAGAAATGATCCTGATAAATGGTTGGTTAACAGAAGCTTTCCAAGAGAATATTGTGAGCTGTGGTTTCATGACTTAATGGCCACTTGCTTCCCCTTCATATACTTCCTACAAGATTTAATGTACTTGTTCAAAAATACATTGTCTTAGCACTTGGTTTTAGCCCATCTAATATGATAACCCATTAATCAACTAAAAGGATATAGCTTTTAAAATGATCCTCTGCCTTTTAGCAAGAGAAACTTATGTAGAAAATGCTTCCTTCGGATAAATATAATCTGATATCATTAAACCATTTGCATAATGCTGGAACTCATAAGAACCAAGAATTTGGCTAGTCATTACTAACTTTATATCTTGGATCATCACTCTTAGTGAAATGATCAACGATAAAATGGATTTATTGCTTTCGCTCCTTTGTTGAAAAACTGAATCCTTATAATAACAACCATTTGAAAATACGACCACGAATTACAGGTATGTTTACGTATGTTTATTCAATAAAGCGACACTTGATTATCCACAAAGAAGAGGAATGGGCTTGCCAGAAAATATTGTCTGAATTACGTAAAGGGTTTTACTTTTTCCTGGTCATAGCATAATTTTTGTCAGCCTTGGATGATAATCTGTTGGCAAAATACAATGGTTGGACCAAATTACAAATGCTTTCTTGAGCAAAGATACACATCCAAATCCAATGTGGAATTCCTTATCCTAGTTTGGGTGAGCCAAAAATTGGAGTGCTCGTTAGCATTACCTCCAGTCTTTTACAAGTCTGTTGTTGTTTGGTTCCTACTCAAAAGTTCTCCCTTCCACCGCAAATAATGAAGTTGGTTTGAAAGCTTTGATTTTTTTTGGTAAAGTGCCTATAATAACCAATATGCTGTAGAAAGGATTTAATCTGTTCTACATCCTCACAACTCATTTATGATTTTAATTTTAGATAGATCAATTTTAATTTGTCTTCATGTTTTTCCTTCCAAGCTACATGGCCTAAGAATTCCATACAAAACCAGTAATTATCATTTGCTTTTAACTTGAAGACGGCCTTACTTCCTAATTCAAGTGTAGACATTGTGATAATGCTCTTAAATTATTATCTCTCATATCATAGATACACCAATCGTCCAAGAAGGTTTTAAATCCTTGGTCTAAATACCAAGGAACCTGTTCTTTTATATAATGGTTCACGTATCTCCTCCCTCTCTATGTCCGTTATATATAGTTGTTGATTTCTCATCTTTTACTGCTTTGTCTCATTCTCAATTGCACATATGGTGCTTTCTTTTTCACATTTTTCTATTTCAATTAGATATGCAGGGATAGTAATCTCGTACTCAACCATCAACCAATGTACTAGGCCTAGGTTAGGATCTTTCTGCGCAGTCATCGAGATGTGGGACCCCTTCTTCGTCAGGTTCAAATTGATCTTATTTCAAATCCAAACTAGCACTAGATCCTGATTGTTACTCCCATAAATTGTGTTACAGATTGTCTGTAAACAAACTCTTCCAATCTTAACATATATTGTTTTATGCTCCTTTTCATGCATAGCGTTCCAACCTCGACATACCCAGTATAAAGTCATAGCATTGCAGCACTCTTTTCACATTGTTATCTCGGATGAGACACTTAGCCAGTCTCCTGCAATTGTAATTTCTAGGTCAATTAGAATCCTAATTAGATTGATTCTGATTTGATTTTTCAACATTAATTTGAAATAAGCTGGTATATGGGCAGGTTTGAAAAATATTAACTCTGAATCCACCATCTATTAAAGCAATTGGTAGTACCATGTCTCCTATTTAAATAGTGACTTTAGTGGTTCAATCTTTACCCATCATAAGGACATCTCTCTCTTCATCTTTAGCACATGTTGAGGCTTGAGCTTGTGCTAATTGTGGTAATTTGGCAAACAATCCACTAAAAACTCGATGAATACTGTGACCTTTTGTAGAAGTGGTGGTTTCTTTTACACACCCTTTATCATTTGATTATTGGCTGACACCCTGATTGCTTGAATAGCATCTTTTAATGCTTCTGTTCAAGACATGCTGCTATCATTCACGTGATACCTTCCTGCACAGGGCAATCCCATGCATGGTTTAACTTTACTCTCATTCAGTGGATAGTTTTTAAAAACCTCAACAACTTGCCTTGTTTCAATGTGTTTAATTACTGCCTAACCACTTTCAATGACTTCATGGAAGGAAACTTAATGGAAATGGAGGCAAAACATAGACTACAGCTCTGCTCAAAATAAATGTGAATGGATGCAAGTGGACGGTAGCTGAGACACCCACATGTATAACGATTGTGAGCAAGAGGTTGTTTAGAAGGCACTATTGGTACCAAAAGTTCTTCCATTGGGGTAAGAGGCTAGAGCACAAAAACTTGAAGCGGTGGGTTATACTTGCCGTGACTCTCCCTATATTATCGGCAGAAGTTTTGCGGTCTTGCCTTGTGGACCTTGTCTTGCCTGTGGTTGCCATCCTCCGATGTTATGCAAGTTTGCCATTACTGCCGCTCACAAACAGAGTGGCATATCTTGCATAGAGGATTCAGTTTCACTCTAATACTCTCTTCTATCTGAGACGATTTATTAATTCTTCAATCAGGTGGCATCAGTAGTAATGATAAAGGAGCATGGAACCCAGTCAGATTAAAATTTAAAACCACTTCACAATAAAAACCCTTCAGATGAATGACCGAGAACTAATTAAGAATGGAAGAATAAAGAGTTCCATAGCTGCAAAATTACCCTTAAAATACCAAGTCCAGAGTTGCAATAGATGTAGTCATCAAATTAGGACAGATAGCTTTCAATTGAATTTCTTTCTTAGGCAACAAAATATTACCTCTCGATGGAGTCCAAAACTTCAGGCCTTGCCTATAAATTAGAATATACAGTTTTTTACAAGTGTTTATGTTCGCCATCTACATCTAAACCCCTGCATGTCTATAGAAGGAAGAAGAAAAGGAACACCATGGAGCCGTACAGCACTAACACACAGTTAAGACATACCCAAAATTTCCAATAGTCTGGCAAGGAGCAAAACCTGAACAAAAAATAGATAAATAGCCACACACAATCATGCAACATCATCAAGCTCAGTTGCCTTGTACCCTTCAGGCACACACTTTATCTTTGTTTTTTCTACTCCAGCACGGTCAATACAAATACAATGCCCACAATGAGGGCTCATCTTCCACCCATATCCCCAAAAACTGCACACTCAGGTTCAATCACTTGCAGATTTCTACAATCATGCAACATCATCAAGCTCAGTTGCCTTGTACCCTTCAGGCACACACTTTATCTTTGTTTTTTCTAATCCAGCACGGTCAATACAAATACAATGACCACAATGAGGGCTCATCTTCCACCTGTATCCCCAAAAACTGCACACTCAGGTTTAATCACTTGCAGATTTCTACAATGAACCCCCATTTGTGAAGTCCTTCACCACCTACCACAAACTGGTATGGAATCCCTCACTCTACTTCCTATCCTTGAAGTAGCATCTCAGTTGCTCAAATGGAAACTGAAACTGTGGCCCATGAAGCAACTCCTATGCCCTGGATATTGGGCAAGCCTGTTGTAAACTCTTGGCAATGCTTCACTTAATTCAACTATTCAGTCTATTGATGGCAAAGCCAGAAAAGGTGCAGGAAAATAAACGATCATGGAAAACGCATCTTGCAACTGGTTATATACACCCAACAGCAGCAAAAATGATTTAATACCATTGAGATTCTCCTGTTCAATGATTCAGCAATGAAAAAGGGTTGCTGAAATCTAGAAGGAACATGGTGCCACCTATCCTACTACCAAGTGACATTTCTCTGCGGAAAAGTTTGGAAACTGTAACACCCGCAAAAAACGACGTTCTAAGAACACATTAAAATCTTAAACACTTATCCCGAAAGTTGCGGCATATATATATATATATATTTTTTTTTGTTAAAAAGTTACAATGTGTCAAACCCCTAATGTACATTAAATTAATTTTTCACCATTACTCACTACATTACAAAGGATGAACCAGGTCTAAGTTAAATGATTAAATATTCTTAATTTAGTTCTAAGGTCAATTAATTAAAATCAATTAGGAAGGTGCCATAATTAATCTACTTGGTTAAATGTTTTCTCCTCTTTAATTAATATTCAAACCCAAAATGGTTAACCTCATACTTAGTTATTTTAGTTTCATTATCCTATTAGCTTAATGTCCATTTCATTAATTTCCTAAAACATACTAGGAACTAATAATGACTTTGCACACCAAGGCAATTAAATGGCCCCATTCACCCATCTACACATACCTTTAAAATTTATTTAAAACATCCACAAAAATCATTCCTACCAAACAATTGTAGGGTTGATCCTCAACCCTTGGATCAATTCAATTGTGGCCACTAGATCCTAGGGTTCCAAACTAACCCTAAATATCCTTATGCATTCTTATTAAATCCTTTTCCTACCCTATTCTCCTCATTTGGTCACTTTTTTTTTTGTTTAATTTGCAGGTTGGAGAAATGGAAGCCATGGGAGCAAGGAAGGAAGAAACTATGGAGGAATTCTCAAAATCAAGCTTAGTTTAGTCTAGGTTGTAGATTTATCACTTGTAAATTCTTTCCTTCCAAGATTGAAGGGGTTTCCACTCCAAATGGAGTTATTCCAAAGTTATTTGTATTTTGAGTTCTTTATTTGGGGAAAACCCTACCCCATTAATATATACAAGATTGAGTACTTTGAATTTACCATTTGAAGATTTATTTGCTTTAAACAATGAGATTTAGCCATTATTTGTTGCTGGAGGTTTCCTTGTGATTTTTACAAGTCTAAAATTGTGTTTTGAAAATTAAAAATTACGCGCACAAGCGCGGACTTACGTTTTCCGCAGCTTAATGATAGAACCTTCAAACCCGGATTTTTTCTAAAAACAAAAGTTGCTAGGGTGTTCTAAGGGTCATTTTGAACTTAATTTTATATGCCTAAAGTTTCCATTTGCAATATTTAAATTCATCTATTCATTCCATAGTAGCAATTTACTCAACTTAAAACATTTACTATTTCAATAATAACACATCTACAAGAATCATTTTCATTTTATTCAACAAACTTTCTCTCAACAATGCAAAGAAATGAACAAGATAGTCTAACTTCTTCCTTTACATGTTTTTCAAGTAACACAATGAAATATACTATTTCTTCATGCAATTTTCCAACATTCCACAAGAGAGTTTCAACAATTTTCCAATAATTTATTTAGAACAAAGGCAACACACTTTTTTGGGAATAAATCAACTACAATGAAATAAGATATTTCCCTTTTAAACTTCTTTTCTATTTCAACAAAACTAGCTTTACAAACACAAATCTTTCTTTCCCTTTTTTTTTAACATACAATACAACTTTAATATCCAATAATGAATACAACTTTTCTTCACAAGTTTAATACAATAACTTCCACTTAAAGTGGGAAAACTTACAAGAATGAAAGCTAAAAAGGAATACAATATTACAAGTCTTCCACCCTAAGTGGGAATAACAAGAAGATTTCTCACAAGGAAGGTTTTCTTAAGGACACCAACAATGCTCCAAGTTTCACATCACCAACAAAAGGGCTCCTCCATGCTTTGCTTGATCCACAACAAAAAAAAAAAAGGGGGAGGCAACACTCTCCACCCAACCAAAAATCCAATGAGGAGAAGAAGCTATCCTCCTCATTGGCCCCCGAGCCCCAACCACATTGCAATGAAAGATGGATCCAACTCATGGCAAACAAAACAAACTTGTGTATTCACAAAACCAAGTTTTTACAACCATATCAAAACACAAACAACACAACTACAATCACAAGAAGGAAAACAACAACATATATAAGGCTTCAAAATGTAAAGCCCAAAGGAGCAAAAATCTATGGGGAGGTCACTTATGCCTCCCAATGGGAAATGGGTGCCCACCTTAAAGCCCTCAATAAACATCTCAAAATCCCTACACAACTCTTATGCCTCCCTGAAGACCCTCTTATGCCTCCCTACAATCTCTTATGTCTCCCTCATAAAAGCAACCATGTAAGAAAATGCAAAGCATTTCTTGTTCAAGGTGGGGCACCCAACCCAAACTCCTTCCAAAACATGAAATAAACTCTTATGCCTCCCTACATGTAAGATCCCCATAGTCCCCTCCTACACCACACTTAGACAATCTACCCAAGCACCCAACAAGCATACCAAAAACACAATATAACACACATATACATAAATAAAGGAAAACAATAAACAAGGGTATAGCTCCTACCTTTCCATGGTAGAGCTTGATCTAAGAGTCACACACCAAGCTTCTTCAAGCCCAAACAATCACCAATAAGCTCCAACAAGATCCACAAGCACTCCACAATCCTCCAACTCCAAAATGCAAGAGCACAAAAGAATGAAGTAACCCCAAACAAACAAAATAACTTGAATAAATAGAAAATGGAGAGAGAAGGGTGAGGTGGCTCCATGTAGGATGCCACATCATTCATCCTCAACTCCACCTCACAAGTCAAACCTCAACCCCAATGCACAATAAATTGGTGGGTGAGAGAAATGACAAATTACTTACACACACAATCCAAGCCCACACCCCCTAAGGACAAACTTTAAAACCCATGTAAGAAAAGTGCAATAAATGTCACTTTTTGACTTACAAAACACATAATGGGGTCTATTTTTGACCCCCCAATCCATAGGTAGGGTTGGTATAGTAATTTAAGAGGTGTGAGACAAGTTTAACTTGTCCCACAAGCCTCCAAAATTGGCCCTTAAGGCCAAATCCGAATTTCCATGAAGGGGTAGAGTGTACAACACTCAAGATCACAAGCACTCAACTTACAACACATAACCCAAAGAGCCATCAAATCTAATAAATGAATTCTTTTGACCCATCCAATTAGTTTAAAACATGATTAATTACTAAATTAATGTTACAAATATATTGTGTAACATTATTAATATATTGTAATATTATTAATAATGAGTTTATATAACTCATATTAATAATATAGTTAGTGTGAGTGTGTCGTGATCTCTCGATTCAAAATCGCCAAAATCGCCGATAAATCGCGTTCAGCTTGCAAAACGATTAAACTTACAAAAAATCGCGATTTTCGAAATCTGATAAATCGCCGATAAATCGCGGTCAAAAACCCTCGAAAATCGTTGAAAATCGCGGCTAAAATCGGCGAAAATCGGGAAAAAAAAGCGCTAGCTAGGTATAAGACGAAAATAAAGTAAATCGATTTGTTTTTTATGTTGTTTTCTCTTTCCACGGGCTCGTTTTTTATGCTGCGACTTTCTTCGTGTACAGTCGACGCGTGAGGGCATTTTTTACCAGTTCGTGTGCATTTTCTACCGGTTAAATGCGCGCGTTTACCTGTTCGTGGCGATTTAGTTCGTGGGGATTGCATTTTCTTGCCCATTTCCAGTTCGTGGCAGCCTGCAGGTATGAATATGTATATTTATTATTAATGTATGTTAATATTAATACTGTTACACTGTAAAAATAATAATATTAATACTGTTACACTGTATATTAATATTAATGTATGTTAATATTAATATTGTAAGTGTAAAACTGTAAGTGTATACTGTACAGTGTACACTGGTGATTGTATACATATTACAGTGTATAGTGTATACAACTGTATATTAATATTAATAAATACTATAAGTATTAATATTAATATTATGTATTATACTGCTAAGTTCTAACTATCAAGTATAAATACTGTATATTCTGTATATTAAATTATTAATAATAGTATATTCAAGAATCAATATTGTATAACGATTTTAAAAATATTATCTATGAAATTATCATGATTCATAATTTACTGATGTCTTCATTTTCAATATCGTTTTTTCGTAATTTTTTCTTCATGCAATAGCAATTTTATTCTTAATTTCGTCATGGTCATACAATTTAATTTCTCCAAGGCCTGTAAATCTAAGACAATTGTTTTTTGTTTTGTTTTGTAGAATGGCATCGGGATCCGGTTCCCGTTCAGCTGCTCGTAGTAAGCCTAAATCAAATGACCCCTCTTGGAAGCATTGTGAACCAGCAGAGGGCACTTGTGTTATATGCAATTATTGTGGCATGAAGATGAGTGGAGGTGTTTATCGCCTTAAGTTCCACATTGCACGGATACCAGGGAATGAAGTGACAGTGTGCAATCAAGCACCGCCTGAGGCTCAACGAGAGTTGTCTGCTTACCTTGCAACTTATGCAGAGAAAAAGAAGAAAAGAAGAGGAAAGCTGATGCACTTGCAGCCCTAGCAAATAGAAGGGAAGCGAGGGAAGGTTTTGACGTTGAGGCATCTTCTAATGCCATGACTCCACGAGTCAAACATCTTGGGACGGGTTCATCCACATCCACTAATAGTAGTTCAAAGATGTTTTTGTTTCTCGAAATACACCGGTTGGAATAAAGAAATGCACAATGAAGCAAGAATAGGCTGCGGCAAATTTTTGGTACTACAACAACATTCCTTTGATGTGGCAAAAGTCCATATTGGGAGAATTTGGTCTCTGCGTTATTTATTCTTTGGGAAGGGGTTCAAGGCTCCTACTCCTCATGATTTGAGTGGCCCATTGTTGGAGGATTCCGTCGCACATACCAAAACTCTTGTAGAAGAGCAAAAAAATGTGTGGATAAAAAAGGATGCACCATTTTGTCTGATGGGTGGATAGATGGGAAAAATTGCACATTGATTAACTTCCTAGTGGCATCAGGTGGGCAGTTGGTCTTCCTGAAATCAATTGATGCCTCCCACCAAGTGAAAACTGCAATCACTTTGTGTGATATGTTGGATGAGGTGGTGAAAGAGGTGGGTGTGGAGAATGTCGTCCAAGTTGTGACTGACAATGCGGCGGCATATGTAGCAGCAGGGAGACTTCTTGAGGAGAGGCACCCTACACTTTTTTGGACCCCTTGTGCAGCCCATTGTTTGGATCTCTTATTGGAGGACATAGGAAAACTCTCATGGGTGAAAAATGTGGTTGAGGACGAAAAATATTACAAAATTCATTTACAATCACACTTGGGTGCTTAACTTGATGAGAGAGCACACCAATGGAAAGGAGCTTGTGCGATCAGGGGTCACACGATTTGCCACAAACTTCATTACATTGCAGAGCATTGCAACCTCATTAACATCCCTTAAGCAGATGTTTGTGAGCACGCGATGGTTGGACTCTCCCTATGCTAAGAAGACCGAAGCAGAAAGGGTTGTGAAGACTGTTTTTGATGATATGTTTGCAAAGCAAATGGAAGAAATCATGAAGGTAATCTAAACTTGAATATTTGTTTATTTATCATTTGTTATATAATTTTTTATTAATTTCAATTTTAAATATATATGTTATTTTGTTTTAGGTGTCAGAGCCGTTGGTTCGAGTTCTACGGATGGTGGATGGGGAGAAAAACCCAATGGGTTATTTGTATGAGGCTATGGATGTGGCCAAGGAGGCCATAGCTAAATATTATGGGCACAATCAACGAAAATATGAACCCATTTGGCGTATAATTGATCGTAGATGGAACAAGACACTTCATCGGCATATACATGCAACGGCGTACTACCTAAACCCGAAGTTTTTCTATTCCCCATCATTTAAGGCTGATGAGGAGGTTATGGATGGCCTTAATACATGCATGAGAGGATGATATCGGCGAAGATATTAGAGATGCAATTGTTGATGAGCTGCAGATTTATAAGACTACAGAGGGGAGGCTCTTTTCTTCAATCTATGTGTGAAAAGAAGAAACACTTCTCAACCAGGTAAAAACAAATTGAGTCATTTGTATTTAGTCTCGTTACACGTAGAACTAGATACTAGAAGTCTAGAATTCTTTCATTTATTCAAGCCTAGTTAACTTACAAAATTATAAATGTTTTATTTGCAGATTTGTGGTGGGAAGATTATGGTGCAAAAACACCAAATCTTCAAAAGCTAGCCATCCGCATTTTGTGTCAGCCATGCGATTTACCGGATGCGAGCGTGGTGGAGCATGTTCGAAGTTTGCTCACATAAAAGCGCAACAGTTGACAACACAATGCCTCAATGACCTTGTCTTCGTGCGTCAATCTTCGTCTTCGTGTGAGACAAGTGGAGGGGGCACAGAGTTATGATGCAATTGACTTGGCTGACATCGATCCATATGATGATTGGATTGTTGATGATGTGGAGCCTATGTTTACTACGGAGGAGATAACACATTTGGAGAGGGAGACTGAAGAAGCAATAGCATCAGGGGCATTAGGAGTTGGTGAGGATCCAGATGATATGTTTGCAGATGACAATGTTGGTGTTGCAGAGGAAGAATCTTTACCTTCCACTTCCACGAGACATCTCCAAGGTCAACAAACTTATTTTAGGCGTGCATAATGAAATAGAATATTATTGATATTTGATAGTGATACTTCAAAAGTCACATGTGACATGACTCTATGAGCATTTTTGTTTGCAAACTTTGTACTCTCTTTTTTGGTCAAAACTTAATCGAAAATATGCATATGGGCCTATGGCATTCTATAGAGTCACTTCTCGCATCATTTAACATTGTTTTTACATTTAATTTAAGTATATTTTATGAATTTAAATGTTTTTAAAAGTAGCGATAAAGTTGCCATTTTTGCCGATTTTTTGCCGATTCCCGATTTTTGATTCAAAATTTGGCCTGCCGATTAATCCCGATTTACGATTTTTTGAACTATGGTCGTGATAAACTCACGTAGCTATTTTGGAGTGTGAGTGATCCTAGGGATAAGCTTGAGAGATTCATGGAGAGAGATATGAGGAAGACTAAGTGATAAGACTTGACTCCTAGATTATAGGATCAAGCATTTGTATAAGAAGCTATCTCTAGATGAATACAATATCCCGTATGAATAAAAATCAGAGTTTTAATGTGTTCTATTTGTTTGCAATATGGACCAAATATAATATTTGGTATTAGAGCAGGTATGCAAACCTGAGAATGGATTTTTCGTGATTGAACAAGAGTGGTTTTTAAAAATCCTTCTGAAGAATAGATTGTATATTTCATTTTAGGATCTGGGTTTCTCCAAAATTTAGTGGGTTTCACAATATATGGGTAAGACAACTACAATGAAAATTTTAGGTGAACCCAAATAACCAGTTTTGGAGAAAATTGCGATTCATTGCGCCTACATTTTACCAGTTGGAGCTTCTGTAAATGTTTCTAAGTTTTGCAATCTGACGCCATTCAGATTTGTGCTCTCTGAGTTTTGATCTCCATGTCGCTAGTCTAGTGTGCCTTCCACTCATGCATGTGACATATCAAAGTAATCTATTTTTTTTTGATCGAGATTTGCATGAGTTTGTTCCAGCGTTTCATGCAAGCTATCAGATCTATGTTTCTGACAGCGTATAGAATTCTGTAAAATCTACGTGCTTACCAGCAAACAATCTATTTTTAAAGATCTATTTGGGCGTAAAAAATTTCTATCATTCATCTATTCCATTGAGATCTGGGACTAAAAATTTAACATGCTATATGAGGAGAAAGACATCAAAAAAGGAAGATACGGCCTGGGAGAGATCACAAACAAGGTGTGAATGCATGTTAATGTTTTTCCTGTAATATATTCCATTCACTGACAATTTGGAGGACTTTTGGCTCTTCTACATATTCCATCCACTAAGCTATGTCACCAATCAAGATTCTCAAGCCATTGGCCTCGGGCTCTAAATAGGAAGACATGTTTTTATTAGTTTTGAGTCAATAAGTTGTTTAATTTGTTGAAGTCTTGACTTTGTTTAATAGTTTAATTGTTTAGTATTATTAATTGTTAGTCGATTCTTAAGGTTAGTGTGGTATTAACCTAAGTTTTTGTTTTTATTCAAGTCTTGTAATATTTAGTCCTTATTTTCTTATAATAGCCAAAATTCAAAATTGTTTTGTTTTTTTCTTCTCGTTACTTGTTTTGTCAAATTTAATGTTGTAATGTTTGATCTATTTGTGTCTTTATAATAAGAGTCATTTTTAGTCAAGTGTTTTGTTATCGTCAAGTTTAAAAGTAATTAAATATTACTTTTTTGTTATAATTGTTCAAGTCAAAAGTAGCGTTAGAATTTTAATTATCGTATTGTCTTGTTATAATCTAGTCGTTTTGTGTCATCAACTAGAGTCATTGTCAAACTTGTAAAAAAATAAAAATTGCCTTACGGATGCATTTTTGGTGTAACCCGACATCCGAGTTGTAATTGAGCTCCATGATTCAATCCGATTGAGTTAGCAACATTCATGGGGACAGAGGCAACGGAGGAAGGAGGTCAATCAATGACCTCTCGCTAGCCGCAAGCGATGGGGCCGCACAATGAAGTTGTGGCATTTTTTCAGTTGTGTGTTTATTTTCCACTGTGTGAAAATAAGAACAGATGTCACATTCTGTTCAATTGTAATGTGTGAGAAATTCCTATATGTAACCTCCTAGAAGAAAACATTGTAGAGTATGTCTCTAAGTTTATTGTAACACTCATAGATTTGGAAAGGGTTGGTGGTAGATCTAGAAAACCACAGATGTAAAAAGGTAGATAAACTTTTACTGATGTAGTGGTCCTCTGACTGCCTTCCTTCTTTATGAAGATGATCCGCCAGTGGAATGCCGAGTGTGTTCTTTTCATGGAGTAAATGCGGGATGCGTTCCTTCACATAGTTGTGGTCATGTGCAGCAAGACAATCAGCCAGTTGGAAGTTTACATGCCTTTCTTTGATCCAGATTATGAGGCAAGCCCATGCAACACGTTGCAAAAAAAGGAGTTATATTGTACCATGTCAACATTAGGGGAGTGTATATTGGAAATTAATAATGTTAACAATAGGGGAGTGAATGTTACAAATATATTGTGTAACATTATTAATATATTGTAATATTATTAATAATGAGTTTATATAACTCATATTAATAATATAGTTAGTGTGAGTGTGTTGTTGAAATATCCCTTATGGGATGCCACTTAAAAATGCACCAAATATTGAAAGTTTGCAGCCAAATAAAATTCGATTTATGCAAATTTTTACAGTAAGGACAACGAACTAAATAAAATCAATATCTCCCAAAATATCCACTCGAATTACTTGAAAAGTTAAAGAGATCTTGATATTATTATAGAGGACATAATAAAATTGTCTTTGGAATTTTACATAAATTAAAATGCTGCTAGAAAAAGCACAACGTGCCCTAGATAGCTAGAAAACTTCAAAGGTTCGTAACTCTTTAAATACAAGAGCAAAAATTAAGGGTCTTTGGAAATAACATTAACAGATACAGGAAATAATATTTTCACCTTCAAATCTGAAAAGGGCCGATTGGAAAACCCCCAAATAAAGGTTGCAAGTCGCCTAGCTGGGAAAAGGGTTGGAAATTGATGAAGATGCCTTCAATGTGCTGCCACGCCTTGCTCGAATGGCTTTTGTGAATTTGATCCGAAAGCCCTCTGTTATCTTCCCCAAATGCCCCCAAAACCCTCAAATTCCTTCCTCTGAAACCTCTGATAATTTCTTTATAACACACCCTGAAGGCGGCTCCAAAATGACAGACTAGGGTAGATCTCTCACTACCGAAGAATGCCTTGCTAGCTAGGGACGGGTCTCTCACCACCGAAGCTAGGGTCCCTGTGGGATTTGACTCCACAAGCTGTAGATGTGCAAACAACAGTTGCACGTGAAGGGTCAATAAAATGTATGCCAAAAAGTTCCTCTCCTTTCTCTCCTAGCTCCTTATATACATTCCAAGGCAAAAGAGCCCCAATAGACCTAGACGCGTTTCATTCCACGGAGGGGTCAATAAAATAAAAGTAACTAAAGTTACTTTTTCCTGTTTAAGTCGCCAAGGTCCAAAGTGACCCCCAAACGCCAAACTTGAATATTAGCACCATGCGGCCCCTTCCCAAAAGCTCCCAGCGTCCACAACCCCATGGGTATGACCACGGCTTGGACTTGACTTGACCCTTAGGCCTTTGTCAGAAAGAAAGGGGACATTACGAGTCCTCCCTTCTTGAGAAATGCTTGACCCCAAGCATTATCCTGTCATGTTGCAGAAGCTGAATTCCATGCCGTAAGTTTCTCCACCTTACCCTGCAGTCAACTAATGATCGGTGTGATGCGAAGTAACCAAGACACCCCATGTAGTGATCATGCTCTCCATGTCGTGTAGAGAACAATGTTGCTCCTAAAGTAGTATGATGCCCACATCGACTCTCCACTGGTACCCACACCAAAATTGCCAGTCTGTCCAATCCTTGCCAATGCAAGGCTATCATCATGTGATCACTCACTACCTCTCCAATCAACTCCTGGGTATGAAAGTTCACTCTGAATCTGTAGAATCCCTGAATCAACCTGTGAAACAACTTGTTTACGCACAAATGGTGCTAACTCTCCCACATGACTTGCACTCGTGTGAGAGCAAGGCTCCTCATATTGTATCTCAATGTGTCTCGTGGAGGAAAAGTCCCAAGACTCTAAAGATAGTCAGACTCCTAGTCCACCTCACCGTGCTGAATGTGAACCTACTATAGCAGCATGTGTTCTTACCGATTCAGATGATGTTTTTAAGAACCTAAGATAATTGCCCGGCCGGATTTCCGGTTGAACCGTACTTTTTGCAATATCAGCTCCACATAGTCCACCTCCATTTTTGGAAAGGGTCCAGGGGAAGATGTGTGAAACTTGCATGTGCCATAACTGTGAACCTCCGTTTTAGGTGTCGAAAAGTAACCATGAGTCAATTTTTTCTCTCCATAAAATCCATTTAACACGTGGGCAACTTCTTGAAGTGCTCATTATGGATGATGATTATGTAGATGGATGCTTTTTTGTAAATATGCATAAATTTATAATAATATATGTATATATATTCCGAGTGTTATCTCACTCCGATTTTCGGATTTTTTTGCCCTTCCGAAAAATTTCCGAACTGGTAACTATGATGAACCATGTCAATTTCGCTCTCCACCGACTAACACGAAGTGCTCACTGGGCATGGAAGTAGCAAAATGCAATGACGCATTAAAAAAAAAGATGAACCGTAAGCTTTGACTTGTCATAGTGACAAACCGTAATGTTAAAGGAGGATATCCTCCCTCAACCTATGCCATATGAACCTCTCTGACATGAGCTTGTAGGTCTCATCGAAGCTCAAGTGCCTAGTCACGGAAGAACAATGCACATGTCGCAATATCTCCATCCTCAACCATGAATCTGACACAAGGCTCCATCTTCCCTGAGAGAAGATCATCTCATCCTCCCATTTGTAGCTGTCATCTTGTATGTGGCCATCCAGAATCTCACAAGTGTGTCGGTTCTTGGAGTACTCAACAAACAAATGAGATATCTAGTCTCCATCGAAACTTCAGATGACCAACATAGTGATAAACTCAGATGATTTGAACCTGTAGTCCCAATCTCTGTAATTGTCTCATGTGCAACATTGCTGGTCACACCCACATCCATCATTCTCCACATCGATCTGTAATAATAAAACTCCTCCGTGCCGGAACTTCCTCTCCATCCCCTCGGTGTAACCACCCTAGGTGCTTGAAGAGAGTGAAGCCACCGCACTCCCAAAGACTATGTTGGTCACTCCCATACCAACAATGTAGAAATCATCGGTAACTGTATAGTTACCCATCGTGATGCTCACTTGGGGACCCGCTTTGTGCACCTCATAGACTCTCCATTGGCTATAACCCCATTGAAGCCCTCAAAATCCTCTGTCTATAATCCTCGCCTCTCAACCAATGAGGCATCAATATAGTTGTGGGTTGCCCCACTATTAATGAGAACCCCAACTCGTTGAACCTGCATAACTCCTCTAATCTAAATGCCTTGTACACCGAGTATTAGACAATGTGGCTATAATCTTCCGAGGAAAAGATTCCTCCTCCCGCCGCATCAAAACATCCAAGATAAAATATGCAATATAAATCCACAATCATCTACATATGAATCAAATCATCATCTAGGCAATTAACGTTATCATTTACAATTTCTAACAACATCTTGATTCTACATTTCATCAATATCAATAGGATCACAAAATTATTTCAATTGTTAAGGTCTACTCAATATGACGAAAATATCGCATGTCGAAATATATAACCCTGTCAACAACATATCATCATCAATATAAAATGTCTCTAATAATCCACACACATCATACTATGAATCGAATCCAACAATAGTCTCAGTATCTCTAACATCTAACATCATGCTAAGTCAAAATAATACAAAATGTCCATAAGTATAGTCAACAATATCGAAATCAACAATAATAAGTGTCGAAGGGAAGTGGGCACTGCAGGAACCACCAACACTCATGGTGCTGAAAGAACTATGCCAATCTACAGGCCACAAGCTTGGCAAGTCTTGGCCAATTGGCTGTCAGACACAGTTACCAAGTTTAGAACTCCAGATTCGTGCGGCAGAGGGGGAAATCTGAAAATATAGAATTCCAATTTATTTTCGGAAAGTCCAGTTCAGAAGAATAAGTATTTTTTATAAATGTATAGTATAGATGTAAGTAAAAATTTATATAACACAAACACATGTAAAATTCTACTTGTTGGACAGAACAAAGCAAGTCAGCTGGGAAGTGGGTTTGCAGATAAATGAAATTTGATTGAATAAAAGAATAAAAATACACAGAAATTGGACTGATTTGGTACATCTGTAAAATCCAGATTTGATAGGATTCGGGCCAGATCCAGCAGGATATGGTAACCTTTAAGTCGAAGGATACTACCAATGTGGGGAAACTTGAATTTTAAACCACATGGATCATCCCTCAGGGGCCAGGTGAAAACCCCTTTCTAGTTGCTGCCTATTTTATGTTGAGTTACCTGGCTTTTGGAGGACAGAGAGACATTATCAAATTTCTACTGGTCTGTTTAAGTCAGCTGGGCTTTGATTATCAGAAATTGGAGGATTTAAAGCTGAATACTCTTTATATAGATACATAGTTGCATTTTACTGTGCTTAAGTTTTGCCATATATATAAACATGAAGGTTCCTTTGTGCTTGAAATGTAGCTATGAAAGTAGCATCTCTTCTAGTGATGTTTGCTGGTTGTTGGTAACTGTTCCGTAAAGCTTGTCACATTTCTTCTTCTCTTTTCCAGATCCCCTTTTTATAATAGACAGGGCTCTGGTTTTTGTCAATTTTATTTCCTCTTGTATCTAAGATGCTCAAGTTTTATAGTTAAAAAGCCCCTTTGTTTCTTGGCTGCTTGTGTCACAACTAACAAACATTTGTTCCTATTTTTTTCCTCATTTTCCTCGATATTAGCTGATTTTGTTTTTGGACAATGTTGATCATTTGATCACTAGGACCAAACTTTCTGTATAGTTTTACAACCTGATATTCATTTTTGGGGCATTAACCAGGAAAATGACTCATTTATTGTATTTCTGGCATTGTATGACAGTCTTCCTTTGCTGTCCTGTTGTATAGGTGATTGTGGTCCCCTCGTACCACTGTGGTTTTTCTTTCTGGAACATCGATACATTGATTTATATAACCATTGTGTGTGGGGGTTTATTGCACTATCACATAACTGTCCTCTTCTGGTTTGGGTTTTAAGCTAAATGAGCACTCCATCATGTGATGTGTTTTTACATTACTTTAAATGCAGAACTTCACTGAACACTCCTCTTCCTTAGGTCCTCCTGTTCACCATTTTAAACACCAAATCCTGTGTCTTTTTGGTTTTGTTTTATTATAATAATTTGTTACCTTACCGGGAGATTAGTGATCACTTTCCAACTAGTCCCATTCCCCTCTTCTTTGTCTCCCAGCCATGTTTGGAAATAAACTTTCTGTTTTGCATCCTACATTCTATTTAAAGCATGTAAATAATTTGTTGGTACAATCCGTAAGCTTTATTTCAATAGACTTGTCCAATATTGAGGAATTGTTGATTTAACTCCAATTATGTTTTCTAACATTTGTGCTGGTTTTAACACTCTTTGGTTGTAATCTCTTATAGGCTCCTCTTTGCCTCTTTTGATACTAGTCAACTCATTATAGATTTGGGTATTGGTATGATTTTTTTGAACTCTTTATTAAAGGCTGTTTTCACCTTATCCCAGGTTATCATTTTGGTATGCTCCAATTAGTCTTACTATTTAATAGCATTGTTTTGCAGTGTTTCTCGGGAATGCTCCAACTGAGTCGTATTTTTGGTAATTCCATTTGTCTTTCGATATTATTTTCCACCAAGTCTGCTGGTATAGAGATTAAAAAGTATTTTAACTCCATCATTCTATTTGCAACTGGCTTATTACTGATTGCTAGTATCCTTTTGTAAGTAAGCTTTTCTTGGCTGAGTGCAATCTTCTTCCTTTGTGGAGCTTAGACAATCAGTTCCGCATCTTTCTTGGTGGCTAAGTTGCCTTATACCCTGCAAACGGCCCCTGATTTGGTACGTATATTGTCCTAGTTGAGTATACATCACATTTACCTCAACATTTGAAACTGGAAGTTGACTCATGTCCAGTATCAGCTACATGATTCTTTCAACACAACTGAGCTGGTCAACAAATTTTTCTAATATTTTCTAAGTCTTATTTGCTGCATTTTACTCTCTGGTGTCAACTCACTCTCTTACTTGCTACTCCCCAGACCCCAGGGGCAAACAGATATTATGAGTTTCTTTTCTACTACAAGAGTTACACCGGCCTTGGATGTTAGGGGTGATTCTAGAGGAAGTATCTTACTTCCTCCTAGGATCCCCCAACCTGGCTCCTCCGACCTGATATACTCCCTGGCAAGCATTATCAGATCTTTCACAGTGATCGATAATGGCTCGGATGACTACTCCACTTTAGGCACAGACAGAGACATTCGATGAGATTTGCCTCCAGTCTTCTTTGGCACATGCTTTTGGGGCTCTTGTTCGCCCTCCATAGTTATTTGTATTGGTTTCTTTGCCACTTGTGTTAGTGGCATGCGGCTCTATTTTGTCTATTGTACTTTATTTCTTTAGTTCGCTTCTAGGATTCTTCCTAGAACTTTCTATTGCTAATAACTGTATCCTTGGGCTCTTGTTCGTCCTCCATATTTATTTGTATTGGTTTCTTTGCCACTTGTGTTAGTGGCATGCGGCTCTATTTTGTCTATTGTACTTTATTTCTTTAGTTCGCTTCTAGGATTCTTCCTAGAACTTTCTATTGCTAATTGCTGTATCCTTGAGTCCCATTGACCTACTTTTGGTCATCTATGGACATTAATATAATTTCTTTCTTTGTCTTGAAACATAAAATAGTTGTTCACATTTACTGACATGAACTGAGCTAAAACTGTTTCATTGGATTCACCAATGTTGACATACAATAGTCAATGTGTTCTTATGAACAGCAGATTTGATACTTAAGTCTAATGAGTGTTGAAATTACCATATAATATATATCAGTTTTTATAACCTAAATTTAGGTATTTACTATTAACATATCCCACCACAGGACTGAAGAAAAAAATTAAAATATGCATTGGGTTGCATATTTTTATTATAGTCCAAATTGTCTATTTCATTTAATGCTTATTATTGAGTTCTGCTTATAATTTGTTTTCAAATGTCAGTAATTCTACTTCGCTGTACCTTTTGAAGTAGACCCAAGTAGAAGTCATCTATGTTGCTTGCAAATCTAGCGCTGTCTGTTCCTGTGTGCTTAGTTCTTCATTGACAGTCATTATGGAGTATGGTCTCAAGGTCTGCTTATAATTCGTTTTTCAAATGTCAATAACTCTACTTTGATGTATTATTTTGAAATAGACCCAAGCAGAAGTCATCTATGTTGTTTGCAGAATCTAGCATTGTTTTTTCCCATATGCTTAGTTCTTCATTGCAGATCAATATGGAGTATGGTCTGGACCCAACTATTGGTAAAGCAATAATGCAAGCTGCTCAAGAAGTTGCTGAAGGAAAGCTGAACAGTCATTTCCCTTTGGTCATTTGGCAGACTGGCAGTGGAACTCAAAGTAACATGAATGCTAATGAGGTCAGTAAAGAATTGCAAGTGAGATTAGAATTTAAGGGTTTGGATAATAGGCGTTTTTCTTTGGATTCTGGAGGGAATGGACATTTTAAAATTTTTCAAGACAGATGAGGAGTGCATATTGGTTTGCTTTAGAAACTGCTTATATCAAACTATTGCATTCTGTAACACATTATAAGAAGCAGAAAATACAGATTTACTGTTTTAAACACCTGATTGGATTTCCATTTTGTTGTAATGGACTCATGGCTTATGTTTTACCATGAGGCATTGAGGAAAGTATTCCCTTTAGAATTGATATTGAAGTGATCTGAATGAGACGTGGCTTGAATTATTTTGCTGTGACAATCTTGGTACCAACACTTTCACCATCTGCGAAGTATATCCATTTGTTAAATCAGACCGATCGATGAAATTCTTATGGGCAATTTTCTCATTTTTGCTGAAGAAGCTAGTGTGACCTGCTTTTTCGTTCTAATTATAGGCCAGATCAAAGTTCTACATCTAATTGTTTTTTCATAAATAATGGACTTCATTTTTTCTGATGCTGGCCAACCTCTGTTTTCTTAAGCACATAATGTAAGGCCTGGAAATGGAAGAGTGAAACCCAATTCTTATTCACTAGAAAATGTGATTCTAAGTACATTTTTATGAACATGAAATGTCAGTTCAGCTTCTACAGTATCTAGCCTTAGGTGGTAATAATATAACATATTATTACATTTATTGCCTACACCTGGAATTATGTACAATACTGTAGTCTGTTACATCCCCACACACCCCCTATCCATAGGGGTAGTTGTAAAACCAAAGTTGTGTTGCCCATTTTGGCATCTTTTTGGTTTTGCTTGTGGTACAACGGGTGCCTCATTTTCTTGATCTGAAGCTCCATCTTCTTGCTTTTGCTCTTGAAAGACGTGTTCATCTTCTGATGAAGTTCCAATTTCTTTCTCTGTGGGGAGTTTTGTTTTCAATGATAGGAGATAAAACAGATTCCACAGATTCCCAATTACATGCCCCCTCACTATTTGGAATCTGCATTTCATTCTCATTGAGAACATCAAATTTTGCAAATTTTTCAAGCTGAGGCAATTGTTGATCGGTGTTAGATGTGTCCTTTGCAGATTCATAGAAAACATCTCTTGCAACAAGGACCTTCTCGTTTTATCCATCAAATAATCTATATGCCTTAGAGGATTCTGAATATCTCGAAAGGATGCATTTGTGACTCTTGTGATGCAACTTGTTCCTTTTCTCATTGGGAATTGATGCATAACATGTGGATCCAAAAGCCTGAAAATTTCGCACTGAAAGAAGATGACCACACTAGAGTTCATATGGAGTCGTCATTTGAAGAGCAATTGATGGTGACCTGATGCAGATAGATTGTTGTTTGAGCTGCTTCTGCCTGGATATGGAACTTTGCTCCTTTGAAATACAACATTGCCCAAATCATGTTCATCACAGTTTTGGTCATCCTCTCAAATACTCCATTTTGCTGAGGAGTGTATGGGATTGTGATATTATGTTTGATCCCATTTTGTTTGAGATAGGTTTCAAACACCTTTGATGTCAATTCAGCACCATTGTAAGTTCACAATGTCCCAATATGGGATTGTTTTTCGTTTTCAATCATTGTTTGAAGCTTTCAAATGTTTTGGAAAGCTTTCGATTTTTCCTTTAGAAAGTAGATCCAGATCATCCAGCTGTAGTAATGAACAACATGAAGTGCTTATTACTAGCAGCTGAAGGAATTGTAGACTGTACAAACCAGAGTGAATCAACTACACTTTTCTTTCAGCTTTCCATTTTGATTTTTGAAATGGTTCTCTTTCTTGTTTAGCCAAGATGCATGCTTCACATTTTTCAATGGTTTTGGGCAGAGTTGGCAAACCTACAACACTGGTCTTGTGCATTGTCCAAACGTTGTCGTGGTTGGTATGCCCAAATCTTGCATGCCACATAAGACTTATTGACATTCCTTCTTCAACGAGATGAGCAAAGTTCCTTGAAATTGAAGGCTCACCTCTGAGTTTTAGCAATTTTCCTTCCTCAAATCCAGTCATGACAACTGTATTATCACATTTTCTTGTGATTTTTACTTTTCCATCATCCAACAAGATGGAGTGGCCTTGTTGTCGAATGAGCACCAAGGACAAGTTTTGTTTTAGTTGAGGAAGGTATAAGTCATTGTGAAGAATGAAATTTGGAAGACCTAGCGATTTGAGTTGAATTTGTCCCTCTTGCTTCAGATTGCAGATTTTTTCTGTCTGCCAAATATACCAGATAACAACTTTCTTCATGAAACTCCTCAAAGAAGTCCCTTCAGAAAGTCATGTGTTGTGTGGCACCAGTATCTAGGACCCAAGCATCAAACCAAGTTGAATTTATTGAGATATTATTGACTTCATCTCAAATTGAAAGCACACATTCACTTGCAAACTGAGCTGAGTTTAATTATGTGATTAGCTTCTTTTTGATTTTGATAGGCTTCAATCTTGTCCCTTGATGTTTTGCATTCACGAGCCTCATGACTCTCTTTTGTAACACATCCTTTGTAAAACAAATTTTGTTTGTCATTTTGCTGATGTAGACTATCGTTTCTGCCAGTTTGGCCTCCTCGTTCCCCACAATGGCTGTGCTGTTGCGAGATGAAAAGCGATGAGGTGCATATATATTATATGTATTAGTTAAACGCAAAATATTTTCGTTAGCAATTGGATGCAGAGGGTTTTAACCACTTATTCCCATAAGAGATGCATTAAAGCGAAGTAGCCAGGTACGGCTCTGCAGGTAGGCAGTACAGGTCAGGGATGTACCAGGTATGTCGGGAAATGTGCAGGTTAAGCGTTTTAGTACCTGGGTATGTCAGTTAATATACCCAGATGTACCTGGTTACTGAAACACGACCCTATACATTTTTCTGACATACCGACATGTTTTAGGCTTAAATTTTTTACATGGCCAAAACAAAGTAAAACATAACTTTTCAAATATAAAAAAAACCCTAACTGTAAAATACACCCCCAAACTCTTTTCAAACAACACCATTTACCTCATATTGCATACTTATCTTTCCTTGCACTTTTGTTTTGTCATATTATGATTTTCTAGCAATATGATTATGAAAATAATGAATATACTGATTTTTTTTTTTTTGTGTATACATTGTAACATTCGCACATGTACCTATTCTGAAGTATCCCTTGTTGGGATCTTACAAAAAATTGACAAAATACAGAAATTTGCAGCAAATACTAAATCTGATTTTTTTCTGATTTTTGCAGAAATAGGGCAGCGAACAATAAAAATATGATATCTTGAAAAATACTTGCCCAAAACACTTCAAATTTCACAAGTTGGCAAAAATAATAACTAAATATAATAAATTGTTTTTGTATTTTTTATAACATAGGAAACTGCCAGGAATTTTTTTATAAGCTCTGAAAATGATAGAATTCGGAAAATTCATATCTTTTCGAATACCAAACATAAAAAGCTGAAATTCTGGAAATAACTTATGAAAAATATGAGAAAAACAGGCCAACCTTCAGATCTGGAAAATTCCACCCGAAACCCTAAATTTTAGGGCCTGCAATTCTCCAAACAGGTCGTTTTTGCTTAGGAATGGCTGAAACCCTCAACAAACCCTGTCGTTTCGTCAAAGAACCTCTCCTTAGCTGCCACAACGAATTTCGCTTCAAACGGAGAAAAACCCAGAAAGTTATCGTGATTTTCCCGAAACTGCCCTTGGAAAACCCTGCCTGAAGATGACTGCAAATCAGATCTGAAAAGGTGCAAGAGCCTAGCAAACTAGGGTGGATCTTTCACCACCGAAGAGTGCCCTTCTAGCTAGGAGTGGATCTCTCACCATCGAAGCTAGGGATCTTGTGGGATTCACTCCACAAGCGGAACAAGCAAACAACAGTTGTTGACTATCAAGTATCACCAAAGAAAATATGTATGCAAGAATGATTTACAACTACACCCTCCACCTCCCTATATAGCTCTTTATGAGCCCCAACGAAGAAATATAACATTTAATGCAATACATATCCCCCCAAGTCGCCAAAAAGGGACTTTAAGTGGCCACAACGAAGAAACATAACATTAAATGCCAAAAGTGTCCACTTAAGTGATCCCAACGACAAAATAGAACACAAAGGGCCCATTAGACCCTCCCAACGCCCAAAATATAACAAAAACATAGTAGGAAATCAAACAACCATCCCCAATAACCTCCAAAGTCGTTAGCCCCTTGAGAATGACCAAGGCTAAGACCAAAATATGGCCGTTAGGCCAACTGCTCGAATTGGGGACATTACATATTCTAAGTTCAAACAATGAATATCATGACATTTGGCATTGAATTATCACTATGTTGCGCAGGATATGGATATGGGTTCGATACGTGGATACGTCAATTTTAAAGAACCTGTGGGTACGATACGTCTTGGATACATCCGTACATATATATACATATACTCATTTTACTCATTTTTTAGTCCATAAAAAACTGAAATAGTAATACAAAACTTGAATCAATGTTCAAAACATTCAATATACTTAAGACTTTACATTTTCATTGATCATGTGGCTGCCATACATATGATATACGAATATCATGTCAACATGAATACAAACAAAACTTGAAAAATATACTAGGATCAATGTTCAAATTTTCAAAACATACAATATACTTAAGATTTTACATTTCATTGATCATGTGGCTGCCATACATATGATATAGGAATATCATGTCAACATGAATACAAACAAATCTAGAATATATCATCTAGATTTTCCTCAAAATCAAGTTCTTGCGTGCCACTTGCGCTAGCTCCACTCTCATTAGCTCCACTCTCCACTCCTCGAACTCCTCAATGTCATCTTCGCCATCAAATATTGAAAGTTGGGCAAGCGTGGTTGCGGAGGCATCCAAGTCTGTGGTCTCTGGAAGAAGATCCCAAAGTTTGTGAGGCCCTTTAGCATAGTCCTCAAACTTGTGTGACAAGAGGCGCAAATTGGAATGCACATATACCAAATCCTCAGCTTTTTTAGATGCCAACTTGTTTTGTTTAGCTGAGTGGATAAATATAAGTACTCCAATTCCGCTTTGCGGAAGAATTACTAGCCACCTATTACAACAAAGTTAGAAAATTGAAATTCAAATTAGTAACATACTAAGAATGTGCGAAAAATAATCCTACTAACTTAATAAAATTTAAAATATTCAATGATTATAAATTTATAAATGTTATACCTGTGAAAGAACTTTTATAGCAATAGGACGTAAGTACTTGGCATCATGGCCATGTACACGCCACCATGTGGTTGGGCTCAAGCTGCTCTTGTCGAAAAGAGCCTCAATCGCTCCCATGTTGCCTTCTGAAGCAACAAACATGCCCATTTCACTTCTGACCAGACTGGCTATAGATGGATCAGGAAAAAGTCTTTTGAATGCTGCCTTGGTTCCATTTCCAACTTTGGAGTCAGAGAATGGTGGTTGCTTGTTAGGTAGCCCAAGTATGTCAGAGCTATAATACTTTGGGTTCAGTGCATAAGCAAGGAGATGTAATGGGGTGGTCATTTTATTCCACCTCTTCATGACCACACTCTTGACCTCATTGTAGGTCTCTTCTGGATCTTGCTCTTTTGTTTGTATTACATCTCTGATACGTTCAAGCATAGAATCTATTCCATCATATATCTCTCCCATGCATGCTGCATTAGTATGTATGTACGAATCTGATCATGGAGAGGATGGGCTCTGTAAAAGTGAACAAGTACTCAACCTTGGCCCACCAATCATTATCAAGAACCCATGATTTAACCTTTGAAGTTTTCTCTCAGTAATTGACCGCCCCGCTCTGTCTAAACATTGATGATCACCATACTGCTTAAAGCCTCTCTCACCTTCACAAGTCGTCTCAAAACGAGCATGTGAGAGGCAAATCTTGTTTCTGCAACCTTCAGCAACTCCAACCTTGAGAATCTCCTAAATATGGCTTGTGACATATGATGGTTTGTGATAAACATTTGAAAGTCATTTGCCTCAATGTAAATTTGCTCAATCCATGGGATTTTCCCAATATTTTGGAGCATCAAATTAAGTGAGTGGATAACACAAGGGGTCCAAAAAATGTGCTCATATCTACCCTCTATGATCATTCTTGCTGCTTTACAGTTTTTAGCATTGTCTGTGATGACTTGGACAACATTTTGGGGGCCCACTGACTCAATTGCCTCTATCAAAATGTCGGCAATAAATTGTGCATCTTTGACTTCCCTTCACAATCAATGGCTTTTAGGAACATTGCCCCTTTAGGGCATACTGCAACAACATTTATGAGGGGTCTATTTCTAGCATCTTTCCATCCATCTGAAATGATGGAAACCTCTTGTATCCTTCCATGATTCTCTGATTGGCTGCAAAGTGGTGTGAATGTGTTCCACTTCCTTTCCCAAGAGTGTGGTTCGAACCTTTTCATAACTTGGGGATTTGTACCCTTGTGGAGCTTCATTGACAACCTTCACCATCTAATGCCAATATGGAGACCTCAATACATTAAAGGGCAGCCCACATGCATAAATGCATCGAGCAACAACCTCATCAACAACCTCCCTCTTTTCAATATTAAATGCTTTTTCCAATGCTCCTTTTGGCCTTTTTCGTGAGGTCTCTAGACTCTCTTCATCAAAAGGGGAATCAAGTGGTTGACTTTGAGTTTGGATGAAAGGATGAGTAGTAGATTTAGGTGTGGGTGGTCGTGATGAAGGCCTTCTTTGCAATGGAATTGTTCTAGATCTATTTCTTTCATATTGTCTATCAGCCTCCTCTTGCTCTCTCAGGTACTCTGCCATTTTCTCATTTGATATTTTAGGGCACTTCTTTATCCCCACACCTCCAACCCCAGTCAAATGGATTTTCAATTATATGAGGATTTGTATTGAGTATGACAACCATGACATATCCAAATCCGACCCCCACCACCAACAAGGTTGTCTACCACTGTCACATGTCTCCAAAGAAGGGAATTAGGATCATGTTTCACAGAACTGATGTGTTTTCAGAAGCTTCTTGGCCTTGCACTCCAACTGAAGTAGAACTTGATGCCATCCTAATTTGTTTTTGATCACCAAGATCATCATGCACAAGGTGAGAGCATACACAGAGTAAGGATGTTTAAAAAATTAAAAACATTTTGCATTTACATAAATAAATTAGTTGTCATCCTAATCTGTTTTGATCACCAAGATCACCATAAAGATGCGAGGTGAGAGCATACACAAAGTTAGGATGCTTAAAAATTAAAAACATTTTGCCTTAACATAAATAAATTAGTTTTGTCATCCTAATCTGTTTTTGATCACCGAGATCATCATAAAGGCGCGAGGTGAGAGCATACACAAATTTAGGAAGGTAAAAAAAAAAAAATGAAGGGGATAGAGGAGCCGAACATTGTGTAAACAATAATATTTTGTATATTAATCCTACAAATACAATGGCTAATATATAGCCATGGACAACAAACTCACTTCCTAATAAATAGGAAGTAGGTACAACAAAGAACTCGAATAATCACGGGTATAACAAAAATATATTATTGTTGTACTATACAACAATAATCCCATTAACTACTCACAAAATATTAACGAGCACTAATAAATGTTTTCCTAACATTCCCCCCCTTAGTGCGAACATGGGGAAAACCTCCATACTACATTGCACCTGATTTCGCGATCATGTGATTTTCCTTTGGATGATCACAAACCAAAAGTTGGTTTTCCATCGGTTAACCAAAAACCGAGAGTAAGGTGGTTTTCTAGTGGTTGACCACAAACCACAAAGGGGTGAAGGTTTTCAAATGGTTTACCTACAACCATATCGCGATGTGCCAGTGCATCCTTCAGCTCTCATCATAGTCTCTCTTCAGGAGATTATATATTGGAATCCATCATAGTGCAAACATATCATTCCACACATACAAATGAAGCATTGTGTTATTTCCCCCCCACAATGTGAAGTTTCCATAACACATTATTCGAAAATACCACACACACTCACACATGTCACCAAATCAAGATGCGCAAAAAGATTGTTGGTGACTTGACGAGAGGACGCTAATTTTCCTCCATCCTCCGTGTATCCTCCAACCTCCAGTAAAACGCTGCTAACTCAACTTGATTTTGTTTTGAGTCCCTTTAAACAATTCACCCCCATAAGGTGGACGTCGCGTAAGAGCGAAAATGCATCCAATTATTGAAAAGTGAGGCAATTTTTTTGACAATATTTTGACTCTGACTCATGATGACAACTTACAAAATAACTATTAACAAAAATCCTAAAATCACCTATATGACTTTAAGTCAAATTGACGAATCTTTTGACGATAAACACTAGTTTGACATTTTAATTACATTGACATACTTAATTTGGACAAAATACAAGACGATGACGACTTTGAAGGACAATAAAAATTTGACTATAACTCTTAATTTTTGATATAATCTATTTGACCACAAGACATACAACTACACATTAATTATATTAATACCATAGACTCAAGATTTTCTAGCTCCTAAATAACAACGTAATCTCAAAATTTACTTTATTTTAAAAAGTAATTAAGTAAGATTTACCTTTAAAATACCACTCAAACTATTATCATACTAAAATGAGGACTAGAAAAATATTGACGGACACATTTACTAAATAATCAAAGGACCCTTAAAGACCATAGCATTTAAAACACTAAAGAAACATGACTTAATAAACTGCAGCTTTTTTTTTTTTTGCAAGTCAGCGTGGTCTTTGAGGATTTCAAAACTGCATCCCAAACCGGCATGTCACAACTGGTCTTTTAATAAAATGCTATGTTGTAGTCGAGGTAGCCTGGCCGTGAAGACAAATGCAAAAATTTCAATGTAACTCGGGCTGGCAACTAACATCTACCGAGTTAGATGTCTAGGTAGTCGAGAAAGCATTTGTGATGTTGGAAATTTTTTCCCTAGATCTAGAAAACTTTACAGACTTCACGTTTCACTGATAGCTGAGCTCCAATAATGAATCGTCGACCTAAAGCTGCTGACTGGAATATAGTGGAGGTCGAATAGGAAGAACATCGATCTTTTGTATGCTTGGAACATATATCAAAAGTAAAACGCAGGCATGAGAATTAATTGAGGTGTACTTGGAGAAGAATTTTTTGCAGGTAGGAATACGATCTCAATAAAATAAACTCCAATTGCGAAACCAAAGAATATTTATATGGAATGTTGATTTTCTCCTCTCCCAGAGATCAACAAACAAATCTTTATACTTCTATGTATTAATTTCTTTCTCGTGTGCAACGCGTCTGACAGGTCGCTGCAAATAGAAAGAAGAGGACAATCAAGGAAATCATTTACAAATCAAAATATTCTCATCCTCAGGGGCAATGTATTTAAATTACGCCCTAAAAAAATAACACTCCATATTGAAAACATACAAGAATCACAACCGCTCTGGTACCAAATGAAAGGGATAGAGGAGCCGAACATTGTGTAAACAATAATAATTTTCTGTATATTAATCCTACAAATACAATGGCTAATATATAGCCATGGATTAACAAACTCACTTCCTAATAAATAGGAAGTAGGTACGACAAAGAACCCGGAATAATCACGGGTTTAACCAACATATATTATTTTTGTACTATACAACAATAATCCCATTAACTACTCGCAAAATATTAACGGCACTAATAAATGTTTTCCTAACAAAGAATAGATTTATTAACATTGAACAATGCATTTAAAAATTAAAAATAATGATATTTACTAATTATTAAATTAAAAACCCTAAATCATGCCATCCTAATATGTTTTTGATCACCAAGATCACCATAAAGGCACGAGGTGAGAGCATACACAAATTTAGGATGTGTTTAAACCATAGTTACCTAAGACTCCGGGCGGTGGGACGCGGTGATGGAGTTTCTGACGACAAAAAATTTCCAAAATTTCGGGATGACAAGGGAACAACTATTAAAATAATATATAAAATTATAAGTATTAAAAATATATAGATAAATTTTAAATTTTTTATGAATAACAATTCATATTTATATATCTCTCACCATGTGCATACAAACATACGAGATGTCCCATATTAAAAACTCGCAACATACATATAGGTATACTAATGTTATATGTTCATATATCTTTTAATATTTATATGTATGCTACTAGTTTTCATAGCATGTTGTTACAGTCCATGTGCATTTGTGCTCGAAAATTTCTCTATATGTCTTTGTAATACAATATAGTCGGGTTATGCTTAGTGGGTAAACATTTATAAAGGGAAAAAACAATAAACAAATTAATTAAAAAAAAGAAAAATAAGTTTTTTTAAAAATTATTTAAAAATAAAAATAAAACCAAACCAAAGTCTCTCAAACGCTTTTAGGGACTTCCACCGCCCCCCACTTCCCGAAACGTCCTTTGTTATTTCTAAACGTCCCGGAGACGTTCCCCCCCTTGCCACTTTGGAAACGTGAGGGAAACGTTTCCCCCATGTCCCGGCATCCCCAAAACGTCCGAGACGTCCCAGACTTGTCTTTTTTGGGGGGATACGCCCCTGCGTAACTATGGTTTAAACTCTAAACTTTAAAAAAAATGGAGCAAAATTTAAAAAAACACGTAAAAATAAAAATAAAAGGATGAATTAAATAAAAAATACCTGTAGTGTAGATCCTTGTTGCAATAGATCCTTGTTGCCTCCAAACAAATGCTACCTCCAAGGACCAAATGTGATGTCTACTCTTTTAGTTTTGAATGAACAATAAATTTAAAACAATCTCTTCCTCTCAAGTCTCAACAATTGCTTCCTCTCCTCCTCCTCGCAATGGTGGACTCCAAACAAAACAAGCAATGGCTGCCCCCAATCTCCTCCTCGCAAAACCTCCTTCCAATCTTTGCCTCCTCTAAGCTCTTCAATTCCTCTTTGGCTCTTTGCTCATACACTTGCAAAAACCAACAATGAATTGTTTGTGTGATTTCAAATGAAGGGGTGAGTGCTTTTTATAGCTTTTTGAAGTGTTTAGGGTTTAATATTTTATTCATTTAAATGTTAGGGTTCGTTTTTTGCATTGACTAAGTAAAAAAACAAAACTTTTTAATGACTTAAAAGTCGGGCTTTGGGCTTGGGTTTGCCAGCGGGTATGTGTGGATTCATACTGGGTACGCCCAAATGTACCGAGACGAACCCACACGTACCCAAAGCAAATCCATACCGTACTCTAATGTATATGTGCCGGATACGTATTAGGTAGGGTACGTGGGCTTCGGGACGTATCTCCGCAACGTAGAATTATCATTATGTTTTGTAATTATTTAGCTTATTTTGTTTACTCTATTATGCATATTATATGGTTAATTTGCTTATTTAGCTATATTTTTAATATTCAATATTTTTTTGTACAAATAGTACCACTTGAGCAATGTGTACTCAAGCCCCCAAAAATTGTTGTCTAGGCGTACTCAGGTCCCTCCCGTACCCATACCTACTACCTAACATTAAAGAGGTTTTTGTAGCTAAAAGCCTAAAATCGCACAAGAAACCTTTCCAACATTTCGTGTCGCTTTGAAAAAGAGGAGAATTGCTTGGTAATCGTTATTAGTAGACAATTATGTTATTAAGCAGTTAATGGAAGAAAAAATGGAGAATCTTGCTTTAGATGGATGTGTCCATTTCGTGAATTGAGATAAAGACTCGTGAGATTGTGTTTGCATGGAACAATAAAGTTTTTAGATACATTTTATAATATCGCAAGTATGTACAATAAACATGAATACTAACGTGTAATAGAAGATCCTTTCCATCGAGATTCCAAGTATCTTCAATAAAATTTAATTTTAAGTAATCAAGGCCTCCACGAGCATTTTAATTATATTTTTAGTTTTATGTTGGGGATTTGACTCTGTGTATTTAGGTCACCTCAAGATGACCTTCATGAAAAAATAAAATGTCTAAAATCTAATGTGCTTTGGAGGAGCTTATCAAACACAACATTTTTATGTCATATTGAGAGCAAACATATTACACCCTAAATATAATGTGATTATGCTATTGGTTAAGTATATTCCAAGCATAATATTTTTTTGCAAAGGGCTTCCTCATCTACCTAACTTATTATTGAGTTTTTCTATGGCTTGTGTATTTTTTATATTGTAAACTTGGTAACTAATCATTCACATGTTGTATTAAAGTACAAGATACAAGGTTAAGTTTGAAAGATAATGGATATAAAGGAAGTGGGTCCCAGATGCAAGGTGAATAAGGAATCCAGAGCACAAAGATATTTTATTAGTGAACGGGCAAATCATTGTTTTATCGAGTATAAAAATGAAATTCTAAAATTGAACATCAAATTTATGATTAAAAATGGATCATGATCAAGTCCAAAATTTAAGTTTATAAAGATATCAAATAATATTGTTGGAAGTTGCATTCAAATGTTAAACCATGAATACATTGTAGTAATAAGTTTTAACTCTCACGACCAATAAAAGGACAAAGGACAAAGGACAAAATGGCCTTGAACATCATTTCACACACATTGAATACACATAGGTGGATAGGAGAGGAGATGTCAATGAACACACATGGATATCACGATTCGTAACAATGGACCTTATGTGATGACAAAAAAAGATGTAATAAAATTAAGTGGCTATTGAAGGCCTTCACAAGCAATCAATCGTAAAGAAATTGCAGCCATCTGATGGAGAACATTGAATTTCTTACTTAGAGATGCCTTGAGATTGAGCCATTGCATGCTAGGATAAATAACACAATCAAAAGGATTGTTAATTGCGAACCTAGTAGAGTAAGCTCACCAAATGACAAAGTTAATATTGGTAAAAAATTGTACGTTGTCAAATTGCATTAAACTATGAACCAATGCACTGTAATTTGTCTCATGAACTTCAATTATTCAAAGTCGATCTCATGTTCTTACAATGGAAAGTCCATGAGCCCTAATCGAGAGTAAAAGAGCAACACAAAAACATGATTTAAAAGCTTCGTCAAGCTAAGTGTACACTCAAAAGTGGATTAATACTTATCTTTAATGTATAATTCGAAATTACTAGTAAATAATTAATTAATACTAAATGATAAATAATTAATTGCATTAACATCTACTTGTAAGAAGACGGGCATGAAGTACAAAGTTCATGTCATCCCTTCCTCCTTCAAAATAGTTTTCTTCACTCCTAACATTGTAGATAAAGAAACACAACCTCACAATGGCTTTGCGAAGGCGTCCACAATTTGGTTCGAATCAATTGTTAGAACTATAATATTAAGTGATCATAATATTTAGTTTATAGTTAAATAATATAGAATATAAGTTATTCTTTATTATTTAATATAAACTTTATATTAGGTTGTTAGTTATTTATTAACTAATATTAAATCGGGGTGTGCCCCATCACTTAAGAAGGTCATAACCCTTTGGGTTATTTAAATATGACTATAGGTCATATTTGGATTATTATGTAATTTGGGTTAAAACATGGAGTAGAAGTGAGGAGGGAGTTACTGGACTGGGTGAAAAGTTTCTCACATAATGGAAATTATTCTTCCGTGGTTTTTACCCCATTGGGGTTTTCCACGTTAAATCTCATGTTATTGTGTTATTTACTTTATTTTGTATTCATTTATTGATATGTGCACATTTATATTTATTAAATAAGTTCAATATATCTTTAATCCCCTCGTCCTGACATGGTATCAGAGCGGGATAAAGTTTTGGTTAAATAATTTATTTAATCCTAAAGTCATATCGGTTGGGAAGTTGGTTAGTTGGTTGGGAACCTATTTAACCCCCCCTTCCCTCTCCGGTATGAATTAATGTGAGTGTGCACAAGTGGAAAAGTCTTCAAAGTTTTTAACCCTTGTGTGAAAACTTGAACTAGGAAGAATTACTGTGGGCCTGGAAAATAAAAGGGTTAAACATTTATGTGAAATATTTCATTATATTTCTATAGTTTTGAAAGTGTGCAGGATAATTTAAATACGAGATGTTAAAAAGAAAAGATAAAATTCAAAGTGAAACCAGAATTTACAGAGGAGACAAGATTCCATGAGAATAGGGGTTTCAATTTTTTTATTGGTTGGATCAAACCTCTTGTCCCCTGGTGATGTAAAATCTTTTTATTATTTTCAACTTTGAATTTCGAAAACTTCTCTCATGTCCTTATGGACCCCCTTTAATAAGGGTTGCACCTATAGTTTATAGTTAATATAAACTATATTTTTTATATACATTATAGTTTAAATCTACAGACTGTGTTTTATATAAACAAAAACAATAAAAATAAAAACTATAGTTTTTATAAACTATATAATAAAACCTAAACATAACCTAATATGACTATGTAAGGGTGGTGACCCCATTCATTTATAACTCATTGTTTAAACTATATTACCTAATCTTATGGAGGCATCCCTTTTATATCTTATAAATCAAACTTTATATTAAAATTCAATCCCATGCGGCCCCTTTATAAATGTGAATAGGCCTTATATTTATCAGGCCCCCTTCCAACCGGTTCTCCACCACCACCTGGCCCTCCCTGCATTAAGTGCCCCCTCCAATGTTCGGCCGCCACATACCCTTGCGGTCCTCCATACCGCCGACCACCTCTACCTTGCATCTTGGCGTGGCCCCGTGCTTTCTCCATGGGACGATTTAGTCCCACATGAGGATGGGAGGATGTTGTGTGATTTCGGTCACACCACTATGTTTTGCTTAAGGAGCCTTGTGGCTCGGCTCGCCCATTCACAATGTTTGGCTCGCCCTTCGGGTCTCGTAAATGGTATTGTTGGATTAAAATTGCAAATTGAAATATGGCTCAATGGTGGCAAAATAATATAAGGCTCGGTTATTGATTAACATGATTTGGCATATATTGATTAATAGGATTCAGTTTAAGTTGCAAATTGGAATGTGATATAATATATGGTTCGGTGGTTTAATATTGGTGGTTATAAATGGACATTTATTAAAGTGGCCCGGTGATAAACTCGCGAGTTGATAGAAATTTCAAACAATAAGGAGCAAGAGCTCCCAATTTTTTTAATATATAAACTATTATTGTTTTATTTCTTTTTCAAAAATATATAAACTATTATTATTTTGTTTTTTTACTTAAAATATAAATTAATTGTTAAGTTATTTCTTTTTTAGAAAAATAGTCAAATAACCGTTTTAAAAAAATGAAATAATAGTGTGACACGATGATTGGATCGTCGTCATCATTTTGATTGAAACTATTTTTTTTTCACTTACATTTCGATTTATTTTTGATATCATACTAATGCATTCGTGTATAGACTATCCACTTGATAGACCTCCTTTTTTGACGTAAATTGATGGTTTTTTATCAATCAGGATTAAATGATGACAGGGTTTTTTTTATTAAACTCTTTTAGTTATAAAATCAAGAGGTTTAGGATTGATAATGGGGGAGAATATGTCAGTGAGACATTTGACTCATTTTATGTCGAATGTGGTATTCAAAGGAACTAACTACTCCCTATTCCCTTCAATAGAATGAGATTGCAGCAAGGAAAACCACACCATTTTGAAAATGGCTAGAACAATGATCTATTCAGCTCGGGTTCCTAAATTCCTCTAGGCTGAAGCAACGAACACTGTCGTTCATATCTTGAACAAAGTTCCCACTAAAGCCTTAGTAAATTCCACTCCTCCGGAAAAGTGGTCAAATAAAAACCAAGTGTGTTTCATTTGAGAATCTTTGGTAGCCCAACTTCCCTCTTCATTCTGAAATCAAAACGAAAGAAGCTTGATCAAACCTATTTTCCTTGTATCTTTGTAGGATATGATGTCAAAACTAAAGGTCTTAGGATCTTTGATCCGTAAAAAAGAAAAGCTATAGAAAACATGAATGTTAAAATTTTAGAAAACCTTTTTGTTCTTCTTCTTCATCTTTTGTTTCTATTATTCATGATGATTCTAATGAAAATGAAATTGAAATTGAAAATTGTGTAAATGATGAAGAAACTAGTATTGAACCTATAGTTGAAAATGAGATAGTACTTGTTTCCTCTATAACTAAAAGACCTAGATGGGATGAGTTTATTATTCAAGACTCTAATCTCAGTAAACCTCCAAAAATGATTAGAAGTCATCATACATATCATGCTTTGATGACATTGTATGAACCTGAACCCCAATCTTTCGAAGAAGCTTCTTCTGATGAAAGATGGATAGATGCAATGAAAGTTGAATATTCTACTCCTGGTTAAAAATCAAACTTGGGATTTAGCCCTCCTAAAAACGAAGTATAGTCGGATCTAGATGGCTATACAAGATTAAATATAAAGTAGATGACAGTGTAGATAAATTCAAAGCCGATTAGTAGCTCGAGGGTTTACTCAAAAACCCAATATTGACTACATTGAAACCTTTGCACCAGTTGCAAAAATGAGCACAATAAGGATTTTGATTGCCTTAGCTACTCAATATGGTTGGGAAATCCATCGATGGATGTCAAAAATGCCTTTCTGAATGGTGATTTAAAAGAAGAAATCTATATGACCCAACCTAAAGGCTTTGAAGAACCAGTAAAGAAATGTATGTTTGTAAATTAAAAAAATCTTTATATGGTTTAAAACAAGCTCTTAGAGCTTGGTATGCAAAGATTAACATTTTTTTAATGAAGTTGGTTTTTCTAACTGTTCATTTGACAATGATTTATTTGTTAAAATTGAAGAAAATGCTATCATTCTCATTGTATTGTATGTTGATGATTTACTTATCACTAGTAATTCTAACAGTTTAATTATTAAAATTAAAACAATATTTTGAGATGACAAACTTAGGATTATTGCATCATTTTTTGGGCATGGCTATATTTCAGGATAAAAATTCTAATGTAGTATCTCAATCACAATATGCAACTAATTTACTTAAAAGGTTTAATATGCTTGATTGTAAACCTGTTGCTATTCCTATGGAAGTTGAATGTAAACTTGATCCTAAACTCCGCATGCGAAAAACTAATCCTACTTTGTATAGGCTACTTGTAGGTAGTTTGATTTATCTAACTATTACTAGACTGGCATTGCTTATGCAAAGAGAGATTGCTTCAAGGTTTATGCAAGAGCCTTATCAGGATCACTTGAAGTTAGCAAAAGGAATATTGCGTTATATTAAGGGCATTAATTTTGGTTTACATTATACTTCTTCTAACAATGTATATTTATATGGATATTGTGATTCTGACCATGCTAGTGATGTGATAGATCACAAGTCTACAACTGGATATGTATTCAAGTGTGGTGCAAAGCATACTTGGAGCAAAAAAATAACCAATAGTTCCATTTCTTCTATCGAGGCATAATATAGAAGTGCAATGGAAGCAACGAAAGAAGCCATATGGTCAAGCAATCTGCTGGAAGAGATGCACATGGAAGCTAAAGGAAGTACTCCTCTTCTGTTTGATAGCCAAAGTTGTATTGCTTTTGCCAAAAATCCAGCTTCAAGCATCGAGGACAAAGAATATCGAGATACATATGCACTTTATCCGAGAGAAGGTTTTCTACGGTGATATAAATCTTCAATATTGCTCGATTGAAGATCAAGTTGCAGACATGTTTACGAAGCCATTGTGTGCGCGAAGTTCTGCAAGTTCCGTGCAATGCTTGACCTTTCAGAGTTGCCATTGAGGGGGAGTGTGCATGGCAATGCCACCTCCTAATGGCCGGCCAGTTATTGACTCCTCTATATTTCTGCTCTGGTATAAAGCATTGTAAAAATATCTTTTATGATCTATGTAAACTGATAGAGTTTACGGAAAATACAATCTAGTGTGTGCATCTATTTGTAAAGGAGGTCCTTGTGTTATAAAAGACTCCTAGAGATGCGGTTTAAGAATTTTTTCCATGAGAAACAATGGGATTTAGCCTCCTTACTCAAATTGTCCCCATTTAGGATAAACACGAATTAATACCTCACTATTTTTACATGCGGGGAATAGAGCATTTATTATATAGTAAGGGACGACCCCACTATTTTAGATTACAAGTCAAGGATATATGGCCTTTTGAAGTATTTGAGCGAAGTCGAAGGAGTGGACTTTGATATCATCTTACCTTTTTGAAGACAACAAATCTCATGAATTGGAGAAATTAATCCATTAATTTCAAAGGTAGTCAAATTTCACTGCAGCTTACATTGAAAACACATACATAGTAGCAATGCACACATGACCTTTAACTTTAGAAGGAAAATAAGAAGTATTTTCAATTCTGATGTTTTGATTCTTAATTGTAGCCTGCAATGCATGGATCTTCTTCCAACATTATATATCAAGATGGCCGTCTTTCCCACAAAAGGTACAAGTCCTTCAAGCATTATCCAAAGCTTGAATCTCACCATCTTATTTTTACATGGGTGGAGTCCGTCCAAGGGCTCAAGAAAGACTCTTGACATTAAACCATACATGTTTGTATAAGAATCAGATAACCTATGCAAATGTTATGAAATATGACTTGATGTATCACCCCAAGCTTATGTCTCAGCATCTTGACTTATTTGCAATTAGAGGCAGCTCAAATGGCACAAAAGCCTTGTGACATGTAACAGATTTTATGTAAGAATCAGATAATCTCAGAACAATAAATGAAAGATTGTAAATGTGTCTTCCATCTATGATGTTTTAGGTTTGAAAGATCCTTTTACATATTACCAGTTTGGTGTTTTGCATTATGACTGAGTTATTGAGAGTAATGGGGCTCCAATTTCTATTGTTCCTATCCAAATCTGCCTCCAAAGCATAGTTATTATTAATGCTATTAGACTCACTTCCCCACCATTGTAGACTATGCTCAGCGGCACAATTGCTTTTTCTGAATGTATTATTTGCTATTTTAATAGGCATCCCCAAATCTAAGATTTTTGCTGTCACAAAGCACCATCTCCTCAACTTAGATAACTATGTTTAGGAGATGGTGCTTTGTGACTGCAAACAAAATCCTATATTTTGGGGACGGCTATTAAAATAGCAATTAATACATTAAAAAAAGTAATTGTGCTAATGAGCGTAGTCTACAATGGTGGGAGAAGTGAGTATAATGGCGTTAATAAAAATGACTGACCTAAAATTTGATGTCCATCTGACCGTTGTGGTAGTTTTAACTTTTTCTTCTTACTTGGAAAAAGATGATTGAAAAACACGATATCTTGGGGATATGGTGGAGTTTGGAGCTCTTTTTAACCGAAAATATATTTTTTTTTACGCGTGACAAAGCGGTGCAACTTGATTGAGGCCTTCCATCACTAGACAATGAGATGTTTGCGTAGAAGTTGATGGAGTAGATAATCAACGTGGAACCCTTCAATGGGTGAAACTATATGAAAAATCCAAGATACGTCTTGAGATTGATTCATGTTGGTGTTTTCAAATAAATATACTTAAGATAGCTGTGCTAGTATTTAAAATTTTAAAATTAAGAAAAATACAAATGGAGGTCCTCTAAAAATAGGGGATGTTCCTAAAGTTTAGGGAAGTTTCCCTTTTTTTGTGTTTTTTTATTCCTTTGGGTGGATGTTTCATCCTTGTTCCCAATATGTTTGGGACAACTGTAGGAATAGGGGATGCATCCTTGCATAACAATGCTCCAAAGTGGGATTTGACCTTTTGACTTATTTGTTTTATTCTTAGGTATTATTTGAATGCAAATTACTAAGCACAATTACTAGGAGATGGGTACTGGTACATGCAGACTAGTAGTGGTACGAGGGGACTAGGTCGAGGTAAGCCATTTTTCAAAAAAATAGGAGATGGTACTCAAAGACGACATATTTTATATATGTGTAAATATATATGTAGATTTTAGAGAAATCAATATTAAACATCCTAATATAGCCTAATAAACAGTAATATATTTTTGAAGTAAAGATATCAAATTTTGACAAAAGATAAGAATATTTATGGATATTTATAATTTATTTTTGAAATTTCATTATAACTAGGGTCCATAGTACAAAATATATTTAAAAAACATTGAAATGGAAGTCTTCGAGATGAGTACTAGTCTCCAAGATGCATTTTAGTGGTAGGAGACAAGTCTCCGTGTAACACTACTACTAAGATGGTCAAACATTTCTCTTTTGTATTGTGGAGTAAATTTGGCCCGAGATGCGGTGTTCTCGCACAGCTTCATGGTTTCTCCATATGTTTTCTATTCACATTTTTTTCTCAGGGCAAGAATTGGATGGACTACAAAAGAGAATGAAAATGTAAATAGAATGTGCAAACCAAACTTTGTATTATTATTTAGCAAGAACAAATGACAAAATTTACAAATATAAAGCCATTGAAATGCCTTTGCACTCATATTCTCTATGACTGTTCATATTCCATAGAAGACTCTTCAACTAGCAATATGGGAAAAGAGATCCTACCATAGGATAACAATGTTATGTACAATAATATTACATTCCCCATTTAGTCCGTAAGGGTAGTTGTGGGACCAAGCATGCCTATGAACTTTTGGAAATTTTCTCTTCCAAGCGCCTTTGTCAAGATATTTGCTGGTTGCTCTGTAGTTGGACAATGTAGAACTTTGACATTGCCTTCTTTTACATGGTGCTGAATTAAGTGGAATCTTGTATTGATGTGCTAGGTTTGGTCATTGAAGATTGGATTGGAGTTATCAACAATGAGAGTTGTTGACGAAACCTATTGTTCTTGCAAGTATGAAAGAATCCTTTTGAGCCACAAAATTTCTCTGGTTGCCTCTGAAGTTGCAATGTATTCAGCTTCTGCTAAAGATATTGCTGGAACAGTTTGTTTCTGACTTCCAACTGATCATTGTTGCTAATTTCATTAGAAAACCCGGAGTGGATTTCCCATCTTCAAGATCTCCACCATAGTCAGAATTGGAATATCCAACCAGTTTGAAATTTTCTGCCTTGGAGTATTTGAGCCCAAAATTTTGTGTTCCTTTTAAATATCGAAGATTTTTTTGCTGCTACCTAATGACTTTCTCTGGGTTGTTGCATGAATCTAGAAAGAATACCAACAACAAAGGAAATGTTTGGTCTAGTTGTGGTCACATAGATCAAGCTTCCAATGAGTTGTTTGTATTTAGTGGCATCAACAAATTCTGTAGAATCTTCTGATGTCAACTTCAAATTTTGTTCCATGGGTGTACTAAGAGGCTTACAATCTGTCATTCCAAATTTGCTTAGAATTTCACCAATATATTTTTGCCCTGTGATGAATATGTACTTGGATTTTGAATCACTTCAATGCCTAAATAGTATTGAAGATAACCCAAATTTGTCATCTCACATCCCTTCATGAGCTCTGCCTTGATTTTTTAATGTATCTTTCATTATTACCTGTGATGAGCAGATCATCCACATACACCACCAAATATACAACTGTCTTGTCAACTGTTTTGACAAAAAGAGTTGCATCTTCAAACTCAAAATGCTTGAAGTTCATGTTCAGAAGGTGCTCAGTGAGCTTTTCATACCATGCTCTAGGGGCTTGTTTCAAACCATACACATATTTTCTAGTTTGTACATCTTGTGCTCTTGGTTGTCAATTGCAAAACCTTCAGGTTGAGTCATTTACATTGTTTCTTGATGATGACCATCCAGAAAAGCAGTTTTCATGTCCATTTGATGAATTTTCCACATGATTTGTGTTGCCAATGCCACAAAAGTTTGAATGCCAGTCCACTTCACTATTGGTGCAAAGGCTTCATTGTAGTCCATGTCTTCTTTCTAGACAAATCCCTTTGTAACAAGCCTTGATTTATGTTAGTCAAGTCAGCCATCTGCCTTATAACTGTTGTGAAATATCCACTTGCAGCCAATTAATATATAGTTTAGTGGGAATACACTAATTTCCAAGTCCCACTTTTGATAATAGCATCAAATTCTGCCTTCATAGTGTGTTTGTATGAGGTTGGTTCTGAATCGAACGCAACATTGAGTTCTTCTTCTTCTGGAGGATCATTCAAGGTGAATTGTGCAATCTTGCCCTAGAATTCTTCAAGGAACTTGTTTGCTTCTTGTTGTTTCTCTGCATAGGCACTTCAAGTGCCCATTTTTCCTCCATCATGTTTGACATCTTTCAATGTCTGAGTGGCCCATTTTGGAATCTTCTTCTGTGGTCTTTGCAGAAAAGGTGGTGCCTCAATTTCGGATCTGAAGCTCCAGTCTTTCACTTCTTTTCTCATGGCCCTTGTTCACTTCCTCCTTGAGGAAGAATATCATTTTCTATTCTAGGGGACAAGATAAAACCAATTGATTTCCAATTTCTTATCCCCCCTTCACTGTTTGGAACATCTAAATCAACCTCTTTATAGACATCAAACTTGGCATACTTCTCCAGTCGACTCAATTGACAATTGATGCTGGCCTCATCCTTTGTAGTTTCAAAAAGAGGATATCCTTTGCAACGAGGAATTTCTTGTTCTTTTCATCATAGTGTCAATATGCCTTGGAGGAATCGAAATATCCCAAATGAATGCATTCATGAATACTGTGGTCCAACGTATTGCTTTTCTCATTTGGGATAAATGTGTAACATGTGGATGCAAAAACATGAAGATGATGCATTGAAGGAAGATGACTACATCACATTTCTTACGAAGTCTTCATTTAAATGGCTGATGATGGTGACCTGTTGCGGAGTTATACTAATGTTTGAGCTGCCTCTGCCCAAAAATGCAAATTTATCCCCTTGAAGTGCAACATTGCTCAGACCATGTTCATCACAATTTTTTTCATTCTTTTCGCCACTCTATTTTGTTGGGTAATGCGTGCAATTGTGGGTTGGTGTTTGATCCCATTTTCTTTGAGGCATGCCTCAAAGGCTTTTGAAGTGTATTCACCACCATTATTTGATCTCAAAGTCCCAATGTGGGTTTGAGCTTCATTTTCCACCATTGTTCAAAACTTTTTGAATGTCTCAGATTTATGTTTGAGGAAATAGATCCAAGTCATCTTGCTGTAGTGATCGATGAACAACATGAAATACTTATGACCACCAATAGAGAGAATTGGTAGAGAACACAAGTCTGAATGAACCAACAACTTTCTTTCTCGCTTTCCACTCTGACTTCTGGATTGGTTCTCTTTCATGTTTAGCCAATATGCAAGCCTCACACTTTTCTAGTTTCGTAAGAAGCGTAGGAAATTCTGCTACACCCTTCTTTTGCATCAAGCAAATGCTTTCATTATTGGTATGCCCAAATCTTGCATGCCTCAACATACTTGCAGACACAACTTCTTCAATGAGATAAGAAAAATTATTTGACACCGATGACTCACCTACAAGTTTTAACACTTTGCCTTCCTCAAATCCAGTCAATACGGCTGCTTTGTCACATTTTTTTGATAGTGACCTCCCCATTGTCCAACAAAATGGAGTGCCCTTGTTGGCGAATGAGCACCAAGGACAACAAGTTTCTTTTCAATTGAGGAAGGTATAGGACATTTTGGAGAATGAAGTTTGGAAGCCCTTGACACTTGAGTCTTATTGTCCCTTTGCCTTCTGGTCGTAGACTTGATATATCCGCCAAGTATACTGGAGTACAACTTTCTTCATGAAACTCTTTAAAGAAGTCCTTTCGGAAAGTCATGTGTTGAGTGGCTTCGGTATCTAGGTCCCTAGCATCAAACCAAGTGGTACTAACTGAGGCATTATTTGCTTCATCACAATTGGAAAGCACATATTCACTAGTGAATTGATAGGAATTTGGCTCGTTGGTTTGTTTCTTTTCTTTCTTTCTTTTTGTTTTTAACAGCTTAAATCCCATGGAGTTTTACATTCGTGAGCCTCGTGGCGCCCTTTTCTCGCACACCATTTACAAAACAAATGTTGTTCGTTATTTTGCTTCGCCCACTATTCTTGTTATTTTTGCTTCCTTGACCCTTATTCGTCACTTTGTTCTTCCGACTAACTCCAGTTTTGGAAAATGTAGCCTTGGAGGAAGAACCCGTTAAAGAATCGCCTTTTTGATTGGCATAAAAATACTTTCTCTCGATGGCCTAGTTTTTCACCCAAAGGCCTTTACTCTTTCGGCCATTTTTTCAACCAATTGATCAAAATTTTGAGTCTTCAATTCATTGCTTTCTTCCAAGGACTCAAAGTGTAGGTGTAGTAAGTAGGAAAAAGGCCTTTATGAAAGCAAAGCATATATATGTCAATTTTTACACTAGTGGCTTCTACATCATATGCTTGATTGTACAAATTTCTAAGGCCGACTCATGACATCACCATTTTTCAACTCAAGATCGAACAATTTTGACTGCAACTATATGAACTCCAATTCTGAATAAGAAACATACAAGTCCAACTTATTGAATTCTTCCCATGCAATATGATACCCGTGAATGTAATGAAAAACTACTACATCAACCGAGGCCCTCATTAAGGCCAATGTTTTCAAATTCTTTTGCTTCCAGATATTGGCTTCTTTTGCATCTGTAGGTGGTGTTGGCTTTGTGTCCCTGTCACAAATGTCGAACCATAGATCATTGAAGATAAGTGTGTTCTCCACTTGCCGAGACCACTCTAACCGGTTGTCTTTTAGGTCAAAGTTGTGACAAAGGATGATTTTATTGAAGTCATTTGAGGGAGATGGAGGGGTTCCTTATCACTCTAACAAATTCCCTTTTCAATATACCAACAACCAATATAATAGACTTCTCGATATACCCGCCCTTCCTATAAACCCGTTGGTATGTGGAGGAAGATCACCCTTTCGATATACTTGTTAGTTTGTGAAAGAGGCGTTAAGGTATGTGGTACCTAGGTAGTATGTGAAAAGGATTTGTTCACAATGACACCCGCTTGACAAAAAAACCATAATTGGGCATAATTACCTATATACTTGAATTTTCCTGTTTTTGGGATTTACGCCAAACAATAGATGCAAATAAGTAATGAAGGGAAGGGGAATGAAAAATAAATATTTCCTTATTACTACTCGGCGATTTATAGGGACAATGCCATAAACACCGTTTTTGCAGCTATATGAGGCATTACGTGTAGTAGTTCGAGTGCAATGAATTTATGTGGAAAAGCAAACTCAAGACATGCTTTATATTGAACTTTGTGATTTGTTTCAGTTGTAGAATTGATTTTGTTTTTCAAAATTTGCTTGATTTTGAAATGTAAATTTGCTTTTGAATTGGTTTGCAAAACATAACTTGTACAATAATGACTTATTTTTGAATCTTGAAACAAGTCAATAAAATAAAATATTCCTTCAAAAAAATTGAATCTCCTCTTTTTCCCCTTATTTTAAAAGCTAAAAGTGAAAAAGATCTGATGGATTGCAAAAGAGAATGAAAATAGAAATAGAATGTGCAAACCAAACTTTGTATTATATTTTAGTAAGAACAAATGACGGGATTTACAAATATAAAGCCATTGAAATGGCTGTTACAATTCATATTCTAGAGAAGACTCTTCACCTAGCACTACGGGACAAGAGAGATCCTACCCTAGGATTAACGATATTATATACGATAATATTACATTATTTTCCACCATCATGATTTGATTGGGATTCGGTGGTCTTTCGTCTTTGTCCTTGGGATATAGCGTTCTAGCCGCTGACTGTCTTCTTTTTGGATTGTGTGTTGGCATTTCTAACAAGCATGTGCTAGTTCAACATTCACACCATTCGTTGAAAAACATTGTGAACCCTAATGTCGAAAGCCTTATAAAGTCTTGATATAGATCATAAGAAGGCCGTAATAAGGGTATTAAAATTTCATCTTGGACTAGGCCACTAGATTAGAAGAAAACCACACATGAGGGCCTTAAAAGTTCATCTTCAACTACAATTATTAGAAAACCTATCCTACCACATAAAATCATAATCGAGCTGTATCTACACATTCAAGGGCCTTTGGTTAACACCCCTATAAAGTGTTCGTGAGCACTGACTATCATTTGATAAGGCTATGAATGACAATGTCTTGATTTTTTTAAAAAATTTTTGAGCTATGCTCCATAGTATGTCTTGATTTTTAATACTGCTCCATATGTTCTCATAAGTTCTGGAATGGATAAACGCGGATTATCATAAGTTCTTGGCCCAAACACACACACGCACACACACACATTTGATTTTGGATTTAGTGGGATTATCTTGCGGTATATGTTAGTGATGAATTTCTTTTGCTTTTCTTCCATGCTCACCATTTTCAGGTAGGCGATGCATCTGAGGCTAACATGTCTGATTTTATTGCTTGAGAAATTCTGCCAGATGGATGGTTCTGAGAATATAAATGACAAAGGCCCAATACCATTAGTAGATTTTGATTTGTTGTTCTCATAAGAATTGTTTTTTCACAAAATCATGCTCACAACTTGCAAGAAGAATGATTGCAAGAGGAACGATTTGTTCTTATAAAATTTTATGTATAACCTTGCCTTTCCAATGGACATTAAAAGGCATTGATTCTTGTCACACACTTGATTCTTACATTTTGATTTATGAGTTCTATGCCGCCACCATCTTGTACATAAGGTTATGGAACCTTCTTGAAGATGATTGAATCTGCAAATGGGTACACATTCATTTAAGGTGGCAGCTTACTGTAAAACTTCTAGCCATTTTCCTCATCTTTCTTGACACATCTGTAGTGCTGTTCTTTTTACTACTAGAAACTTTTTATAATTGTCCAAATGTCCAGAAATGAGATTTTGTAGCCCTTGTTTACTACTGCTTGACTCTTCTTTGTTTTCTCCATCGGAGAGAATTTAATTTCCAAGTCCAACCAGCAAGTTGTCAATCCCTCAGAATCTATCACTTTCAGAGACTCTTTACTGACATGGTTTCTACCACATAAGTGTAAAATAAAATGTACCTACATTGTAAGATATTACTGCTTCTATCACCATAGTTGGATGGCATATGCAATAAACGTAAGTGTGACTAAAATATACCTGTATTGAAAGAGATAACTGCTTATCATCACCACAGTTGTGTGGCATACTAAGTTATTTCATATCTTAGCTCCTTTTTGATGACTGAATGTGATTGTGGGCACTGTACTTTATACCAATGCAAGAAAAAAACATATTGTTCAGTTTGAAGATGCAAGTGCTGTATTTTCTCTCTTGCTGCATGAGTATCCCATCCTTCTAGACTTTTATTCAGGAGCCTCATAATATAATTTCATGTATTGGCGCTGGCAGTCTAAAATATGATGGGTAAGGACAAAGTTTCTGTTTATTTCAATTCTATCTTTTTTTGTTCTTAGTATGTAACTATTTGCTATCTTAAAAGTCATGATATATGCTGTGCTTCGTATCTTTTTAATTCTTGTGCATTTCACAGGTGATTGCAAATCGTGCTGCTGAGATTCTTGGGAAAACACGTGGTGAAAAATTTGTACATCCAAATGATCATGTCAACAGGTCTCAATCTTCAAATGATACATTTCCCACTGTAAGTGAATTCTTAAGGTGGAAGACAATATATAATTATATGTTGGTTTGGCTGGCTTATCAAGGCTTTGATGGTTATTAATTTAAAACATTGTTGGCTTTCGCCGCAATTTGTTAGTCTGTCTGCAAAATTTCTGCGCAACAACTTAGATCTATTGGTTGTTGAATAAATTGTTATAGGTTAAGAACTTGATATTTAAATGTTGAAATTTGTACATCCAAATGATCATGTCAACAGGTCTCAATCTTCAAATGATACATTTCCCACTGTAAGTGAATTCTTAAGGTGGAAGACAATATATATTATATGTTGGTTTGGCTGGCTTATCAAGGCTTTGATGGTTATTAATTTAAAACATTGTTGGCTTTCGCCGCAATTTGTTAGTCTGTCTGCAAAATTTCTGCGCAACAACTTAGATCTATTGGTTGTTGAATAAATTGTTATAGGTTAAGAACTTGATATTTAAATGTTGCTATGTAACAAATGGTGTGTACATCGCAAGTGATTTGTTTTCTTGCATATGAGTTAGAGTCAATTGAATATTTAACATATCATTGAACCCTCTTAGATTTTGTTATGCTTTAGTTTAGAAAGAGATTAACATAGTTATTCTGTAATTATTCCTGCACATATGTTTTGTGGCAGTGCCACCTCTTCATGAAAATATCATGGTAATTACTAGTCATTGTCAGTTTGCACGCCTTTTAAATTGAGTTGGTTTAAATATTGCCAGGTTATGCATATTGCTGCAGCAGTAGAAATGAATGCAAAATTCATACCAAACTTAAAGCAATTACATGCTGCATTGGATGCCAAGGTATAAGGTCTGGCTATTCAAAATATATGTTTTGCATACTTTGCTGTTTGCTTTCCAGTTTTGTAATGATATTAAATGTACTCAATTATTCAGTGGTTAGATTGCCGTTTCACATCTGTTGATACCATTGCATTTTTCTTGTTGTATGAGTTATATTTTTACGAGCCCTCTAATCTTGTTTCCCAACTATGGAATCTGTAGAAATGCAAAACCATAGTCTCCTAGGCTTCTGTCTTACCTCATTTACACAGATACTAATGTGGAAATGTATCCTTTTTCTTTTGATGTCTTCTTTTAATTGGTTTCTTTTCTTGATTTGATCTACTTAGCTCCTCATCTACAGAAGGGGCTCTGGTAGCTATTGATATCTTTGATTGAAATTTTTATTTTTAATTATAGCATTATATTTCGTGTTTTAATTGTCTTTGTATGTTTTCTGAATTGTACTGTCACCTTGAATACAGAGTGATGAATTCAAAGATATTGTCAAGATTGGCCGTACACATACTCAAGATGCAACACCTCTAACTCTTGGACAAGAGTTTAGTGGCTATGCCACACAGGTATCTTTGTGAAACCTTGCTGCTTGTTTCTGCTATTGACAGGATCTTTCACACATTTTTTTCTGTAAACCTTTTTGTAAGAAATTCTCTTGAGAACTAGGCAGTATGCTAGCTGATTGCAATTTCGGAATTAAGTACAATGTTTTCTTTGAGGAACTATGATTAGTAGGAAAAATGCCTACCAATTTATTGCAGATGCATCGCTTTTCTAAGATTTTGCTATCTCACAAAAATGCAGGTGAAATATGGCATTGAACGCGTCACAAACACATTGCCTCGTATGTATCAGGTATGGTTTTCTCAGATTTTTTTGATATGCATCATCCATCCTTTGAAATTTTTGACCGCGGAAAACTAATTATGACAGCTTGCGCAAGGAGGGACTGCAGTTGGAACTGGTCTCAATACAAAGAAGGGGTAAAAGTGCTTTTCATTCTAGTAGCAACCATGACATAGTTTTCTTGAGATCCTAGCATTCTATGTACATATTATTCAACTGTCATAATGAAAAAATAGTACTTGGCTAGATACATCATTTCATGATCTTATGGCACTTTTAGTAATATTTTAGAGACCTCCCATCCTTCTCATAACCCAACAAATTCGTTCTTTGTGATGTCAATAGGATCTGTGAACTTGTTTGTATTACATAGTGTTTTTAGATAGGTAGATGCCTTTTTATATGTGAGCCTCCTGTGAAAATGCTGATGATATAATATGATCCAATTCACATCTTCATCTACGGGTAATTTAAATGACACTTTTGGAACACTTTCTACGTCTAAAATGGTTTTTCCAAATATCCAGAGAATGAACTTGTTACCAAAGGCCACTGATAGGATCATGCATGTCCTGTCACAAGTAGCATGGTCTACATTACATAATGTGAAAATCGTGAATTTCTAGAGTAAGCTCGCTCACAAGTTTCACAGAGATTTCTTGGTACAGTGCTGACTCGTGATTTCTCACAAGTATTCAGCAAAAATGGCGTGTTTTAAATCAGAGGTACAGAGCACTACCTCTATGATATACAGTTATTGTTAATTTCATTTTCCTCAATGTTATGTTGTGGTATGCATGCTATTCTGTGATTGACGTTCCTTTCATAGTGTAGTTTGTGCAACAAACATTCTGTTGCCGCTGCCTTTGTGAACATTGGGTCAAGTTTAAGTTGACTCAAAAGTGAACGTAGTTGATAATACTTTTTGATGACAACACATATATGATGGAAATGTAACAAAGTGAATGGGTCAACCTATTCAAGAAGCAGTTGAAACTAATAGGAGGAGAAAAAATCATGAAGGATTTCAATTATATGTGGGATCTCTATGTATGTGATCGCGTCGGGAAAGAATCCTAGAGGATCCAAGTGTTGATAGATTTTATGTGGGGCAACTTAGCGGCCATAAAAGAAGTGAATCGAAGGCTTGATCATTTAACCATTCTTTACCACGATCTATATTGTTTTTGCAAGAATTATTTGCCAAACGTGATCAGAAGTACAACAACAACAAATATTGCACTAGGATGAGGAGAGGTGGTGTTGCGAAATCAAAAGAAAAATCTGAAGACCAATGCAGAACCAAAATGGATTAATGTCTTTGAGCCTAAAGAAAGATAGGAGAAGAAGACAACTTTGCGAGGGGAGTGGACCAAGAAATTTGATTGTCTAACAAACTCTTGGGGCTATGAGAGTGAAGATAGAGATGGCCAACTCATTGAGACAAGTACAAGACATTGGCGCAAGCTGAAGCCGAAGTCGGAGCTAGAGCCGAAACCAAGGAACACTGTAGACCTCTCACATGCACACTGTGGGTGGAGATTGCAAGGTAACCGTCCTTTCCATTGGAAGTGTCGACCTTGCCAACTCGATATAGGTGGTGAGTCATGCAAAAGAGTCCACAAAATCTAACAAATTTAAATAACAAGATGGACTTCAATAACAACTTTTTCATATAAGAAGAAAGAAGTCGCGTACAAGACAATCATCCGCGGAATAGAAGATTTGTTTATTGAAGATATAGAGCTGAATATTCCAAAGCAGCCTAAACCAAAAGTTGTAGGGAGTGATATAGAAGGAGACAATGAACACGATAGTTTATGAATCGTAGCTAAAGGAAGGGTTGAGTATAGGGACGTGCCCAATAATACCGAGAGAGTAGAGGAACGTTTTATGTAGGCTTTGTGAGTAGAAGAATGTAATCAAAGAGCCATATTAGAAACAACCATTACCCACAACCATGGGCAACCCATCAACTCCATCTCTAACAAAAAGATTGAACTAGCACAATAATGGGACCTAACAATGAGCAAAATAGTGTACTGATCACTTTGTTGAAGGAAGGGTTGAGTATAGGGACATGTCGAACAATGGCGTTGACTTTTGTGAGGAGAAGAACCATATTTAAAGAGTCATGTTAGAAGCAACCATTGCCCACAACCATGGGCAACCCATCAAGTCCATCTCTTGAAAAGAAGATGCCAAAATTCATCGGTGACGGATCTGAAAATTTTGCATGTCATGCATTACGATTTGGACTACCAATGGGTGGACAAGTGAGCTTCATTTGTTGTGGTGCTTGATTCATAAGGATTAGGAAAAAGTTCATCTTCATTAGTCGAACACAAATATTAAAGGTTTCAAAATCAACGAAACTCTGAAGGAGAAATATTCATTAACTTTATATAGAGTGGTGGTTGCAAAATCGTTGAGAAGCCTTCATAACAATTGGTGTATATAGAGAAGAATTTGCACCACCTCCAACTTGTTGAAATCGGTGGTTTTTCCCATCGTTTAATATGCAAAGACGATAATGGCCAATAGATGGGTGTCTTTTCCAATTGCTTGACTCTTGGTATTCTTCATCATGTGCGGAAGGACATCTCAAGCATGATATATATCAAGCCAAGATGTTGGGAAAGGCTTTGGTGATAATCGAATAGTCATAATGTGTAATTGGTTGTATAAGGAAATATTGAATCGAGGAAACACAGTTCGTTGTCTCAGATTGATCTACATCTCCTCAGTAACTACATGTTTGGCCACAAAAGAGTGAAGTTGGGTGATTGCCTTTCCCATTTAGTCTCCCCACTTGGGGGGTTTCCCAAGAACAAACTCTTGTGTCTTGTCCCTTATTTTATGCTTTTCCTTGGGTGCACATAGTTCCCTACCAACCAAGGTGTTTAAAACCATCCGGTTTCGGTTCATTAAAAAATTGCAAACTGTTTGAAAAACCGAAGAAATAACTCGGTTCTATATGGAATTGTCAAACTGGGCGGTTCCGTATTGGACCGATCTGACTAGTTGGGCGTGGTTTTGCCTTAAAACATTTTTTTTCCAATTTTAGCTTTTAAGTTACTTTTAAATTACCTTTTTCCAACCCTAACCCTAAAATGATGTTATATAGATCCCGTTTGGAACAATGGTTAAATGATCTCGTCTTCGTAATACAATCTTTTGTTAAGATGCAACCAATTACTGAATAGAAGACCTGCTACGATCCCATTGTCTTTGATGATATTGATCCAACCTCGTAATGGCTAGAGGAGAGTCAACCGATAGAGTTTGATCCTGATGACTTGGGGTGGATGGCTTTAGATGATGAACCACTAGTATTACCAGACATGGCAAGTACTAGCCGTGCTACTACAACTACTGTAGATGTCCCTGAGGAGTTCGATGTGTTCAAGCCGGAGGAGCATGATGACATTGATGAGGGCGAGGATCCCATTCTTAGCAGTGTTGTTGAGTTTGATGATTGATATCAAACATGTACTAGCTTGTAGTACATTATTGTTTGGACTATATAGGCCATTTAGAGCCCCATTGTTAATATACAAGAGAAAACTTTGCATATTTTGTTTCTAATTGTTTGTAATCATGGTTTGGAATCTTTAAAATATATTGTTTTCATTGCAATTGTAATATTTTATGTATTTTCTATTAAATTGGCTCATAAATTTTAAACTGGTCCGGTTCCTGGTTCGATTTTGGTTCGGTTCTTGTCGACCCTTAGTTGGTTCCGAGTCTGGTTCCATTTTTAAAACATTGCTACCAACACTTGTGAGCAATGACATTTTAGGTTTTTAGGCTTAGGTACATATTTTCTCTGTCATACTACTTGAGCAGAGCCACTTTCTTTTCATAAAAACTATTTTCCTTTATAAAAAGGGGAATATGGTCTAATCTCTATGTATCGTACTATTAGTATCAATAGGGAGAATTTTGGCTTCGGGTTTGTCTACCGCACCGGTTTTGAATTAGAAGATCCATTTGTTTTTGTCTATTGCATTTTGTTTGCTCCTCAAATTGTAATAATCACTATCAACTTTAGTAGCAACAACAATGGTTAAACCTTGATATCCTCATCGGAGGTCTTCCCCTCTTGCCTTTTTAAATTATTTTTTCTCTTAAGTAAGAAAAATCATGTGGTTTAAATTTCTTTAATGTCCAACATATCAAATGATATATCATCATCCAATTCACCTTTTTCTTCTTCATTTTCAACCAATTGCAACAATTATGGCACATTGGGCATGAGGCAAAAAAATAATGCATCACACTAGTCAAAACCATCCTACTTATTTACTTCCTTTTTGTTAGCTGTGAGGGATCAAGGGTGGCCTTTACAGTAGCTCTGGTATATGGCCTTTTTATCTTTGTAGAATGGCCTCTTCCCCATATCTTGGTTACATTCCTTGTCTTTTTTTTTTTTTTTTGGAAAAGGGTAAATTTGGGGGTTTTGAAAGGACCCGCATCCTTTTACAAAAGGCTCTTAAAGCCAGAGACAACGATGATGCGAAGCAAAGGAAAAGCCCGAAGGCCCAAGGAACAAAGGACCAAGAAGGGCCGAAACGAACGAAGAAAACAAAGAAAGGAAGAGAAGAGTTACGAATTGACCCAAATGTAGTAACTAATGCAGACAAAAGAGGAGGGGAAGAAGTAGCTCTTAAAAAGCTGCACAAGATGCAACAAAAAGAACAAGAAGGAGAAGGGAAGATGCAGCCCAAAAGCTACAAAACAAGAACGTGAAAATGAAGTTGAGCGAGTCGGGAGTGGAGGTAGAAGGAGGAAAACTAAAGTTTCCCCTTCTCTCCCTTCCTCGAGTGCACATCCCGCCACTTGTCCCGGGAATCATCTCGAAATAAGAGGGTTGTATTCGATTATGTCCATGGGAATGGAGACCTATAAATTCTTATCAAGAGGATGACCACCATCCTTATCCGAGTTAGAGTGATCGGATTCATGGGGCCGCTTAAGTCCCGGAGAAGGCTGCTCCAAAGAGGGAGGGAGAACTAAAGCTTGCCCTACCTCTTTAGAAGGAGATGCATCTAAATGAGTTGAAACTGTTGGAGCCGTTGTTGTAGCTGAGGCTACAACTGCGTGATCTTCTGATTTAGAATTGTCTTCATCCACAAGATCTGGTGGGCTCCAATGCTTGGGAATGGAACCTTTTTTCCTCGGAGCTTGGGTTTTCTTGTGAGGACAGTAGCTTGGAGGTGACACGGAGTCCTACGCATTCCCGAGATTTGAAAGTTGTGTTTTCATAGTCGATAATTTGAGTATAGATTGTATCTCCCATCAAGAGGATCATCTTATCCGTCAGTCCCTTGCTGAGGTCTACTTCAACACAAATCCTAACAAAAGTATGTAGACCACTCCGCTCCCTTTTGTTGTCTTCTTTGATGAACCGCCCCAGGAGGTTACCTATTTCTTCCACTGCAAAGAAAAAATGAAGGGGAAGATTAAGTAGTCTTACCCAAACTGGAACCTGTGTGATGGAGAAGGTACTCGGATCAAATTTTGGAAACCAAGGTGTAGTGAAAAGACCCGCCGATCCCCAGAACCATGAACCCTCTTCAATAACCCTCTCGATAGTCATCCAGTTTGTTAAAGTAGACGAAGAAGAAAACCCTAACACAAAGGAAATATCTGGAATTTTCAGTCCACGAAGTGTGAGTCAAATGAATCACAACATTGGATGACGACCAAACACCATTAAATTTGCATATCGTGGGTTTTGGATTTTAGGTCTTGTATCAGATCCAGATATTCTTCATCATTGATCTCCGGAGTAGGAGATTCAACAACTTGCTCAACAATGTAAGCAAAGGGAGGAGGAGAAGTAGGTATCTTCGAGGCATTGGCATTTTTGAAAAGTGCCTCTTTGGAAGGTGCTTTGAGCCTCGCTCTTTGGCTCCTCCCAAAAGAAAGCCATTCAAATAAACCATGGAATCCCTAGTTAGCCTGTAGGTGATGAGAGGGGAGTCATCCAAAATCTGTTTGCCCAAGAAAAATAGGCTATAGGAATCCAACCCGTAGCCTAGTTTGTGGGTAATAATGCGCTTCAAATCTATCCCGTGAGTCGGCAAAGGAAGGTGGAGACACAAAGTATTAACAATCGAGTGGTACAAACAAGGATTTGGAGGGGCTCTATAGTCTCTGCGAATGGGTGGGCAATGTCAAGAGGAAGCACAAAATAATCAGCGAGAGGAAAGCCGGAAAGAAGATCCCGAGTAGCCCTACCTTTCACCGCTCGAAGGACCCGTGTGTGGGCTGTCGCTATGCCCCCAAACTCCTTTAGGCTAAGAGTGATTCTTTATGTTTGTAGGGTCGCCGTCTTCAAAATCGGGTATTCGCCACCATTTTCATTCCATCGGGCCAGGCGGATCATCGCAAGGCAACACTTAGGGTTAGGGCAGAAAGCCGAGCCATCACGAAAATTCTGTGTTGATGATATGATACCTCCTCACCTATTTTTCATTTCTCAATTTTGTTTTCGGTTATGTTCCTTGTCTTGATTATAACCTTTTGTCTTGATTATAACCTTTTGTCTTGATTATAGGGCTTACTTTGAGTAGGAGGTAATATTTTTCCATTTCCGGCTACCCTAAGAGTCAAGTCTTTAAGGCCTCCCATCATCTTATCCTGTTTTTCATCCACACTTAAGGCTTGGGAAGCGGGTCCTTTTTCAGGAGCCCCCATTTTAATTCATCTCTTCTGAAAGGTTTCTCAATAGCTTCAATGCTACTTGAAATATTCATAACTAAGGTATAAGTTTGTCTTAAATTCACTGGACCTTTATCCCTGGGATAAAAACCAGGCTTTGCCTTCAAAGGCATCACAATATGTTACGAAACACATGGACTCATTTGACATGAAATGTTCAAGTACCATCACCATGGTTTTGACAATTATATTGTTGGAAGCTTCATGCAATATAATACCGATTTACAGTAAGCCATGTCTTGAATCTATGAGCTTACAAATACAGCATTACAATCTTGCTGTTCTAAAATCATAGCCCTTGATTAATTGGGTGATAGGAACCTACACATATTAGCATTACTACTCAAAACACTTATTCACCAACCAAACACGAATCTGGATATCAAAATTCAAATCTGTCACTATTACAACTCACTGAACAATGGGCAATTAGATTCATAGTTATGCAATTTGAAGGCCTTCGTTCAAAATCCTGAATTGCTTGGAAACGAAAAAGAGTATGGGTAGAAGAGTGTCTATATTCGTGGAACCATTGGAATGAGATATATTAAAACAAAAATATTAAAAAACCAAAAAAATATGTCAGAACAAAATTATTAAAATAACAAAAAAAATATATTTAATCAAAATAATATCAACGTTTTGTGCATAACTGGTCCATAATATCAACGTTTTGTGCATACTGGTCCATAATTACACATAAAGTACTCATGGTATCCATAGTATAACTAATAAACTATAATTTACACGTTCAAAGTACATCATAGACAGGGATTTCAAAAATTATCATTTTGCTCTCCTTGAAGAGCGTTCACTTCATCCTTTAGATTCAACAGTGACAGTGCCACTCTCACTAGCTCCACTCTGCAGACCTGTGTAGAAGACCCTTTCCGGTCTCCATCAAGTAATAGAAGATTGAAACGGGTAGCCGTGGAAGAAATTCTGTAGCTCTTGCATAGAAAACCTTTGCCAGATATCATCAAATAATAGAAGATTGGCAAGGGTAGGTGTAACTTGTTGAGCATCCAAGTCGAGTTGTTCTGGTCATGTATCAAGCTTGGTTGACCCTTGATTATAGTTTCTACTCTTGTGTGACAAGAGGTGCATATTGGATTGCTCATACACCTGTTCCTCCACCTATTTGCTACAAACTTATATAGCATTAAGTAGATAAAGAAGTATGTGCTTCGGTTTTGCTCAGTTGAAGAGGAACTAGCAAGTGGTCATACACAAACAATTTTATTGCCTTTGAGAAGATAATGATTTCTGTAGTCTACATGGTTAACTAGAATTGCATGGTGGTAAGCATAGATACACCATCATCGAGACAATGGCTAACTGCTTGTTAGCACACTTGATTTGTTGAAATGCATTCTCTATGATCAATTGTATATGTTAGTTATAGCAAGGAGCTTGAAGACCTCAGTTCATGTCATCGTTACCAAATCCGGCTGGATCTGCACAAAATCCGTCCGGATCCGGATTTTTCAGCTGACCTGGATAAATTTGGTCTGGGTTGGCCCAAATTTTCCCCCTTTTTCAGTTTTTTTGCTATAAGAAGACTCCCAACACCCTTATAAATTATTTAATATTAAATATATTAACATTTTATATTACGTTATTAATGTTTTTCTTTGTATTTGTCAATTTTTGCATATTTATAAATTATGCTCATATATAATATGTACATATTCTGCATCGATTTTTTCTGAACTTTGTCATGAGTTCCAGATTTTTGGATTTATTTGCTGTTCGAATGGATCCAGATTTCTGGACTTGGTAACTAGGGTACCTGTACAATAACTACCAACTAAATTTTGCAATGGTATGTTAACCTTTCAACAAATTAATGATCAAGGCATAGATCACTGACACTAATGAGATTCTGAAGTTGAAGTTTATTGGAAAGTGCTTTTCTCTACATCTAAGGTGAAATGTAGATACACGGCTAAGTGCTTGTTCGCACACTTAATTTATGGAAATACCTCCTTCGTGACCAATTTTACACATCAGTTATTGCGAGGAGCTTGAAGACATAGTGTGTGTACAACAACTACCAACTGAATTTTTGGTACATTGACCAATCAACAAATTAATGATCAAGGTAGAGGCTGCCAACATTAATGAGATTCTGAAGTTGAAGTTTATTGGAAAGTGCTTTTCCATACATCTAAATTGAAATGTAGATACATGGCATCACTTCGTTTTTAAATCTTTTTTGAAGTTTGAAGCGTTAGTTGTCTCTAACACTTGCAAAACCCCATCCTTGATCTTCACATTCAAAGAGATGTATCCACTGAATTTTCAATATATGCTCAGGTTTCAGGGAAACTGCCTCAAAACCAAGACATCAAATTAATGATCAAGGCATAGATCACAGACACTAATGAGATTCTGAAGTTGAAGTTTATTGGAAAGTGCTTTTCTCTACATCTAAGGTGAAATGTAGATACACAGCTAAGTGCTTGTTCGCACACTTAATTTATGGAAATGCCTCCTTCGTGACCAATTTTACACATCAGTTACTGCAAGGAGCTTGAAGACATAGTGTGTGTACAACAACTACCAACTGAATTTTTGGTACATTGACCAATCAAAAAATTAATGATCAAGGTAGAGGCTGCCAACATTAATGAGATTCTGAAGTTCAAGTTCATTGGAAAGTGCTTTTCCATACATCTAAAATGAAATGTAGATACACGGCATCACTTTATTTTTAAATCTTTTTCTAAGTTTGAAGCGTTAGTCGTCTCTAACACTTGCAAAACCCCATCCTTCCTCTTCACATTAAAAGATATGTATCCACTGAATTTTCAATATATGCACAGGTTTCAGGGAAACTGCCTCAAAACCAAGACATCATGTTTACTTTTTTAAAACTATGTGTTCTTGTGTTATGTGCAACTATTAACTTACTGTCCTGCTTTAATAGGATGCATTTTTGTTGGTACGAAAGAAGATTTAGTCTTTGCAATAGATCTGTATTGTCACAGCTTACTCAGATTAACAACACATATTTTGTAAAGGTGCATGATGATAATTGTATCTTTATCATACTGCTCAAGGTGTCATAGATAGTAGGATACTAATTATAGTTTCAATTCCATCTCAATTTCATCCCTTCTTCAGTTTGCAAAAGCAAGTTTATAACATAGATAACATGACTGGAGAATAATTTCTTGCAACTATCTTTGTTTTTACATTGGTATGGGATCTTGAACAGCTAATTCACACTTCTGTGCATTTGGTAGGTTTGATACTAAAATAGCTGCTGCTGTAGCTGAAGAAACCAAGTTACCATTTGTTACGGCTGAGAACAAGTTTGAAGCTCTGGTAATTTTCTTCTATTTCTGCTAAAACCGAGCATTTGAAAGAAAAATAATTTTATTAGCAGCTTTAAAGTTTGATTTGTCTGTTTTTGACATAGTTTCCGTGTTCTTACGAACGTGGTGAAAATTTAGTTTGAACCAAACTTTTTGGTCTGACCAAACATACTGAGCAAGTTTGGCCAAACATTATCGTTTCTTCTTTTAATTAACATATTAAAATGTTTAAATTAATAGAACTTCAACACGAAACAAAAATGAAACATGAAACACTAATACCCAAGCACACAAAGGAAAAAGTCCATAGATAATATATCTATTTATTATTATGTGCAATTGGCTTTTCTTTTCAAATATCATCATATATGTATAATATTTATTATTTATATATATTTTATATTTGTAACTTTTCTAAACCAAACCGAACCGAACCAAACCAAACAGAGCCTTTCGAAAAATTCTGAACTCCCGAACTCTTTCTCCCTCTCAAACTATCAGAACTTTTCGAACATGGTAACTATGGTTTTGGTACATTGATTGTGTCTGCAACAAATAGTAGGACATATGAGGCAGGTTTTTGGAGGCATTTGCTCAAATGAATATTACAGTTTGTCATGTATTCTATTATAGAACAATGACTGAATGGCATGCATGTTAGATGGTTCGCCCCAATCTGGTTGCTTAACCCATTGCACATTTAGCGTCCATGCCAAAGTATGTGTTCATGGTTAATGCTTTAAAATAAACACGCCTTCTGCTTATGATTCATTCCTATGCAAGCCACATATAAAACATTAATAGTAAGAATGCATTATCCTATTCATAGTGAAATGATCTTTTTTGGTGGTGCAATTTATTGTTTGATTGGAAATATGTGGCACATTTTAGGTTTGTGCCATCCATAGCATGGATATTGGACTTCTTGTTTTAATGTACATGGTATATGTTGGAAGACATGCACAAGGAAGAATTAAAGAGAAGGCAGATTGCACACTTTGGAGATTGTGTGTCCGTCATTTTATTATGCAAAAGATAGTTACAATGCGGTTGATGGTTACAACCAATTATTAGTTAAAGTGTAACTGATAACTAATTAAGTAAAGCCTTATATTCTAATACCCCCTCTTAAGGCTTACCCTACATAAAGCAAAAATGAACATTCTAACAAAACTAGAACCAAACAAAACTACGTAATCTTCAGAGGCTTTCACTTTGAAAGCAGTGCTTTGACTAGGTAGGGCTCCATCAAGTTGCTTCGTGACCTTCGTAAAGGTGTAGCTCCCGAGCTGAATTCCTAAGTTCTGGATTCCACCTCCCTGAACTCCCGAATCACAAATCTTCTGAATTATTGGGCAACCATCCATATTGAGCCATCCACAAGCTCCATCAAGTTGTCTCATGACCCTCGTGAGGGTATAATTCCCAAGATCCATAGTCACTTGAACTATCTCGAGCAACCATCCATATCAAGCTTCATCTACCCCGTATCCTCTTCTGCCTTCAAAGTTTAAAGGATTTTTGTATTATGTATTCGTCACTGTCCTCACTACCTTTTGCATTGGGTGGGTCTTCAATCATGGCTATATTGGCTGCATTTGATATGCCTTTACCCTTGAGCACATCATTGGCTCGAACACAACAATCCCACGTTGTGTGACCTCTTTTCTTACAATAATGACATTCAATCTCCCGGTTATCTTTATTTGACCTTCTACAAAAGTTTCTGGTTTTGGAATAAAATGCACTTTCTTGTTGAGAATGACCTTCTGCATCTTCTGCAGTTCGCTTTTCTTCAGCTAGAAGAGCTGCAATCATATCATCTAGAGATTGAGATTGAATTTGACTGAGGGTAAAAACTACATTGCTGTATTTTGAAGACAAACTGTTTAATAGGATAGCTTTGGCATCCTCATCCTCTATTGCAACTTTGACTTCTGCTAGTTGTCTGATCAGGGACCTTAAATTATTGATGTGGCTCGACATAGAGACTCCATCCATTTTGAACCTATATAACTGAAGTTTTAGGGAAAATTTGGCATTAACTGCTTTCGCTCCAAATAATTTATTTAGAGCATCCCAAATTTCCTTGGATGATTTTTCTAGGTCTACATGATGGAGCTCAAAGTCGAGAGAGCAAGGCCAATAATAGCTTTTGCTCTATCATCTCTGCTATGCCAATCTAACAATTTAGATGGATCGGTGGGTGCTTTCTCTTTCCCGTTTACTATGCCCCACAATTTTTTATTCATAAGTTGCATTTGTATTTTCACTTTCCATGTATGAAAATTTAGACCAAAATATTTTTCTACTGGAATTTCCATTTAATACAATAAAATAAATACGACTGCGTATTTACTGAAATGACAGAGAATAAAATACCAGTTCCAAGTGTGCCCTTTGCTGCAACTATGATGTGCACTGTTCCGTGCCCTAGATATTGGAAGAATACAACTGAAAACATGCCCTAGTTCGTGATTTTTGGATTCTGATTCGAAAAATATTATTTTTCCTTTGCGTTTGTATTCTCTCGAGTTTATGCCCTTGCACCATTGTATTTTATGTTGTTTTGCCCTTGCGTTGACTGTATTTTTCCCTTTTCAAGCATCTGAAATGGCTGAAAATGGAGTCTTTGAATTGATTCATGAACTGTGTTTTCATCTTTATTTGTCCTTAAATTCGCGGACTGTATTTTCTTGACTGTATATTAATGGCGCGACTGTATTTTTGTGACTGCAACTGTATAATGGTGCCCTCGATTCACTTCGACCCTTGTTTCTGACGACTGTGCCCTTGATTTCACTTCGATTTTGCCCTAGTTTCTGACGTCTGTGCTGTTCGTGGTTAGAAAATGCCCTTGAAAATCAAAAGGAAAATCTTTTGAAAAACTTTTGATTTCCTTCGATTCAGACTTCGTGCCCTAATGGGACTGATCTTCTTCCCTTCTCTCTTTCCTCGCTTGTCTCACTCTGATACCAATGTTGGAAGACGTGCACAAGGGAGAATTAAAGAGAAGGAAGATTGAACATGCTGGAGATTGTGTGTCCATTTTATTATGCAAAAGATATTTACAATGCGGTTGATGGTTACAATCGATTATTAGTTAAAGTGTAATTGATACGTAATTAAATAAATCTTTATATTCTAATGATATACTAATGAAGGGTATGTGACAAGCTGGAACATTGTCTTGCCACCCTACATTGAATCTAGAGGTTCACGATGGGAGGGTGGAGTGATAGATGGTTAGCATTACAATTTTGCCCTTTTTGTAACTGAGATTTATTGCCCGGGACATTCATAAACACGATAAAAGTCCTAGTGCTGGTTTAACTGAATTTAACTTTCTGATCAAGGAGTATCATAGAATGTGCTTGAATTTTTTATTTATTTTTGAATCCCGTAGCCTTGTATGTTACTAATTCAGTGTTAACAAGGAAAATTGTGATGTAAATGTATATTTACCCAAGTCTCGGGATAGGTAAACATGGATGGAGGGACAGGGGTTACCGGACGGCGAAAAATATCCAATATTTTGGTATGGTGGGGGGACAACTATTAAAATAATATGTAAAAGTAATATTTAAATATTTTAACTTTATTCAATAAAGTTTAGGGGTTGAAATGTTATTTAATGTTTTTAGGGTAATATTTGGATAAGAGTTCAATGTTTTTGTAAAAATAACACCTTTTTAAAAGTAAACACATAAAATTTTTAAAATGATTCAAAAAAGTGGGCACGTTCCTCTAAGTCCCCAAGTCCCGAAACAGTTGGTACATCCGGGGTGTCACCAAAATCTATGGGATGCATCCTTGCGTAACGTTGTGTAAATGTAAACTTCAAAACATACATAGTCATGATCATCATTGTAAACTTCGAAACATATGTAGTCATAATCATCATTTGCATCTGTTGTGATCAAACGGATTTTTAAGTCATCGTTGTAAAGAATAACTTGTGGTGAGAGGGCATCCGTGTTTGACACCTATAGTACCATGGATATTGAACCAATGGATGGATAATAGTGTAACAATATTACTATCACAAATCCATATAAATTCTTTGTCACATTGAAGCAGTTGCTCAAGATTGAAGCTTCTTTGAAGGCTAAACTACTTAAGGTGAGGCATTTTACAATAGAATTTTTATTCTTGATTAGTCTAGGTGATGTCAAGTGGTGGTTTCCTTTTAATCTGTGAGCCCAAAATCAATTTGCTATGGCTGTGTGCTATGTATTTGCCTAGATGAGCGTGTCTGTATTTGAGAAAGAGTTAAACAAGTTGGGGAAGACATATCTAAGTTCTTTATGCTGAGAGGCATTCTACAATGGCAGTTGAGGGGTTTGTGGGGAATGTAATGTCTGCGAGTATGTTCAATCTTAATTTTGACTTTAAATATGACATCCATTTGACTGTCACTAAGAAGTTTTCCCTTTTTTTGGAGAACTCAATCGAAAAATCGTGATATCTTGGCCATATGGTGGTGTTTGTAGCATTTTTTTTCTTGAGAATTGATTTTTGGGCCTTATACATTAGTGTAGCTAGACTGACACTTTTTTCACCATTTAATGAGAAATTTGTGAAGAAGGTAATGGAGTTAGTAATAATTTTGGTATGCTAAAAACCAAGGGTGTTGAGATTGATGTCTCTTGACATTTTTTAGATGGATGTATTAAAGGTATTTTTACTGCTATAAAAATATCAACATTAAGCATAGACCAGACCAAGTACAATTGTTTTTGTTTTGGCATATGATGTGTATCCTTAGTACTATGATGAGGCTTGTTTTAGTCAATTTAGGGGCAAGTGTGTATGATGCAAGAGCATCCTTGGCGAACAAGTAATCTTGCATCACTAAAAATAGAGATGTTTAATTTTTGTTTTATTTGTTTATTTGGGTTTTGGCTTGACATAGTGTAATTGGTCCTACAAGGCATCCTTGAGAAGAAAGTTTTTCTAGAAAGTCTGTTCTAGAACTTTCAGTTTTGACATTTTCCTAAAGTAACGTGGAACTACTGTCATGTGCTGATGTTTTGCGGAAGAAATGCTGACTTTTGTTGATGGAACGCCTGTAATCATCAACAAAGGTAAAATAATGTATTCTTGAGGTAATCATTCATGCATGAAGCGTTTCTTGGGTCCTTGGGGTAGCTGGCTGTTGAAGAGACCTGGGACGCATCAGTAGCTGAGGGGGAAAGGAATCTGTGCACCAGTCAGGCTGGGTTGGGTTGTAGCTATCTCTTTCTCCATATTTGTAATGAAATAAGCCTGTAGAGGCATGTGTGTGAATAGTAGAGTGTGTGCATCAATTGTGTAATGAATTCATTAATGAGAAGAGTTTATTGAGTTGTGTCAAGGTTGTGGGAGTGCTCATGTGTGTCCATAGAAGAGTAATAACCCTTGCATCACAGAATTAGAGGCTGTCCTTAATTGGACACCCCCTTTGTGCTTGCACCAGTGTACCTCAAAAGTTGCAGAAGAAGGTGGTTGCTGAATGTAAAGTAGCATTTCTCTAACCTTGTCCTGACCAAAGCTATACTTTGAAATTTCATAATGAGTTTTACATGCTTGCCATTGGTGATGGTGTACATATAGGGGTTTGATGGAACTTCATAATCATAACATTTTGTGTCCTTTCCTAGGTCACTAGCTTTTATGGTGTAGGAGAAAAGTGGAACATGTAACGGGTTTGGTAGTTTTATCAAGTGGAACATTTCTGGGCCAGTAAAGTCAATATTCTAAATATTAGTGTATTCTTCCATGCTGAAGACAAAAGTGTGGATATTGCCTACCATTAGCTAAATTTTTGCTAGGATCTTTATCCAAATTGTTCATCGTAATTACCTAAGTCTCGGGTATGGTGGACAAGGGGACAATAGAATGGTGTTTCCGGATGGCAAAATATTTCTTAGATTTTGGTGATGGCTATTAAAATAACACATAATTAATAATTATATTTTTACATAGTCACCAAAAGACAGGGATGGGGATGGGTCTCGAGACAAGGACACTAATTTCTAGACATTGGGTATTGTGTTACTTGGAGACGACAAAAGAAATAAAATAATAATATTTATATATTTAAATTTCTGAAAACAAAAAATAAAAATACATCAGATTTTGATTTCATAAACATTGAACACTGAAATAAAATTTAGAAATATACAAAATGCATTAAAAAGTTTTAGCACACTACATGAGATTTTGAAGAAAGTAGAAATTATAATCGTTGCAACTCATAAACTTTTAGTCTTTTAAGCTCATAAAACATGAGTGTCAAGAGTACATATTGATATATGTGCCAACAATCGGCATGCAAAAATGAAACATATTAAAAAGTATGAACAAATCTGAATTCAATCATCTACAAGATCAACTTCTTTAGGGACTCTCTCCCCCATCTCCAAGTCCTTTGCTAGGATACTCTCTAGATTGTCACCACTCTTGAGCCCCGACTCCTCTATAAACAATTAAACTGTGGGCAAATCTTTGAGGCCATCCATTTTAACCATCAAATCCTCCAAATCCAACTCATCTCAATTAGATGGAAGATGGTTCTAGTTTTGAAGGATCATCCTAGTAGTTGGAGTCTTTAGGAGACAAAATCCGCGTGTGTTATTGAAGATTTAACTTTTGATATTGAATTTGTTTTAAAATTTTAAGGTAGCGAGACTTGAAGGAGACATGAGAGACTTCAAATGAAGTCTCTTAGATTGGTGGGAAGGCTTTGATCGCACGTGTCTCCGTCGAGACACATCTCCGCACGAGATGCGACCCGGTTACTTCGAATCATGTCTCCCGAGCTTACTATGATATTTCAACTTTATTCAATGAAATCTAGGGATCTTTGCAAGACAAAAGCGAAAGTTTTGTATTGAAGTTTTAACTTTATAAATTATTGCTACTTTAATTTTAAGGTAGGAGGTGTTTTTAAGGAGACTTCGGGAGAAGATGTGTTTTTTTAAGGAGACTTCAAGAACAGATGTTTGAGACTTCAAATGAGGACTTTGAGACCCGGGGATAGTCTTAGACCGCGTCTTGCATCGTCATACCTGAGATGCGTCTCAAGTATTCCGAGAGGCGCCTTATGGTTACTATGACTTTTTAACTTTATTCAATGAAATTTAGGGGTTTAAACCTTATTTAATGTTTTTAGGGTACTTTTGGGATTACGGTTCAATGTTTTTGTAAAGATAACTTTTTGAAAGTAAGAGTGTCGGAAAATTTATTTTTTATACAATTAAAAAAATTGCGGATGTCCCCTTGAAGTCCTATAGTCCTTGAAACGATCGGGATATCTCGGATGTTACCAAAATTATGGGGACACGTCCCCATGTAAAACTGATTTTCATTTATCATGGTTGGTTATGATTTTGTATCTTGTTTTACTTTTGTTTCTCAGCATGTTTTGAGTGGTGGTACTTATCATCAGGGCGGGCCCGACATACAAGATGTTACATTATAATGAAAATTCAAAAAAATTGGCTAGTAAAATTTTACTTATTTTTCAATATTTATTGAATCTTGATTGCGATTTTAAAAATATGAGCTTTTGAATGATAAATCAAAATTCAAAGTTATCAGGTGACTTTGGTCTCCTCTTAAAAGCTGCATTGTTTGATCACCTACTTTTTAAGGTTGCATGGGGATACAAATCTAAAAATGGCAAGCAAATATAGGATGTGTGCAAAAACCATAAACTTTTGATTTTTTGGAAGTCATTCCAGTTTTCATTGGTTCAAAGTGGACATGGATTGAATTTCAAACACCTACTACCTGTTGCATACAGGTTATGTTCTGTAAGGAAATTCAACAGATGAAATTCCAACATTGAATATATGTTGTACAATAAGTTATATATTAGGTTTTATAGTATATTTCGATTGGTAAGTGACCGTCTTTTGACCATGGTGAGCCTTACCTTTTGCAACGATATTCCATGAGCAAGAGGTATTTATCCTGTCAAAATCATTCAGGATTTGCAACTGGTCTTGACCATTTAGGTTTGCTGCACCAAAATTGCTATGTGATGTGCTACTCAAATGGCACATTTTCCAGGGATTTGAAACCAGGACTTTGCCATGGAAGCCTGTTGACTCGAGAACAACCCAGTTAACAATATTAAATATGATAGTGAAGAAAATATTAAATATGATAGTGAAAAAAATATTAAATATGATAGTTACCATTAATGAAGTTCCTTATTTATTTGTCTTGGTTGGAGGTTGAAGACAATGCCTCAGCCAAAAATGATATTTATTAATCAGAGTAGTTTGATGAGCTTTGGGAATGAATTAGCTGTTTTGTCATTTCTGTTAATTTAGATTTTCCTCGTGAATGTTTGCATTTACTTTTTGAGCCGAGCTTTCTTTGCACTCAATTTAGAAATAGTCAACTAAATTTTAATTGAAGTTTGAACTAGCAGGTAGAGGGCAAATGTGAAATCCATATTTGAACTAGCACATGATTTTTTTTTTTAATTCTTTATCAGGCAGCACACGATGCTTTCGTTGAGACAAGTGGAGCTTTGAACACTGTTTCAGCTTCTCTAATGAAGATAGCAAATGATATCCGCTTGCTAGGAAGGTATCTGCTGCTTTGTTCTATATTTGTGGCATTACTATTAGTTAAGATATATATTGATCTATTTTGCTAATATGGATCTTTTTCAGTGGGCCCCGCTGTGGGCTAGGGGAACTACTTCTACCTGAAAATGAACCAGGTAGCAGCATAATGCCAGTAAGTATTATTGGACTTCAGAATATTTTAGTGCAAGGGTGCCTTTTGTTTTGCTATATTTTACCTGTTTGTAGATGCACATGTTAGTCAAATTAATATCTGGCTATTAAATTCGGATGATAGAAGGCTATGCTCAAGTAAAAGTGTGAATACTGTTAGTGTGAAGATATTTGCTTTTGGCTTTGTGCTTGATTTCATATTCTGTCCTGTTAATACAATTTCTAGCATGCATAAGTGGTCAACTTGTACATGTGGAGATATAGTTGCATTAGACATGTCTTTTACCGATGTGTTTTGTTGTTTAAAATTGGATTGGTGTTCTATTTGATTGTGCTAATTCTGTATCATATGCACAAAAATTGTGTTCCAGGGAAAGGTGAATCCCACTCAATGTGAGGCTTTGACAATGGTTTGTGCCCAGGTAAACTTACATTCTCTTCTAGAAACATTACTTTGACTTTAAGATCATCTAAATGTATTCCAAACTTTTCATTTCTGAACTCTGCAGCATCACTTGGTATATTTTGTTATCATTGTGAATACGAGCCTATGACATGTAAAACGCTAGCACCACATCAATGATGTTAACACTATTGTAGTTATTGTAGATAAACTATAGGGCTGCTTAGAATTTTATAGAATCCAAAATTAGACTACATGCTGGTCTATGCTGGATTTTTAACCATCCAAGTATCTAAATAAGAATGCTTTCATTTAAGGTACAAATATTGTTACGGATGCAGGCGATTGTTTCTATGGTTTTTACAGAGAACTTTGACATTATTCAAAATTTTGAAAACATAGCATCTTTGATTTGTTTTAAAGAAAGCACACATGCAATACACTCTAGAGTATTTTTGAGAACCATCTGAAGCCAAAGATGAAAGCAGAGGTATTGAACTAACACTTAAAATGTATTGAAGACTTCCAAGTTACTTGGCACTTTGTTCTTTAGATGGGAATGCCTGATTGGGCTCCACTAGATCTCGATGTTGTTTGTATTCTGAGACGAATGTTCGCTTCTTCAATCTGTCAACATTTCTATTGATTGGCTTCCTCTATTCAAGTACTGCTTGCATGACCCTTCTCGCTTTCTTCCCTTCAAGGGTAGAGAGGATATTTACCTGTTGTATATCCAGGTCACTTGGTCTTCATCTTCATTGATGCTTAGCTGCAAATTGGATTTCTATGCTGAACATTTCTTACAGAATGTAGATGTCATTATCATTTGACGTATGTATAACTGTCTCCAACATCATTGGTCACATGGATTGAGGATTACCCTTAGCCAAATGAAGGTTTTCTCCTACCAGTTACGCATTGAGATTGGCCACCATATCTTTCGGCAACATGATTTTCCATATCTACCTCCTCTAAGATGTTGAAATTGAGGGATCCTTAATTTTTGGTATCCTATTACCATGATATACAAGGGAGGTGTGACTTTTATACAGAACTTGAATTGTTTTTTGTCCACCTTTTAGTACCTGAATCAAATGTGCATAGCCCTTTTTCCTCAGAAGGTCATCAATCTCAGTCATAGATCATTACAAGGGATCCATGAAGCTATTAGGACAATTGTTTCTTTTAGCTCTCTATAGAATTGGATGTGTTAACACCCAAAGCCTCTTAGTTTCTTTCCGGGAAATGTTGTTTTGCTGCATTTTGGCAATGAGGGAGCTCCCCTTGTGTGTAGCTAGTGTTGTTGAGATAGACACACATTATCAGTTTTTTCGTTGCTATGAGGTGTTCATTGACCTTGTGATGAATCCAAAAGTGCAATAATTCAAAAACAAGCAATGAACTATAGAAAGATTATTGAGCAAGAAGGAATCAATTCTATTCTTTGTTATTCCATAAGCAATACAATACATAAGAGTTTTTAAATAAATCACAACTCAGAGGTTTAGCTTTCATGCACAACTAAGAAGCTAATAATAGCAAAAATCCATCAAAGCAAAAAAAGCTATCCTAGAGTTAACCGATCTTGCTATTTTCCTAAAAATACCAAAAATATCAAAATGCAATTTTGAGCCCTTAGATGGTCAATTTTGGGCCTGAAAATTTGTTTAAAATGTCCCTAAGCAGTGCTAGCAGCTTAGATCTCTTCGAGATCTTTGTTTAAAAAGGGGCTCAATTGGCTTCTTGGATGAAAAGATATGCCCTCCATAAGATATGCTCTCACACTGTTCTTTGCTGGTTGAAACGAACTCAGCTACCATCAGTAGTTGTGATTAAACTCCTGCCATTTTTCTTTGACAAGCATCTTCATTTCCCATTCTGAAACCCAAGTGTTATATACTTGTGATCCTTCCCACTGTACCAAGTACTTGTTGTAATTGCCCTGCTTGGTATTCACTGTCTTCTTGTCCAAAACTTGTGCTATTATTTCCTTCTTCTTGGCACCTGCTGCCTCCAAATTATCCTCTCCATGAAATTCATATAAATTTGAAACATTAAATACTAGAGAAATATCAGAATTCTGTGGTAAATTTACCTCATAAGCATTGTCATTTATATTCGTCACAATCTGCCATGGTCCAATCTTCTTGAACTTGTATGCTTCTTGTAGGAATCTTTCTTTTCTCATATATACCATCACTAAATCTCCTTCCTCAAATACCTTTGGCCTTCTTGTTACATTTGCTGCTGCCTTATATTTGTCATTACTTTCTTGTAGTATCCTCCTTCCTTCATCTTGCACTTGTAGTATGTGCTTTGGAAATGCCTCTGCATCATCACTTACAGTTGGATAAATTCTATTGTGTTAGTACTCACATATGGGTGAGCTATTAGTTAGGTTAACAATTAAATAATATTATGTGTGTGAGTGATGAGTTGTAAACAAGTCATTATAAAAACTTAGTAATGAGGCAAACTCCTTGTTAATTGGAGATCTATTGCCTATATATGTAACAGTTTTCTTATGAATAGTTAAACAAGTTTTAAGAGTGTTATCTCTAACAAAGTTTATCATTTGATATTAGAGCATCACAAATCCAAAAAAATTCTTGGTTGTCAAGAGGCAGCTCCTCTCTACTATTGACCTGGGTAATGTAAATCTTCTATTTTAAATGCCATTAGTTTGTGAGAAATTCATTTTTTTATGAGGAAAATGTGTTGGAAGAGCGCATCTCTCTCTCTCTCTCTATATATATATATATATATATATATATATATATATATATACATATATATCAAATCTGAATTTCCAGTGCACTTGAGTGAAGAAAATAAAGGCACATGTTATTCTCACGCCCAACAAAAGCTGAGCTGGAAGAAAAAGAGTTGAAGCCTCAAATAGCACAACAAACTACTAAAAATATAGTTGTAGACTGGCATCTCATTGTGGAGGCATTTGAGATTAGAATTGATTAAAGGAAGCGCACAAGCAAAAGCAAAATTGTTTAAGCTTGCTTCTTTGTTAAATCCATGCAGGTCTATCTTTCCATGCAAATCAATAACACCCACAACCACCAGAGTAAAGTATCAGTGTAAAAGTGTGATGAGGTACACAGCTGGCAGTTCTCCATTGTTTTCTATTTTGAAGCTTGATGTGCATTTTACACCGAGAGCACTTGAGCTCATGTCAAGATCTATCCAGCCTTATAGAGGCGTCGGGAAAAAGGAAAGTGCTATTGTAGAATATGAAGCCTGCAAACAGATCAGTAGTGTTAATAACTAATTCTGTGTGACTGATGCGTTGGAATACATTGACATCAAATTGTGGCGTGTCTGCAAGAGCATATCCGATCAGTATTTGCATTTAACATAGCGCCTCAATATTGTCCAATGATTATTTTTGTTGATATCACTCATTACAAGTATAGATGCATGGATGTAAAGTTGAGGAGAAGTGTCTAATAAAGGTTGAAGGTGCAAATGCTGAAAGAACAACCCATTCACGTATTTTGATGCCACCCGAGATGTGTAGCTTGAAGCATATTGAGGCAAGAAAAAGCCAAATTTTGAAACAATGAATGAAGCTTCAAAATCAAGATGATGTCCTAAATTGAAGAAAAAGTGAGTTGCATCATTTCTTTCAGTTTGTACTTTAAAATCTATGTTAGGCAACCATGATCGATGCATAATGCAAGTATTTAGTTTGTGGTTTTATTTGTTATAGTCTTAAATTCATTTACCTGTTATTTTCTAGGAAGCATGGGTATGTCACCCCCTCCTCCCGAACACCCCGGATATGTACCTGGTACAGATCCATCCCAGGTACGGTATGGATACATCTGAGGTACGTTTGGTACGTCATTGACATATTTGGGACGTACTCACATGGTTTGACAGTGGGGATGTTTATTTATTTTTTAATATTTTGATTTGGTCAATGACCATTTTTTTCCTAAACCCAGAAATGAATAAAATAATAAGCCCTAAACACCTCTAAAAGCTATAAAAAGGCACTCAACCATTACTAAAACACAAATAATTCATTGAGGAGGCAGCCATTGGAAGGAGGATTTGTTTGGAGGCAGCCATTGCAAGGAGGACGAGATTGGGGGCAGCCATTGCTTGCAAGGAGTTCAAGTTTGTTTAAAGGAAGCCATTGTTTAGAGGCAGACATTGTTTTATTGATCATTCAAAGGAGGAGACATCATGTTTGGAGGCAGCCTTTGTTTGAATTTTATTGCAAGGATCTACATTTGGAGGCAACCATTGTTTGTTACTTGCTGCCCTTGTTTACAGGTATTATTTATTTAATTCAGCTGTTTATTTTGTTTTTAATTTATTTATTTTTTTAAAATTTATTTCGTTTCATATTTTATTATTTTATTTTAAACACATCTTAACTTTGTGTATGCTCTCACCTCGCGCCTTTATGGTGATCAAAAACAAATTAGGATGACATTAAGTTACGGACGGGAATTGAATCGGCTCAGTGGTAGCGTAGGAAGAATCGGAAGCGGGGGAATCTTAGGAATCGGCTCGCCTCGCGGGAATCGGAGCAATAACAACAAAGGGTAGCCCCGCCGCCTGCTCCACCATGATGAACTAACAATGAAACACTACCAAACTCGGATAGAGTACGAATTATAGAACGAGGTATCGCATTCATAGAATGATCTAGTGAGTAATTCTTCGACGGTGGTTTGCTCCGAATGAGAAGTAGGGTAAAAAGTAGATTATTCCCAGTCGTATCAACAACTAACTTATGTTATAAGAACCAAAGAAATAATTAATTATTTCATAAATAAAAAATAAGACCAATTCTGCACTCCAAAAGGCCTTGCCGTACACATATGTAAAAAAGTGTTTTTAATTTTTAATACACTATTTATATTTATTATAGTTTAATTAATTTTTACTTTTGAGACGTAATGTCTACTGGATCTCTCGGTCCTCTCTAAAGAGAAATAATAATTAGTAAATATTGTTATTTTATCATTTTTCGATTATGTAAAAGCAAATGTTTTAATTTTTTTAACATCCTAACTCGTGTATGCTCTCACCTTGTACCTTTATGGTGATTTTGGTAATAAAAACAGATTAGGATGACATCAAGTTCTTAGTTAGAAAATTAATAATTAGTAAATAATGTTATTTTATCTTTATGTAAAGGCAAACTATTTTGAATTTTTATAATATCTTAAGTTTGTGTATGCTCTCACCTTGCGCCTTTATGGTGATCTTGGTGATCAAAAACAGATTAGGATGGCATCAAGTTCTAGGTTAGAAAATTAATAATTAGTAAATATTGTTATTTTATCATTTATGTAAAGGCAAAATGTTTTTTAATTTTTTTAACATCCTAACTCTGTGTATGCTCTCACCTCGCGCCTTTATGGTGATCTTGGTGATAAAAAAGCATATTAAGATGGCATCAAGTTTTGCATTAGGTGGCGTGTAAGGCCCACAAGTTTCTAAAAACACATCGGTTCTTGTGAAACATGATTCTAGTTCTACTCTTTGGAGACATGTGACAATGGTATAAAACCTTGTTGGTTGTGGGGGTTACGTTTGGATATGCCATGGTTGCCATACTCAATATAAATCCTCTTATAGTCGATTGAAAATCCTTTTGACCGGGCTTGGAGGAGTTGGGATAAAGAAGTGCCCCAAACTATTAAAAGAGAAAATGGCAGAATACTTGAGAGAGCAAGGGGAGGCTGATAGACAAGATGAAAGAAATATGTCTAGAATAATTCCATTGCAAAGAAGGCCTTCAACAAGGCCACACACACCTACATATTCTACTCATCCTTTCATCCAAACTTAAAGTCAAACTCATGCTCATCCCCTTGATACCCCTTTAGAAAAAAGACCTCACAAAAAAAGCCAAAAGGAGCATTCAAAAAAGCATTTAATAATGACAAGAGGGACATTGCTGATAAGTTGATTACTCGATGCATTTATGCATGTCGGTTGTTTGAGGTCTCCATATTGGCGGTGATGTCAAGGTTGTCACAATGAAACTCTACAAGGGTACAAAGGCCAAGGTTGTGAAATTGTTCGAACCACACTCTTGGCGAAGAAAGTGGAGCACATTCAAACATCTTTGCATCCAATTAGAGATTCATGGAAGGATAAAGGGGTTTCTATCATTTCGATGGATGGAAAGATGCTCACAATAGACTCCTCATAAATGTTGTTGCAGTATGCCCTAAAAGGGCAATGTTCCTAAAAGCCATTGATTGTGAAGGGGAAGTCAAAGATGCATAGTTTATTGCCGACATTTTTATATAGGCTATTGAGTCGGTGGGCCCCCATAATGTTGTCTAAGTCATCATAGACCACTAAAAATTATAAAGCAACATGATTGATTATAGAGAGTAGATATGAACACATATTGGACCCCTTGTGCTGTCCACTCTTTTAAGTTGATGTTGCAAAAGATTGGGAAAATCTCATGGATTGAACAAATTTACATAGAGGCAAATGACATTCAAATGTTTATCACAAACCATCATATGTCACAGGCCATATTCAAGAGATTTTCGAGGTTGGAGTTGCTAAAGGTTACAAAGACAAGATTTGCCTCTCACATGCTTGTTTTGAGATGACTTGTGAAGGTAAAAGAGGCCTTAAGCAGTATGGTGATCAACAATGTTTGGACTGTGTGGAGGTAGGCAAACATAGAGAAAGCTGCAAAGGTAAAATCATTGGTCCTTGATGATGAATGGTGGGCCAAGGTTGTGTACTTTCTCAACTTTATAGATTCCATTCTATCCATGATTAGATACGCAACTACCGATGATGCATTGTGTATGAGAGAGATTTATAATGGAATAGACTTTATGCTTGAAATTTTGAATGTATAAAGATGCCATACAAACAAAAGAGCAAGATCCAAAAGAAACCTTTTACAATGAAGTCAAGAGTGTGGTCATGAAGAGGTGGAATATAATGACCACTCGCACTTAACTCAAAGTATTATAGCTCGACTTGCACTACCTAATAGACAACTACCATTCTTTGACTTTGAAGTTGCAAATGGAGCCAATACAACATTCATAAGACTTTTCCGATCCATATATAACCAGTGTGGTCCACAATGAAATGGGCATGTTTGTAGCTTCAAAAGGCATCATGGGAAAGGTTGGGGCTCTCTTCGAAAAGTGCACCATGAACCCAATCAAATGGTGGTATGTACATGGGCATGATGCCAAATATTTTAGACCTATCGCCATCAAAATTCTCTCCAAAGTATAACATGTATTGAAAATTTTATTTACTTACTACTAACATATATGTTATACATTGATAGAACTTAGTATGTTATTAAATTGAAATTTCCAACGCTTAACAAACTTTGTTTTATAACGAGTGGCTAGTTATTCTTCTCGCAAAATTGAAGTACATATGCCTTTATCCACTACATAAATAAGTCGGCATCCAAAAAGCCCAAGGATTTGGTATACATGCATTCCAATTTGCGCTCTTGTCACACAAGTCTGAGGACTATATTAGAGGCCCTCACAAACTTTGGGATATCTTTTAAGAGACTATAGATTTGAATGTCTCCGCAACCACTCTTGCCCAACTTTCATTATTTGATGGTGAAGATGACATTCAAGGGAGTTGATAAGGAGTGGAGAGCGGAGCTACTGAGAATGAAGCTAGCAGGAGTGGCATGCATGAATTTGATTTTGAGGAAAATCTAGATGATATATTCTAGATTGTATTCATGTTGACATGATATTCATATATTATATGTATGGCAACCACATGATCAATAGAAATGGAAAATTTTAAACATATTGAATGTTTTGAACCTTGATCCTATTATGTTTTTCAAGATTTGTATTCTTTATGACGAAATGAGTAATATATATATATATTTGTTGAATGTATATGTACGGATGTACCCAACACGTATCATACCCAAGGGTTTTTAAATTCGACGTATTCGACAACGTAGGTTATTTTAGTTTATATTAAGTAGTATAGTGAACAAAAGTTTATTATAGGTATTAATCAATAAGCTTTGTCAAGTTAAAATACGAGTCAATTGTTTTCAATTATTTTTAGACTATATATAATGTTGGTATATAGAGAAGACAATAACAAAATCTCATTGTTAAAACTATTGAGTCTTGTGTCTAGAAGTATCTCTAATCATTGTCATTTGGTCGGTAAATAATCAATATCATCTTTTATTAAATAAAGAATGTTTGTCATCGGTGTTAAAATTCAAAAATTTCTCTTTGTACGTGGATGCATTGTCGGGCAAACCCAACGTCTAACAATAGATATGTTAGTCCTATGGGGGAGTTCTTTCTTATAAAAATAACATGCTCTTGAGTTTCAAGATATATTTGGTTGTGTGAGCTAAACTTGTTGAAGGTCGGAGGCGATGAAGGTAGGAGGTTAAATAACGACTTCAAGTTCGGCACTAATGAATAAGTCATGTATTGTGATAGTGGCACAACAAATCGTTTGTGCCAAATCGACTAAATTTGAAGCTAGTTTCTAGTGGTAGTGGAGATGGTGTATGTTGTTCGTGATTAGATGGCAGCGATAATGAACAAAGGCTATAAAGACAATGAGTATCTAGTCCTCAAATATCATTTTTAGTTTATTGTGTGTTGTGTAAGTGAAAATAAAGTGGAAGTCATTCCAATTTTGCTACAGTAGAATGGGTTCTTGATCATAGCTGTAGTGAGGCCATTCCCTCTATGTTTGTTGGTGCAATTATGGTTGATGTATCCTCGACCATGAGAAATAGTTGATGTATTCCTATGGATTGTTTAATGGGTCCTAGTCGAAGATTGATGTGTTCCCATTATGTGTTAAGAAAGTGCTTGTTTCATTTCTCGAGTGGTAGTTCATTTCTCCATGTTCATATTAAAGGGGAATGTTGGATAAATTCTATTGTGTTATTACTCACATAGTGATAAGGGTGAGCTATTAACTAAGTTAATAATTAAATAATGTTATGTGTGTGTGAGTGATACGATTGTAAACAACTCATTATAAAAATATTATAGTTTGAAGTATTATAATTGAGTTAAAAACTAACCAAAACAGGCTTTAGGTGAGATTTCATAGGGTCTAGTGATTAGGAAAACTCCTTGTTAATAGGAGATCTATTTCCTATATATGTAATAGTTTCCTTATGTATAATTGGGCAAGTTTTATGAGTGTTATGCCTAACCAAATTTATCACTCACCCTCTCTGCAATTGCCAATAGTACCAAGTCTAAGACACCCCTATGGTATCGACCATAAAGAACTTGGAATGGCGACTCTCCCATTGCCACATTCACTTTGAACTATTATATTCAAACTTAGCTCGAGGTAATGCCAAGTCCCATTGTTTGGGCATCTCTCCAACAATGGATCTCAACAAAATTTTCAAACTATTTACTACCTCTATTTCTCCATCATCTGAGGGTGAAGTATGCACTCTTGAATTGCAGTTCGGTTTCCAACTACTTCTATAAAGCCCTCCAAAAATGACTAAGAAATTTTGTATCCCTATTTAAAGTAATGGTTTTGGAACACCATACAATCTAATAACTTTGAAAAACAAATCTGCTGCTCTAGTGGCATCATTGGTTTTCTTACATGCAATCAAATGAGCAATCTTAGAAAACCTATCCAAAGTAATATTTTTGGAACACCATGCAATCTAACAACGTTGAAAAACAAATCTGCTACTCTAGTGGCATCATTGGTTTTCTTACATGCAATAAAATGAGCAATCTTAGAAAACCTGCCTACAACAAAAATTGAGTCATTAACTCACTGCATGTTTGGTAGGCCCAACACAAAATCTATCTTAAATTTGTCCATGGTCCTTTTGGAACTAGCAATGGCATGTACTCACCGTATTTTGGACATGGCCTTAAGATACTTGACATAACTTGCACCTTGACACATACCTTGCGTCTTTATCTTCATCAAAAATACTTGTCTTCTACCAAAGCTATTGTTGTATTTTTACCAAAGTGCCCACCCAAACCACCACTATGAAGTTCCCTAACAACATTTTTCGCATAAACCCAACATGAATACGAGTTGCTCTCCCGCAAAGAGATAACTATAGTGCATGAGATAATCATCATAAATAGTACTGTCTCACCTATTAATGAATTCCCGCATTGTTTTCCAATGCTTCCAAAATTTGGATCAGAATCATGCAAGTCCTTAATAGTCTAAAATCCAACTAATTCACTCACCAAAGTAGTTAACAATGCCAAATGCCCGCTCAAATCATCGACTACCTTATTTTGGACTACAAACTTATGCTTTAAAACAAAAGTATACCCTTGCAAGAAAGACACCACTTTGCATGTTTTCTATATGTTTTTGTGTTAACATACCTTAAGGCCTCATGGTCTCAAATAAAATACACTACTCGGGCACCAAGTAATGCCTCCAATGTCTCGGTGTTTGTAAAATAGTACAAAATTCAACATCATATCTAGAATATTTCTACCTTTTATGTGCAAGAAAAATATCCACTTTGCATGTTATTTAATTTCTTACGGTGTTAACATACCTTAAGGCCTCATGGCTTATACACAAATTAAACTCCTCGGGAACCAAGTAATGTCTCCAATGTCTCAAAGGTTTGCACAATAGCATAAAATCCAACTCATAACTAGAATATTTCTTCTTTGCCACTTTGTAATGCCCACATTTTCAACACCAAAATACAACAGTAAAATTATTTGAATAATTTTTTTGTCTTTAAATGCTCGCTACACAACACCACATGGGCTCCAATAGAGAAACTTAACATCACATAAGACACACAAAACATCGACCCACATAGACAACATGATAACACCATATACATGTCAATGCCACACTTTCCCTAATGAACAAATAATAGCAATGACCCAACCACAAAAGGGACCCAAGGATTGGAAAATCCACAACATATCATTACCATGGTTACATCTTAGTTACGATTAAAATTTCAAGAGCATTTATCGTGCAAGGATAAATTCTCCTTTTCCACCTACATATTCTTAATTTCATTTAACATTCAACTTACAATATGAACACTTAATTTGGCTCTTTCTCCCTTACAATAATCTCCATAACTAAATAATTATTTGCCACATTTCAAAATGCATACAAAATTCCTAATGCTCTCGTTCTTATGTTAAGGTTATGCTTCTCAAAACGTTTATTCAATGTTTAAATTTTACCCTTGTTACACAAGGGAAACTAATGAAGTCAAGGAAGAAATCTTAGGATTTAAGGAGATTTAGATTCAAGATACCTCTTCCCATAAACATCCTTCCATCACGGTACCTTTATTTTCCTATTATAGTTGCTATAGTTCAATAACTTGTTTGAATCCATTCAACATTTTCACATCATGAAATTTTATTTATATATTTAAGAGCTTATGTTTGCTCGAAAGTTTGATCTCACCAAGAGCAATTCATATTTATTTTTAACAACATGAAAATGTCTAGTTAAGTTATAAGGACTTCAATTATGACATTATTCCTAACCCAAAATCTCGTTAACTCTTATACTCTTTACACTTACATTGTACTTTGGTCTCACTATTGGCATTGTTTTAGAACAATTGTAATTCAAATAACACATAATTTACACTTAAGGATTCATGACTACAAGGAGTGGTGACCTTGCACAAAACAACTCATTTCATCGCTCTTAGACACTCAAGTATTAAATGCATATTACAAGCGAGATATCTAATACAATTATATGCATTTCAAATGCCTTCCAAGGAACTATTTAAATTTGTTGGGTGAATATGCATCAACGTTTCTTTCACCAATAACCTCAAGAGAGGCTCCATGATCTATTAGATTCATTTGTACTCGAGGGTCTCTATGCCCTACCGCAAGACAAAATTAGAGTTATCAAATGTCCCCGTCTTGCAAATCCTTCATGCCACTTGAGGTATTCCAAGACTACATTTTGTCTTTCGTTTAACACTTAGCTTATAAAGGGTTCCATTAGGTTTGGTTCGTTTATTTGACTTGCCAATAAAATTATATCACTCGATTGTTAATTTGAATTATCTTAATATGTACACATTTTAAGTTTTGATTCTCAAATGAGAAACTATGTTTACTCAATCACTTGTTCTCACGTGGATCAATTGACATCCACTTTCACATCATAAGAAAGATTTATTAAGTTGTGAGCAATCTCCATGGCACTTAAAATTATTAGGTGACATCACAAGGGTATGTTCTCAAACAAGGCCAAGTTGCAAATTTTCCTTTACAATTAAAAACTTAATAGTGCATTAATGCATAACCTAATTGTCCCTATGGTCCCAACCACTGTTCATTATATTCCACTTCTAATGTTGTTTAGTCTCTAAAACAACCATGATATTTCAAGCTCAACATGTCATCTTGTATGCCACTAAAGTGACGTTATGCCTCGCACTAAGGCATCTTACACACTTTCATACCCATGTGAATGCTCTCAACTAGGTTCCTAGGGAGGAACACACAAACACATACGGTACCTCTAAGTCTCTAGGACTACGAAAGATGTTTGGAGCCAACATAACTCAAGGCTTACTAGAGAGGATCATTCCATTCAACAAAGGTAAATATTTCAAGCTATATGTTTGTTTTGTCGCTTCCCGCTCAAAAATAAAAAAAACACACAAATGTAAGTTGATATTTTTCTTTGAAGATTAAGTGATTTCCTAGGTCAATGCAACACTAGCGATAGGTAAAAACACGCCATTTTAAATTATTACCAACAATTTTACTGGCACAATCATATCCAAAATTACGACGACACTAAACATTTTAAATGACAAGGTTCTAGTTTCATCCTCCTATATTTATTTTGACACTAAAAGAAATGATTCTTTGACATCGTTTTCCAAAGCAACATGATACAATCAACTTCATTTACTTAACATAATATACACAATTACGACTAAGAGTAACATTCGTCAAATAGGCAAAAGTACAACTACGTATGAAATGGTACATTTTCCCAATATGCAACACTATCATATACATCATGGAAATAATGAAAATAATACATTCTATTCATAACAATATCATTGAAATATTCTAAACAATTACATTGCCTTCAGATAACATGCTAATAAAAGACACAAGTGTCGTTTTACTACTCCTATTGTCCGGGTACTTAATCATCACACAGGTTCATTCCTAGAACTGGTATGGAAATCCCCTACACTCAAGCATAAATCCACACATTCATCATTTTGAACATTTTCAATTAAAGAGAGAGAGATAGATAGGAGAGAGAAGAAGACGAAGTTTGTTTCTCACGCATTCACACTTTCACATTCATTTGCACCTAATGTTTTGTACTAGAGAGAGAAAGTTAAGAGACATTTTATTTTCCATTCACAATGTCATAACCCTTTGCATTTCATGTCCATTTCATTTCATTTTAAATCAATTTACATTTCCCATTTCATTTACGTTTTCAAGTCAACCAAAATGTCATAGTCATTTTTTGGAGAGAGAAGAGGGTGGAGAGAGAAATACACCATATATTTCAAAATCCATTCATACAAGATAAAAGATCGGATAATATTCTATAGCATTATGACGGTATTACGAGGTCACATGCATGGCTAGAAGTCAAACGAGACTCTTAGAAGGATATTCTAGCTAAAGTAGTAAGTTAAGAAAACTGACCAAAACAACAAAAGTGCTTACAAACTGGGTCTTGAATACACTCGTTTTAAGCTTGCTTTAAGGTCTTGAATACACTCGTTTTAAGCTCAATTCACGAAGTTTGATGATTCCTACTTAGTCCCCATATATAGAGAATTCATCATGTCTAACGGAAGTTGATTACGATGAGCAGAACTCAAGTTACAAGGGCAACTCCGGGGCCGTTATCGTATTTGTGTCAACAACTCTTGTCACACAACAACCAGTGGGCCCCAAAACCCACTTGCAAAACTAGTCTCTAAGGCGTTTTCATTGAAATGAAGGTGGGTTACGTTTCTCTTGTTGGCAATCTAGAGGTAGGTGGCAATGGTTTTGAGTTTTACTCAAACTAAGCGGCAACCGTAAGCCGAAACCGATCGCGTTTTATTAAAACGACCACGTCACTACAAGTGATTGATAAGCTAAGAGGGCTTAGGAATTCAACTTGCTTGGGCATTAAATAAGTTCAAATGACTTGTTAAGGTTCCCCATGGTGTCCCATGTTACCAGAGGTCATGCAAGGAGTTCAGGATTTGTGGTACATTTGGGTGTGGCGCTCCATGCGCATAACTTTTGAGATTATATTTTTTTTTTTTTTTTTTTGACAATTCGCATCAAGGAAAGATTTTGTCGTTTGTTGGAATTATGTTCCCTATCATTCAATATTTAATTTCGAAAAGTTGTAAATGATGAAGCAAAATTTAGTGCAAGCGAAAAGGGAAAACCATACCTTTTACGCAAAACTCGCAATCCCCGCATTCAACGAGACCGCATCAACTTCAGGCATTCCGGCAATAGTTTGTGTGCTTGCTCATGCTTCCTCAATTTGCTTACAAGTCTTTTAAGGAATTTTCAACCAAAGCATGGAATGAAAATCCACTACACAAATTTAAACTTATCATATTGCTGCCAAATGCATCCAGAACCACTACTGCCTTCCCAAAACTAATCGTGCCAGCTCTGCCCAAAATGATCCCATCTCTAAAACCTTGGTTGCTCCTATTTTTGACACTTCAATAGATTTTGACTTTATAATGTTAAATTTATTTGAAGGGCCCTTGACAAATTATCTGGTTCACCTTGAGTATTCAAATGCTGCACACATTGACAACAATACCTAAGGCATTTATTCAAATAGCAGAAGTGCCTCCTAATCTCAAACTTCTTCTTCTTCTATATGCACCCAATTTTTTTGCCATGCATGTCTGTCAAGACACTTTCCATCAACACAACTTGGAGATAAAGATTAGGGAAAAACGTTTGGACTGAGAAAGGACAAACAAAGGGTTTCACGCAGAGGGAGAGTGAAAGATTCAAATCTTGCAGAGAACGTAAATGGGATAACAGGAAGGGTTACAGAGCACACAGCATAGGTGTTTAGAAGCAGAATAAGCAAAATCAACACGACTGGACTTACACCCAAGGAAGCGCCTCCTCAGCCTCAATCTTCTCTTTCCTCTACATACAACAACAAAGCAACGGCAGGCAGTAGTTTCCTTTCAACTCAGAGACAAATGAAACCGCTTCAGGCACATATACAGATCTAGATCAGTCAATTTGTAGATAGTAAAATGAGGAGATATTAGGGATACAGATTTATCTCTACGTGCAAAGCTGATTTAACCCAGAATGGGACTGATTTTAGGACGGCTATTAGCAAGAGCTCCCTTTAGCATGGTTCCCCATCACGTTCTGTTTATTTAATTATGAAAGTGCAGCCCCCTGCACTTGCTGCGACCATCCAATTACTGCTAAATTTACAATGTTACCTTGGGTTTCATCGTGGTTAACTCCTTGAGATCTCAAATAAAGTGCTTGTATTATTATGCAAGGAAAAGACAGGTCTGCAGGCTGCTTAGGATGAGTCACTCTCCAAACCTGCTAAGGATGACAAAGCTGGCCCTCCTCCGGACACAGACCATTGTGCTGCCTGCACACTTCAGATTTATTTTTATTTTATTTTAATATTTTTTTCGTCGTTTTAAGTTGGGCACTACAACCTCATTCAAATTTTTGCTGTAATATGCTATTAGCCTTCCTTCCTGACTTGATACTGCACCAACACCCACATGTGAAGCATCACAGTCCACCTCAAAACACCTTGCTAAAATTTGGTAATGTTACAACAAGTGCCTTTGACGCCTTATCCTGAAGCAATTGGAAACTTTTTGTGGCTGCCCTTATTCATACAAATTCTTTTCCCCTTATGCAATATGTTATTGGTGCCACAATACTAACAAAATTCTTAATGAATTTTTTGTAAAAGATTGGTAAATGATGAAAACTTCTTACCTCTGAAATACTTCTTGGAGTAGGGCACTCAGCAATTGGCTATATCTTTCCTTCATCCACTCTTATGCCATCTTTTGAAATGAAGAATCCCAAAAAACCAAACTCTTCTGCATAGACACACACTTGTTCAAATTTGTGTAGAGCTTTTCCTTTCTCAACAGTTCTAGTACCGTTCTCAGATGCTTTAAGTGCTCTTTTTGCTCTTACTGAATATCAAAATATCATCAAAATACTCTAGTACAAACATACCAATATAATCTTGTAGCACAGTTGATAGGCATTTTCCATGCTATCAATCAGTGTATGCATAATTCATCTTAAATAGAAAACCTTAAATCATTCACATACCTTGCAACCATTTGATCATCTGTTTCATCATGCTTCACTCGTATAGACAATTTGAATAATTCATCTGTGTAGTCTTGTACACTATAATCCTTTTGCATTAGGCTCTTAAATCCTTTGTAGAGTGTTCGTGCATAATTCACACGGAGGGATTTCTCTCTCAACTCTCCATCTTTCTCTTGTTCTTGATCCTTTTTACCCTTTCTTTGCCTTTCTTTGTGTAAATGATCCCACTATATCATAGCACAACCCTTCAATTTGGTGCATGCAAATTTCAGCTTCTTTTATTCTTCCATATTCTTCCACTCAAAAACTTTTCCATGTTATTTAGCCAATCTATCAGCTCCTCTAGTTTTAAACTTCTCCAATATTCTGAAACTTCATCTTTATTCCTTCATTCTTTCTTTCTAAGGTCCTAACCAACCTTTCTTCAAGTAAATGTCTCATGTTCTTCCTCTCTTGCTGAATTTCTTCTCCATGGTCTCTTTCTCCATCTATGATTTTCCTTTCTTCCTGCTCTCTTTCTTCATCTATGTCATCTTTTGGGTGCCTTTGTCTCATATATGTAATAATAATGGTAAGTTGTTCCAGTCTTCTTTGCAACTTTTGCATATTCCTATTCATCTGAGCATAGCCTCCTCTTCCTCTTGGCATCTTGCTTACACTTATTCTTCAAAACATAATTTTTCTCCAAAATAAAATTCAAAACGCAAAAAAATCACTAATGAGATTACCTTCAACTACTTCCTAGATCTAAACTTGCTTTGATACTGGATGATGAATCCAAAAGTGCAGCACTTTGAAAAACAAGCAATAAATTGTACAAAGATTATTGAGTAGGAAATAATCAATTGTATTCTTCATTATTCCATAAGCAATACATAAGTGTCTTTAAATAAATCACATTTCAAAGGTTAAGTTTTCATCCACAACTAAAAAGCTAATAAAAACCAAAAGTTATCAAAGCAAAAAAAAGATATCCTTAAGTTAACCGGTCTTGCTATTTTTAGCAGCTGTTTTTTTGGTTACTTTTGCATGCGAACTTGGATTGGCCTAATAGTTGTTCCTTATACTGTACATGTCTAAATAAAGCTCAAGGGCGACTTGCAACTCAAGTTTATGCCTGGATACAAAAATATTAAATCTGGAAAATCCTACAAATACCAAAAAAATATTAAAGTACAATTTTCAGCCCTTAGATGGTAGATTTTGGCCCTGTATTATAGTCGAAGATGCCCAATTGGTGCTAGCATCTTGGAGCAGCATAGAGCTCTTTGATATATTCGTTTTAAAAAAGGTTCAATCAACTTCTTGGACCAAAATTTATAGCCTCCACAAGATATGCTTCCACATCACCGTGGATATTAGTAGAGTACTCTAGGGGAGTACTCGGCTTTCTCCCAGGATTGCCAAGCTTCACACCTTCACCCTCGGACATTCCTCTATGAGCATTGTCAAACCCTTCTTGGGATCTTTTAGATCGATGGTTTACAATGTTGTTGGGATCATTAAGATTAATAGATTACGGTGTTGTTGGATTTTCTGATTCAAGCCTTATTGTGAACTTGTGATAGTGTTGCTCTCCTTTCATTATCTTGTGCTTGATTTTAATCAGGTTCATGTTTCTTTGAGGAGCCCTTCTATCGCAAGACTATCTATACGTGTCTGTGACTTATGGCTTTGGTGTAAACCACTTTAGGTTCACCCCCTCTTAATTTGTTCTCCTTTCTCTTGTACTTTGTGCTTAAGTTACCTTTCATACCGCACGATCTTTTTATTGTAGTATTTTACTTTTATTACTGGTGTACTTTTTGAGTTCCATTAACCTACTTTGGTTATTTATGAGCATTAATATAATATTTTCCTTTCTTTCTAGGCTTTGTCATGGTTTCAATAAAGAGTATTTCACCATTCTTAACGACTATGCTGTCGACATTTCCTTTCCTCCTAACTTATAAGAAGAGATGCTACTTGTTGCTTACCATTGCTTATTAATTCCTACAATTTAACTCTGTTAGTAGGGACTATTGTTGAGGAATGCTCCTTTTATCTTCTATCTGTTTGTGTACATTTATAAAATGATAGAAAAATATGTAGGAGTGTCAATGGATGAAAAATGCTGTGAATGGAGTACAAGCAAATCAATGTTTGGCAGTAATAAAGAGGTGCATATAGTGTTTTTAGTATTTACTCTATAAATGTCTGAATACAAGACAAAATTAGGAAAATGATAATGGTTGTATACTGTCAAACATTATGCGATTAATGGATTAGCATACCAAACAATTGCATTGGTGAACTATGAAGCCCAAATTATGGAAGTGTCTATAATGTACTCATGTCATCAATGTTTGGTCTCAACTGCCACATAAATCACCCACACATGCTGAATGATATTGAATATTCGTTTGTCTATGCTAAAACACTGCATCTGCTAAAGCTGTTCTTTCCTTGGTAAAGTAGGGATAGTCTTTTGAAATTGAAATCATAAACAGAAAAATTTCTGTTTTATTGATAATGCCTCTCTTTGGTGGTTGTGAGGAAGCTTGTCACAAGGCCTAACTCCCTGCTTTAAAGATTCGTGCATATGTCATAGTTCTGATATCAAAAGTACATTTTTCCTTAGATAGTTTGATAGCTAAAGAGGTGGGATTAATAATACAATTACTTTAAGAGCCCTTGTGGTTTTGAGACAAAGGGCTTTCTAGGGGCATATGAGGGCCACCGATTGATTACTTCCTTCTTCCAGTCTAAGGTGCAATAGGTATCAAGTGCCTTGTAGCCTCAGTTGTCACCAGGGAAGGTGCCGATTGATTTGTGTGACTAGCACCCATCCCCCTTTCCTTGAGCGACTATGGCATCTCAAACATCATGTTCTCATTCCTGACATAGAGCGTCTAGTAATCTTCTATGTGCATATGAGTAATCAGTGATAATGTGATATTTTGGGCAATGCTTTTGCAAGCATTCACATCAATGTGTATGATAGAAATCTATTTAAATTTGATTTTTAATAGTATATAATACCGCTCTAATTCAATCTTTGCAAATCATATGATATTATTGCTATGAAGCCACACAATAATCATATGTTGGGGAATACTCTTGCAGGTATTCACATCAATGTGTATGATAGAAATCTGTTTAAATTTGATTTCAAAGTGTATATAGTACCACTCTTAGTCAATCTTTGTAAGTCATATGAAATTACCACAAAGCCACACAGTCCTAGTGGTAGCATTAAATACTATTAGCTAAATATTCTGTATAATCTATCCTTTGCTTCTAATCTTAGTGAATTTTATCTTGGAGCAGGCAACTGTCAACTTCATAAGGTTTTGTGTGATATGTTTTGTACTACCTTGTGCTTTTTCTTTGTTGTATGGGGTTTCTTTGGAACCCTTACTTTCCATATGTTGGAGCTTCTCATTTTAGGCGCTTCCATGGCTGTTGCTGCTTGCTGATGTACTGTAGTCTCACTGACCTGTTTTGGTCATTTAAGGACAATATCAGTTTAATTTCACAGAATACGAAATCATTAGTTCATATGCTTGATTTTTTCTCATCTGACATTGAATTTAAAATCCTTGTTTTGCTAACTTAGCTAATCCATAAGAGGATGGTGTGGCTTGCAGGTTATGGGAAATCATGTTGCAATCACTGTGGGTGGCTCAAACGGCCACTTTGAGCTCAATGTTTATAAGCCATTGATTGCAAGTGCTCTACTTCGGGTATTGTGATTTGGTTTTTCTGATTTTTATGTGCTGGGGATGTATGCCTTGTGTATTACGTTAGCATTTTCCGGATAACAGATTATGAATAATCTTGACCATATCATCCTTGGTAAATGATATGTATGGATAAATTATCTCATTTTTAGTGTGATGTAAATTTTGAAGTCCATGAAAAGGGTAGGTTTATTTTAAAGGGCTGAAACTTTCTAATATAGATTTTTGGACAGTCCTTGAGATTACTAGGAGATGCAGCAGCTTCGTTTGAAAAGAATTGTGTAAGGGGAATTCAGGCCAATCATCAGAGAATAGCACAACTTGTGCGGGAGGTAGGCTTCAGCATCATATTTTTTTGGAGGTGGCTCTTTATATTTATATTGCTAGGGTCTGATTTGTCTTTGATTTTGTGCAGTCATTGATGCTTGTTACAGCATTGAATCCTGTAAGTTTTTTTATTCATTTAGGCAGCCTCTCTCTCTCAATTTTCATTGATGTAAACAATGTGTTGATGCTAGTAGTAAGTTAGAATTTGCAATGATCCTAAGATTTTCTCTCTGGTATTTTACTTGTCTCCAGAAAATTGGTTATGATAAAGCAGCAGCAACTGCAAAGAAAGCCCATAAGGAGGGAACAACCTTAAAGGTGAGTGAGCATTGAACTGCTAAATTAAATTTGTCTTTTCTAAAAGATAGCTCTTTGGTCATCCCACTCATGGAAGAGATTTTCTCCGGAGAATGGTTGCCTTGGGTGATTAGTTTATTCTGGTACTGTGTTCAAAATTGTAAAGGGAGTAGCTGTATTAAATTTATATCATACATGCGGAATAAGAATCTTGCATTCAATCTTGTTGTAATTACAGTGCCCCATGTACCAAAACCATGTTATGCACCATGCATACTATCAGAGATGCAAGCAAATCCATGCAGGGCGAATAATTAAAACCCATTCCATGCATGGTTTTTCTGAGAGGTGTATTTAGGTTAGGTGTAATATGTTTTTAGTTTATTTTCAAGGTAACAATCTCTCCCTTCTGTCTCCACATAACCATCGTGCAGTTGGCGAGGACTTATGTTGGGTAACTTTCTGCCATACACATGTCATACTCCCTCCTCTCCACTGCCCCCTCACTGACATTTTCAAATACAGACCAACTCTTATTCTTCAGACAGAGAATCTTCCTCAAACTCTGCTGATATTATAAGGTCTGGCACATATCTTGCAATTTAGGGCTCCAGTGATATCTTCCAATATATGGAGGATGGAGCAGTGGGTTCCTCATGAAAATGGCAGCAACGATTTATATCTTGCAATGTTCATAGTTTTTCTTTCTCGGATGACTCCCTCCTTTGATTTTCTACTCTGTCCTTTAATGTAATTAATATCTGCTCTTGAGCTCCACTACTTGGAACTCTTTTTGTTGGAACACTTACTTCTTGTTTAATAAATATTACACTTTTTGTAAGAAAATAACGATCTCTCGATATTATAGTCTAATGCATGTGCATTTGTGTAAGCAAGTGCATGTTAAACGTAGTGTTTATGTACACAGCGGCCAGTACAAATGATCCAATTATAACCCTGTGTCATTCCAGAGTCGTCTCTATGCAACCGTGTTAGTCATCACTGCATTTTTATCACTTACCATTAATACAAAAGAACACTGAGCCAAATCTTGTTACTTTTTAATTTGAGTTATATCTCTACGGGCTTCCCTGGTGCTCACCATGTCTTACAGATAGAATGCACGTTTGCACAATATATTGACAATCGAGTCATTAATTGATTGTGCTCAGTACTCCCCTGAATGCAATGTGATGCAATTATAAAATTTATTTCTACAACATACATTATAGTTCTTGCACGGGAACATGGCCTAGCTGTGAATTGTGATGAGCTGCAGTGCAAGGTTGAAAGGGATAAGGAATTAAAATATTAAAATAAACACGTCTAGATAAAACTAGAAAATGGTTGATCAGACTGCAATTGTGAGAGGTAAAGGTGGCAATGGAATCGATAAGGCACTGCCAATCATCTCTAAGCATGTGAGCTTAAATGAAATATAAAGGGTGGAAAATATACTTCTAAATCAAAAATGTGGATCAATTAAAGGATTAATTAACATTCTGAACTACAATATTCTTCCAAGATTTGTCAAAATTATGAATGGAAGACATGGACTGTATTGCTTATTCTCTGGCAATAACCCGGTAGTATCTTCTGACATTGTTGAAGATGAAGTAGAGGAAGGTAAACTCTATCTTATCTTTGGTTGCTCTATACTTGTTGTAGTTAGGAACCTTATGATGTAATGTTGGATAGACTTTTGGGGCATGTTTCTTTTGCCGTTTAAGAGTGTTTTGAAGAGGCAATATCTATTTTGTAGAAACCTGGGAGAGGATATATGGAGATGATAATGAGGTGATGTGATGAATACCATCAATCCTATGTTTATCACCTCTCAAAAACAATGTGTGTGCAAGAAAGATTGTAGATCAAGGGATAAGCATTTATGATCCAGTGCCTAAAGAAGGAGTAGACATCTTTGTGATCTCATAATACAGTAGACAACTGAAGATAATGTACCCCTGCCTTGATCTACAAGGATAAATTTTTGCATATTCAATGATTGTAAGAAATACCGGTCCCTACTTCTAACCTTAGCTGGTAAAAGCTCGGCAGAAAAGTAAGTGTTGGGCTGAGCAGCCCTCACTGGGGGATACAAGAGGTGTGGACGTAGTCTGATAGTTATCATAAGAGATGGACATATTTGTTTCTGTTTTGTTCATATAGACATGGGGTGTGCCTCAAGAGTTGTATTTATTGGAGCAATTGATAGAGATGTCAATGCCATAGAATTTTCACAAGAGATCCATCTACGTTCCCAACAGAGGGAGTGGGAGGGACTCAATACCAAAACATTTATTGACACTCACGAGTGCACACAGGTTAAACATATGAGGGATCTGACACTGGTAATGAACTTGAGGTAATCCATATGGGTGAGCCAATCCCCATGTTTTTGCTCCTACATTCCTATGTGGATCAGAAATACATGGATTGGGCACCCATCAACATCTGTCATATTCAGGTTAACATGGATCTGTGCTATGGTACTCTTCTACATATAATCATTACCTGATGGCAATTTATTAAGCTGAATAATCATTGAGAGAGTTAAAGAGAAATATCTATCTTTTTCCAATCATATATTGTCTATGCATCAAATTTGTTGAGATGGGAGGCAAGTCTTAAGGTTGTAGACAGATCTAGTGGGCACACTTCATGTCCGGCTTAAAGATTTCATTGAATGCCTCCTCTCCTAAAATGACAATTAAAATGTCAAATTGGTATTGATATTACAAAATTATTCTTTGGAATAGTTCATTATTGCGTGTTTGGGTAAATGAGGAATATTTCTGAGAAGGAAACCACAAAACAGGCCAAAAAACCACTGGGCCTTGAAAGTGTCTTGTAATACGACCTTGTGGCCAACATCACACATATGTTGGGATAGGTTAAGGCAATTTACTAATTCAACATTTATGAGACAAACATGAATGATATATGTTAAGGTAATTGAACATTTGTAAGACAAACTTGAACACTTTCACACCATACTCATTTGAAGCCTTTTGATAGCATTATTATTTCTGAGATGAGCAAATTAGGATTTAACTTGCATAGTGATATCTTTGTTATCTCTGAGCCAAGCAACTTAGGATTTAACTTGTTATAAAATTTATTCATATGTAATTACTTCCTGGTCGTTTTGGTTTCTGAAGCAGGATGGTACTGCAATATTTGACTCATATTCTCTGGTTTTTTCTACTACATTTGGAGTATATGTGTTACTATTACAATCTTTGTCAACCTATTGTATGCTGAAATTTGGACAGATTCCATAAGCAACTTCAACTGTCCATAAATGCTTGATATTTGTCCACAAGTTATTCAACCTTTTAACAAAATCTGTTGAAAAGTACTCTAAGACTGCAAACTAGTGCTTGGGCACTTGCAGCCTGTTTTGGTGGTACCTTTCTGTTCTATAGAGCTAGTTGTAGATAATATGTGACAGATAAATGAATGCTGAAAAGAGAGGGTCCATGGTTCATATATATTAATACATTTGAGGATTCTGTGGCCTAGAATGAAAGTGGACATGCCTAGTGTTCAATTTGTTTGATATCCTTGGTCTACCTTTCTTCATTTGTTTTTGAAATGGTGTTTTTAATTATATGATGGTGACTAATACTCCATTTTGACACGACGAGATGCTTATTGTTGAATATGATTTTAATTTTCTGCTCTTTAGATATGCACCAGGTACATAAATGCAAGAAAATGAGGACTTGTGGCTCTTGCGTATTCATGCATTTGAGGATTTTTGTGGCCTAGAATGAAAGCAAACATTCCTAGTGTTCAATTTGTTTTTTTATCCTCGGCCTACCTTTCTTTGTTTTTCTTCAAATGGTGTTATTGACAATACGATGGTAACACATACTTCCTTTTGAACGACATGATGCATATTGTTGAATATGATAGTACATTTTTGCTCTCTAGAGTGAGTTATAGATAATATATTTGGTTCATGTACATGCATGTGTTTTGACGATTTTGTGGCCTAGAATCAAATCCAACATGCCTAGCATTCAATTTGTTTGATATTCTTGGTGCCCCTTTGTTTCTTTGTTTTTGAAATGGCGTCATTGATAATATGATGGCGACTCATACTCCCTTTTGACAGGACATGATGGTTATTATTTGAATATGATGTTATATTTTTGTATATGGTATGTGATGATATTATGGTTGTTGACGAATTTTATAATGAATTAGTATATGATTTGATGATACGTGCATATGATGTTGAATTTACAATGTATTGTGATGCATGCATGAGATATGGCTGCATGAGAGGCATGGTATGATAATTGATGCAAAGTCTCAAGGCAATGCCAATAAATTTGTTGGTAAGGCAATGTGGATGATGAAAGATGGTATTCACACGAATGATGATGGGTGATGATGTATGACATGACATGACATGTTACTATGATGGAACAGTAATGACTGCACCATATTAGGTGGTTTTCATGCAGACTCGTGCTAGTCATGAAACTCTTAACTAGTGGGCTTGGGGTAAGTCATTGGTAGCAAACTACCTTATGGTTGTTCTGTTGTTATTTCCTTGTAGGCTAGGTGTGTACAAGTATTGGTTATACCTTTTATGGTTGTATTGTGTAGTGGTTTGATGTTTGTTATCCTTATGGAAAAGGTCACAAGAATCCCCCAAATGGAGTTGTTTTAATTGAAGGCATTGGGAGGTAGAGACTATTGGGGTTGATCTACAATCAAGGTTCACATGTTTTCAAATGACAAGAAATGTTCCACTTACGGAAATAACAATTTTTTTGAAAAAACCAAGCTTACAAAAGCGAAGGTGAAGGATGCGGGTTTATGGACACGTCCAAGTCTTTCAAAACATGGTATGTTAACTGGGTATGTCAAAAAAAACTTATACTTCGATCCATATTACACAAAAATAAGAAACCTTTTTAAAAATTTCAAAATTTCATGGAACTTTTATATGACTTTATTTTTAATGGACTTAAAGAAATATAGTCCACAAGGGCAACAAAAATGATGATCAATGAAGGCCTATACTAAGCATCATCTTAGTCATTCCTAATGAATCGAACCTCACTCACTACCCCAATCATGTTGGATTGACTCAAGGACACTTCATCAAAGGTTTCTTTCCCTAAAGGAGGTGTAAAGCTTTAATATAGGCTAGATGAAAAACCTAGTTACTAGGAGACATGGATGGGGACACTTTCTAAAAAATTGGAGACGAGTATTGATAACAAAAAAATTTGAAATAACCAAGCTTATGGAAGCGAAGGTGAAGGATACGGGTTTGTGGACACGTCCAAGTCTTTCAAATCATGGTATGTTAATCTGGGTATGTCAAAAAACTTTTTAAAAAGTAAGAAATCTTTTTAAAAACCTCAAAATTTCATGGAATTTTTATATGACTATATTTTTAATGAACTTAAAAGAAATATAGTCCACAAGGGCAACAAAAATGATGATCAATGAAGGCCTATACTAAGCATCATCTTAGTCATTCCTAATGAATTGAATCTCACTCGCCACCCCAATCATGTTGGATTGGCTCAAGGACTTTATCAAAGGTTTCTTTCCCTAAAGGAGGTGTAAAGCTTTAATATAGGCTAGATGAAATACCTAGTTATTAGGAGACGGGGATGGGGACACTTTCAGGAAAATTGGAGACGAGTATTAGATAAGGCAAACAACGATGTGTGTGTCTAAATGTTAGAGAAAACAATTTTATGCAACCTAATATAGCCATAAAAAATATTAATAACTTTTTTAATGTAAAGATTTTAGATGTCTTCAAAAGACGAGTATTTATATTGATATTTATCTTTGATATCTCATCATATCTAGGGTCAAGAGTACAAAATCTATCTAAAATAACTTTAAAATGCAAGTTTCTGAGACGAGTACTCGTCTCGTAGATAGATGGTGGTAGGAGTTAAGTCTCTAGGCAACACTGAAAAAATGATTTTTCAAAAGCTACACATTAAAACAAAATATACTAGACAATTTACCACATAAATATACGTGAATGCATGAAAATTAGGCTACGTCAATAAAAATCTTGCTTTGTTGAAGTTGAGATCTATTGATTTTTTAGATTTTTAGACTAATTTTCCAATCTCTCCATCTAGAAACCTTTTAAGCACATTCCTTGTTAAAATTATTTTTTGAGTCCTTTTTGTTTATGCATGAACCATAACTCAATTACATGAATCTTATTTGAGTAGCATAAGTACTTTGAGGAGTTTGTGCACCTCTTGTGCATTGCTTCATGCACATCTTATTTGTTGCACATTTCTTCATACACATTTCTTTGTTGTGCTCGCTTCAATGTACCTCCACATTTTGCCAGAGACATTGCGGAACACATCACACACATGTTGGATTCTGCATATATTACATGCCAAAACTACTACAATGTGCTCCACATCTCATGGGAAATCAACATTTAAGCTTCTTTGTTTGGTAAACAATAAGGAAGTTGGAAGAGTTGGAATGCAAACATATTTTGTAATCATTTGACTCTCTTGTAAGGTATTGAAGTATAATTGATATTGATCTTTGTAAATTAGACATTATTATCACACATATAACAAGCCATCTCCTATAAGCCATCTCAACACCAATACAATCCTTTTCAGGATTCGATCTGTGGGGATAAGACAACCATGGTGGCTTTAGCTTGCATTGTATGTTATCTATTTGAGATGAATAAGAGCTTCTATTGCTATATCTTATATTTTGAATATGTTTTTGTTGCTTCGCATCATTTTGTTTACTTTCCATTGCATGTTTATTTTTTTGCCGCAAAAGGAGAGGTGAGGCGGAAAACATATTCACTTGCAACTAGTCGACCTTTATGTTAGTAGGATGGCCGGAAAACAAACCTTCCAATCAATATGAGATAAAGTGTTTATTTAGATACGAGGATTTTAAAGTTGTACTAAAATGCAAAAATTAGGCATATCCGATTTTTTGGTAAATGGTGTTTTTAGCCACATAAGAGTAGGGAGGACAAGCAAAAAAACATATCCCTCCACAACCAATCGATCATTATCTTAGTATGACCACCACTTTTGTTGTGGCATGACCCCCATTGGAATAAAATTAATGGTATATTCGGTTTTATAGGTTGTTGTGAACCAAGCCTTCCAACTAATGTGTAATCAAGTTTTAATGTAAATATGAGGATTTTTATGTAGATTATGCATATCCGACTTGAGGTAGTGATGCAAGAACATCCAGGTTCACAAGCAAATCTTGCATCAACCAAAAATAAGACACAATAATAAGTTCCCAAGTCCTTGATGCTTGAAGGATCCAAGTCACCGTGTCCACTTGTGAAACTTTGCAATATTACAAAATAGATCACACACATCGTGTGAAACTGCATGTCTTTGGTTTCTTGTGAAATTCTACATATTTCTACGCCTCGCCTTAAGTCGGTGAAATCTTGCAAAGGGCTTGCACAAATTCACAAGACCGGAAGTCCTTCCAAACACTCGTAATCGTATGTGCAACACCCCTAATTGACAAATTTTGTGAAACTTTGTGTAGCGATTTGTCTGTGAGGGTCACACACAACTACATGAGTTTGCGAGGTTCGATGAAGTCGCATGACACTTAAAGTGTTTTCAAATTGCTACAAAATGCTTGTGAATGCTTGAGGTCTCGGTTTTTGCAAAGTCCTATGAGTTGGTTCTGAGTTGGTGCACAAACTATTGTCTATAGAGGTCCTTGTCTATGAAGTCCTGCAAACTTTTGTGAAAGCCTTTCTGCGCGGGTTGACAAAGACTTGCACAATAACATAGAAATTCGGGTTATTTAAATGAATAGTAAGGAATAGGATAATGGGAAATTTCGTGATGTACGTCACGCATCCAAAATATGTGTCACCTTATGCCCATCAAACAAAGTAGAACAATGTCATGCAAGGTTAGATGTTAACACCTTTGACAACGTGAGTAGTGCAATTGACAAGAGGCGAGGAGTTGAGAAGGGGTGTTGACACATCGTGCACATGGAATATGAAGTGTTTTGGCTTCCATAGTGTTTCTTGGTGGATGTCTTAATAAAGGAATGAGTTCCTTTTAAAAGAGGTTAGTTGGGAAGCTAAGGTCGGTTGGGGAAGGGTGAGAAAAACTTGAAAGCTGGTTAGCTTGGTTAGGTCGAGGTTGGAAGAGAATGAAGAAATAATATGTAAGAGAGAGAGAGAAGTGATAAATCCAGAGACAAAGAAGCTTCCATTGATGAAGAGAATGCTCTCGATGAACTCTTTTGTTGCTGAGATGAATGTTACAACTAATGGAATCTTCCTCGGCCGCTTTCGATCGGGGCTTGTGATCCTCTCCTGTCCTCATGGCCATTGCCTCAATGCCTTGGCTCTTGATAGAGCTCTTGATGTTTCAACACCCTCATAAGCTTCATGATGCTCTTGTGTTCACTTGTTGTCCAAGTGGCAATCTTTTACACACACTAGTTCATTCTGACTGTTCCTTGCCATGGTGTGATTCACATGATGTCCCTCCTCTTGGAAAGAGAATTGAACACAAGGTCGAGTTGGAATGTGGAGATCATCACCTTCCTCCTCGTGACTCCCTTGAACTTCAAAATTCACCTTTGTGACAAAGATATCTCCTTCTTGGATGGAATCAACCTTGGGAGACCCAAACACCTTCCGAAAAGGTTTTCTTCTTCTGAAACCTTGTTTGATATCACTTTCCTTTCATGGTCCGCATCACTTATCATCCAAGCCAAGATGTCTATGACCCTTATCATTGCCAAGTGGAGAAATTGCTCCCATACTTAACTGAAATTGCATGGGTCCATCAAGCCACCTGCAACTGGCCTAATCACTCCCGATGTTCTTTCATCGACATGGGAAACTCAACATCTTGGATGATCATCACCTTCCTCCTCATGACTCCCTTGAACTTCAAAATTCACCTTTGTGACAAAGATATCTCCTTCTTGGATGGAATCAACCTTGGGAGACCCAAACACCTTCTTGTCTACCCGTTCCTCATTGAAAAGGTCTTCTTCTTTACAGACCTTGTTTGATATCACTTTCCTTTCATGGTCCGCATCACTTATCATCCCAAGTTTGATTGGTGGCAAGCCAAGATGTCTATGACCCTTATCATTGCCAAGTAGAGAAATTGCTCCCATACTTAACTAAAATTGCATGGGTCCATCAAGCCACTACTGCAATGGTCCAATCACTTTTGGATGTTCTTTCATCAACATGGGAAACTTAACATCCTTGTTTCTTGACCAATATCTTGGCACTAGTTACTATTTCTAGTAAGTCTTTATTTAGGAAGTCTATTTTTAGTTACAAGTTGCTTAATTTGACACTTTTGAGTGTTCTTGATATGCAAGGAGCAATGACAACTCAGAGAATGAAATGTTGCAACACTTACCATTTATAAACTGTGAAGCTTGGTAAGGATTACTATTTTTAGAAACGGGTCTTCCCGGTGTCGGAATGGATCGAGAATGGTCTCAAAAGTTTTGTTTTTCACAAGGATGCTTTGCTCTAGTTTTTAGAGGATTTCAATCGCCAAAACTCCGTAGATATGAAAAATGAGTTTTTATAAATGGAAACTTCATCTAGTTTTTAAAATTATGTAGACCGCCATTGGATGCAAGGTTAGAATCATTAGAAGGGCGTTTTTGAAAAGGAACTGTTGAAATTTCATGGGAAACAAACAAGGGGTTTATGAGATACAAGCAACTTTCCATTTTTAGTATATGAGGTCTCAGGCACATTCCAACAACATAACAAGGAGAGTGAGCTTGGGAGGAAAATATGCATTTGAAAACATGAAAAATGGTGAAGTCCTTGATTTCAACCTTTCTCTCTCACATTGCACACCTTAACTCGTGCTTAACCCAACTAGGATTAACCGGGGTCAGACAGGGGTTGATGTGGAGTTGCACACTAAGAAATAGGGGACAAGAGGGGCTCTCAAATGCGCTTTGCACCAGATTAGGACAAGTGTCAGCAAGGGGTTTAATGAGAGTGAGATGAAGGGGGCTGAAAACTAGCTCTCGGGGCTCAACAGTGGTTTTGCATGTGTTCGGGGGCTAATTGAGAGAGGGGAGCACACTTTTTGTCCCTCATGTCCCCTTGCACCTTGGGACAAAGCAAAGGGGATATTCAACCTTGAAAAATGCGCCAAGGGTGAGGCTCAGCGTGAGGAGAGGGACTGATTTTGAGTTGAACTTGAGTTTGCACTTCTAACACTTCAAACACTCCAAGTTGTGATTTTCAAGTGACGAAAACATATGGAAGGGGGAGCGCACTTTTTGTCCCTCATGTCCCCTTGCACCTTGGGACAAAGCAAAGGGACACTCAGCCTTGAAAAATGCGCCAAGGGGGTCCACAACATGAGGAAGGGGTCTAATTTTGCATTATGCTCACCTAACAGCCCAAGTCACAAGTCTTAAGTGATGAAAGAAGAACATGCATAGGGGAGCACTTTTGTGTCCCTCATGTACCCTTGCACCTTGGGATAAGGGACAAACAAGGTCCAAAAGTGCGCTCAAGCCTTTAAGTGATGTTGATGTCATCATCCCAATGCAAAATTAGAACATGGAGCTTGCCTTTTCTGCCTTGGGAGCAAAAGTTGGAGTTCGGAGGTGAAACCTTATATGATTTTGACTCCAAAGCATCCAATGAGTTCATTCCAACCACTTTCAAGACTTGATTCATCTTGCAATTTGAGTTATGGCACCATTCACCCTTTTGGCACGAAGGAGCAACAACAATGACCCGGACTACCACAAAGAGTAGTGAGGTCAAGGATCAAAATTAATGCACTATTCCACCTCGGAGCTTAGTCTCACCGTGAAATCAACTTGGATCCATTCCCCACACATGAAACACACTTGAAAACCATGTTAGTATGTTCCTCTCAGCCAGAATGAGGATGACACAGACCTGGAGGGGCTGCGTGAGCTGATGGGCTGGCTGGAGGAAGGGTTCACAATGACTGGAAGAGAGATTTTCAAATGGTGGGCTTAGTTGTCATGATTAAAATTTTCAATTTTGCATGCTAGACATTTAGCATGACAACACAACTTACGGGGATTCTATGACAATCTCTCAAGAAGCAAGTATAAAACTCATTAACGCATTTGTTGGATTCTTTTCTGATTGTGATTAATTCCTGATGAATCATACTAGGATCTTATTTTATCCAAATGCTAAGGTAAAGGGATCCGCCAATTATAGGAAGAGAAATGAACCACTCATTAACTCTACCATCAGCGGTAAAGGGGAACCACCTCTGATAACATCTTCATGATTTATGTTTAGCATTCTGACTGCACTTAAGAAAGCAGCAACATTCTATTTGACTGTAATTGTCACATCAGCATTTAGTTCAAACATATATCTTTCTGCATATTTTGGGCACATCATGCCAATCACTTGGTATATCTGGGGTTATGCCCCTTCTCCACCTTGGTCTTGCTAGTGGAGGTTGTTCTGCCCTTGCATCGAGTGGAATGGCTTGGATAATGTATAGAAAGTCTTGTGTTTGGAACAGTTTAGAAGTTGTAGTTGAATTATAGAATCAAAAGGAATGGAAATTTTCTCAGGTGTCCCTTATTAGACCTAAGCTTACACTGCTGATTTAACGTTAAGGGATCAAATGAAGCTTCACCTCTTTTTGCAGCAATCGTGAGTGATCTGTGGGCCATCTAATTTAGCCCATCCAATCACTTATTAGTTATTGATAAAAAAATGGCCTTCATACTAAGCTGAATTTTGAAAATAAAGAGTTTGGGCCCCCTCCTAGTGCCAATTCTATTGACAGGGATTTTGACCTTGCAATAGCAAGGGGTTTTTGAACCTCTCATATAATGGTACAATTTACCTGAATATGTGATTTACAACTTATTTACGGAACTCTATTAAAATCAGACTAGAAATAAAACTAAAATTTGAAATAAAACTGTGATATTAAATTGAATTTTGGCAGACATTGAAGATGGGAGTATCCTTAAGATAGATTATCTCACCCATAGTTTTAAAACTCGTTGTCCAAAAAAAATCAACAGCCCAAAATTATTACTCAGATCTGAGATGGCAAAAAATTGGCAAATTAAAAATATATATAAAATTCTAAAATAAACTTACAAAACTTGCAAAGTATTGTTAAAAAGTGTAAGAAATGAATTTAGAGAATTCATAGGTATATTTTCATATAGTTTTAGACCAAAAAAAGTACTGTGCTCCAATAGAAGATCATTTACCACTCACAATTGCATAAGCATGCTATGGACAGGTAATCTAAAGACGAAGTTGAGACCTTCCATTAAACTAACTTTGAAAATGTATGCTGGTTTTGATTTGCAGTTGTAAAACCCTAACTAATGATGTCATTTATTAAAAATATTCTTTGAACATGTGGATTTGCAATAATATTCTGTTATTCATTTTTGGTTACCATGATCAGGAAGCTGCCTTACAGCTTGGAGTGCTTACATCTGAGGAGTTCGATGAATTGGTCGTACCAGAGAAGATGCTGGGACCATCAGAGTAATGTTTTTTGTGTTTCATCTATTTTGGCAGGTCCCGCCATAAATTTTGACGTGGAATAATGCTGTAGTAGTTTAAATAAAAGGGGGTTATAGGTGGTCATTGAAGAGGTTTTTGTAATCTTTGAACAATTATCCCATCTTGTTAGAAAATCAAGAATCGAGTTCAATCTGAAAGGCCTACAATTTCTTTTGTAACTTCCACTCATTCAATAAAACTGATCATTTATGTTTTAACTTGAGCTGTTGGATATGCCTGGGAGCATCTTTTCAAGTTACTTCATATCTGTTATATTGTAGTGCACAAGATTATTAATATCAATGTGCCAACATTTTTACTTTTCTAATTCAATTTTTTTTAATCTATGTGCCGACAATGCTTGGTGATTCAAGTCAATTTTCTTATAAGCATAGTCACCAGGAGACGGACAAGGACAAGCATGGGCATGACAGGATTGCCAATTTTAGACATTGGGTATGGGGGTACTTGTAGAAAGTAAAAGAAATACAAAAACAATATTTATGTATGTAAATTTTTGAAAACTGAAAATTAAAATACATGAGATTCTGATTTCATAAACATTGAATAAGGTTCATTCTAGTTTTAACATTCAAGATGTTTTAACTTTTGAAAGTCTGTATTTGTGATTATTAAATTTTACTTTTCATTAAGTTTTAATTTTTTTTTTGTAAGTTATAAATTTTAAGGCAGGAGATGGAGCTTTTGTAGGAGACTCAAACGAAGTGTGTGAGACTTGGGAGATACACCCGTCCCCATTTTGTGTCTCTGCAGCCAAAACGGGCCCTCGCTACTAGGAGACACATAAGGTTTCAATATTTATAAGGTATGACTTCTGATGTAATTTCTAAATTGTACAGTTTGTCAGGCCACAGTCAGACAATGTTCTAGTCGGTTACTTTTAGTGAAACATGTGCCAGGTTGAAGTCTGATGCCCATGCTTTCATGATGTGGTCATCAGAGGTTCTAGGAACCACCCTGCCTTTCCCAAAGAAGAAAAGAAGTTAAACTATCCATTTTGAGTTTTATGCAACTTTTTTTTTTTCAATGTTAGAATGATTGCCAGAAATAGGCAAATCCAGCCTCAGGGATGATTAGGTGAAGTAGTTTCTCTAGGTAAGCTAGCCCGTGTTCTTCGTGCTCGAATCAAAGTATGTAATACAAGATAAAATAATTACATTTTTCAAATTGGCATATACTTAATGGTTATGCGGCAGCTATCTGGACAAATGATTAATCCCAATTTGTTAGGTTTTTGAGATGGTTAATATTTTCAAATTGAATGTGCACATTCCACTCGGTGATACTTTGCATGCATATAATTAGTGCCATGATGAAGTTTTATCATATGGGGGCCCTTGATCATCTGAACAAGGATCTCTCCTTAGAAAAAGTTATAAGGGCTGAAATTCTTTTGACTAGTGTAAAATAGGTGGGGGTTCTTCCTTCTAAAATTAAAAAATCTGTTTTACATGCGGATAGTTGAGAAAAAAACAGAGCTTCTTGTTTTAGGATCATACTTTTTTTTGTTATGAAAACTTGTAACGAAAACAACCATGATGCTATAAAACAACTTGGCTATAAAGTTGAATAAATTGTAATGAGGACTTTTAGAATCATAGAAGCAAATTCAAGATGCACTCGAGAGACATATCAAACTTGGGTAGTAATGTTATATTGATAGTAATCAAAAGCTAAAGGTAAGCCGAAAAGGAGGTGTATGTGTGCTTTATGAGTTTACTCATGAAAATCAATTATCGAAGTAATGAACCAAGTTATAAAAACTCTTTGACAAAAATATCACCAAAAAAGTTTAAATAATACTATATATGGAAGGTCGCATCAACTATAAACAATGTGTGGGGATATGCAATCTTTGACATTGATAATAATCAAGAGGCAAAGTAGGGTTATATTGTTTTATATGGACCAAAACATTTGTCAATTGCTAATGAGGTTAGAGGGTGAAACATGAGTTGTAGATTGTCATTTTTCTTATATTAACTAGCAATCACATGTGCACAATGCAATGTGAACGTCAAACGGTATATGTTATTTGATTTAGAAGGTTAGTCATTACTTTTATAGTTGATGTTGATAAGGGGTCACGATTAGAGGACCGTTTCTTAGTGCAAAGCAAGGCCAACTGGAAGATTTTTCTTACAATCCCAAGATCCTTGCAGGTTGCTGCAACTTCTATCTTGCAATAAATTGGCCAAATGGGTATAAGATTTTGATGAATAAAAGCATGAAAAATGGCTAAATATAGTTTGTACTTGAAGATAAAAACAATCAAAGGAGGTGGTGAGAGAGGAGAAAAAGATGACAGGAAAGGTACTTGAATTTGAAAGTGAAACAAAATTGAAGGAATTTGGAGGCGGTAGATGGATTGTTGTTGCTTATGTCTTTGACTGGACAGTGGACACCTACCAAACAATGGCTCTTGTTAGACTTTGTATGGGAGTAAAGCAATGCATGAGTGTAATTATAGGTCAACCTCTTTGATAGAGTTGCAATATGTGTTTATAATTAGTTTTCTAAACACAAATTGCAACTCTATCAAAGAGGTTGACTGCTGGCCAACAAATTGTAGTGGCCGTGTTCATTCTTTGGTATGTCGGGGTCTCTCGTCTTTTTGGATCCATTGGGATCGACATGGACCGTCTCCCCCCCTTCAGGTACTCCATGGATGCTCTTGCTCATCTCCTTCCGAGCAAGCAGGACCTGCACAAAATCATCAGAGACGACATTTACCGACAGTTCATTCAGGTTACTTGGACCAACCCCCCCGATGTGCTAAGCCCGAAGATGGCCTTCTACGCCAATCACTTTCTTGATGTCAACAATGGACTCATCACTCGGCCCACCTATATCTCCCGTCATTGGATACATGCTCTCCGCATCTCCCTAGGCCAGGTCAGAGTTGGCTCTCACAGGCTTCGGGTCGAGAGTGATCACCAGTTGGATAGGACCGAGCGGATTTGCCTTCTTTGCTCCCTCCAGGAGGTTGAGACAGAGGAACACTTCATTTTCCGATGCCCCACCTACTATGAGATCAGAGGGAGGTTTCACTGTCTATTCCATGAACGTCCCACGTTCACGACCTTCTTCAGGTATTATGATCAGAGGTGTCTCGCTCTCTATTTACAGAAGCTCTTAAGCTTCGCGACGGGGTCCTCCATCCACCTTCCAAGGAGACTACTACTAGACGGATCACATCTTTCTTTGCTGTGATCCCGGGGAGAGGGGCACCAAGCGGAGACTTGACTCTTGTGGGGACTCTCATTCTAGATCTGTCAGGACCAGAGGTGCTTCTTCCCAGGCCAGAGATTTATGGACCCAGACCCGGCCAAGGGCCCCTTCTCATGGACGTCAGAACACCAGGTTCACCCGGAGATCTCGACTCTCCACGGATCATAGGTGTTTCAGACAACTTCCAGTCCCTGACACCAGACATCAGCACATCACCAGTTTCTTTTTGGCTGACCTTGGGCGACAGTCATGAGGGTTGGTGTCGAGGCCTCTCCCTCCACCTCCCCTTCTTCTTCTTCTTCTTCTTTGTTCTCTCTTTCTTCTTCTTTGTTGTTCTTGGGGACCCGTTTGGGTTTTTCCCTGCTGCTTCTATCTTGCTTTGTATGGTGCAGTCCCATTGACCTATTTTTGTGGTCACTTGTTGGACATTTAATATAATTATCTTATCTTATCTAAAAACAAGCACAAACATAAATTGAAGTTCTACCCTCTATCTCTATCCACTTTTTGTAACATTATCTTCTTAAAGTAGGCAGATCCTAAACTTAACAGATTATCTACTTCACCATGTTTTCTGTACCACTGGCATTAATAGAACTCAAACCAGACAAATCAAGGAGTGTGGTCAATTCCACTAGATTTCCCAGGGATATTGTTGTTTTTCTTAATCACTTTGAGAAGACAATACAAGCAATTGGGTGATTTTCAGAGCATAACAAATAAATCAGGCATCCAAATCATTAGAACACATGCCAACCTCTACAGTTTTGAGCTAAGAACCTTTTGCTAGAGAATTCCATATATATATATATATATATAAGACCACCTCAAATAATAAAAACTTCGAACAAACACTAAAAAAATAGAAGGTATTTAACATATGATCCAGGAATATCATCCTTAAATCAATCAAATAAGCCTGAACCATTTAGACGAAAGACATTCGATACAACCGAGCAGGACACGAGCTTTTATATTCTATTTTCAAAATTCAATTCCCATAAGGATTTCATGTATGAATGTAAATCTCGTGCTAAATAAACAATACTCACGAAGTCCAGACATCTCATGACACAAAACAAGAAATACCTAACTAATCCAAGCATGGCATCAAGAAAATCAAACACTACCCAACAAGTAAAGGTGATGCGCTGGACAAAAGCAATCCTTTTTTCTTATTCCAACCCAAACTACCGAGCCACAACTTAAAACTATGATAAAAATAAATTGTGAACAGACAAAAATGCCTTTAAAACAATCTATACAACATGTTTTATGATTGATAGAAACCCTTAACCCGTTTTAATCAATCTTAGTTCTAGAGCAAAAAAATTCTATTCCCACGACATACCCTGGACATGTAGAGTAAACCCAGATCAAGTACAAATTAACATATCCTCCATACCCATAAAACAAATCTAAGAGAATTTGAAACATTCAATCAATGAAAAAACCCTAAAATGTTTACTCCAGATACTTAAACTCACCTATGCAACAGGAGGAATCTAATGGCATCGAAGGGTAGAATTCAACGCTTTCTCCCCCTCATTCCAAAGCACATTCAACAGAATAATACTTTGCAGCTTAAACCTTGGAGACAACAACTAACCAAATAACTCTAAAACATTAACATTGAATCAAACTGATCTCTTGTCTGGTGTCTTTCTTTATCCTTCAGAAGTTTTTTTAATCTCCACACCAATCTCAACCCAGATTGCAGGTTTTCTACAGCCGATTTCCAACCCAAAAGAAAATATTGAATCCTCGACCATCAAAAACACATGATAATGAATGCCAAGACCACTCCACAATCAATCAACATTCATTAGGCAAATCCAAAACCGCCAGATGCAATAAAATCCACAGAAACCTTCAAATCGGGCCGCAAAAACATGCAACTTTGCTAATTTTACCAAACACTAATTTTACCTAAAATGGTTGTCCAAAAATGCAAGCCGTTGTTGAAAAACAACTAAAATGTCTCCACACCCGTCAATACACGTCAAAAGTAACCTAATTTCGTAAATGACCGAAAAGGCCTTTCCCATAGGGGGAACACCTTCAAGGTGAAGGTCCTTTTTAATACTTTGTGTGTTGTCCACTTAATTTGCAATTATCACCAATAAAAAGAAATAAACATATGATTCCTTCTAAATGTGCACATCATCTTTTGAAACTTAGATAATACAAAAACAAACATCAATTCTTTGATAATGTTATATTTTCACGGCCGTAAATGTTTAAAAACTATGTAAGGATGAATTTTAAATAATCATGCTTGTCAAATCAAAATTTGTTGACAACCCATTCTCATCCTTACCTATAAAATAAAATGATATAAGAATAATAGTTATCCAAACTATATTTTAAACTTAAAATATTCCAATGATAGATTAATAGTTATCCAAACAATAGGTAACAATTTATCTTATAAATATATATTGAATAAAAGGTTATTTTCAAAATTTTATGACTTTTTAATTAACATCGACAAGTGTAAAACGAGAAAAATAGTAAGCTACAGTCAATTTCCAAGCCAATAGCTTATTAGGATTTGTAGGTAACTACCTATTACTCTCTATCTGATTGGGGTATATATTTTAAGAAGCTATGCATTCAAACTGATTTGTTTGAGAAGCTACTCGGTCAAATTATAAATAAGATTTTCTGGCCAAGAGCTGATTACGATTTAAAACATAACCATTACACTCGATCTGATTGAGGTGACATATTTTAAGAACTAACTATGCATTCAAAAGTAGCTTGTGGCTTGTGTGAGAAGCTACTCGGTCAATTATAAATAAGATTTTAAGATTTTAGGTATATAGCAATTCATTTTCAGATGAATACAACTTCATGTAATATTTTCACATCTTCATGGGGAAAAAGGTATTCTTTCCCTCATTTGACTTATCTCGTGCAATTCTATAATTCCCTTGAGAACAGAAATGTTTCTACCACCTTTAAGATTTGTAGGTAGAATCTTGTGTTTCAAGTGTGCAAATGTTGCTATTGATTGTATTATTTTTATGTAGATGTCCCCTGTGTGTGCAGGTACGTTATAGTCAATTCTAGGATTGTGTTGAATAGGGTTTAGCAGGGAAACAATCAAAGCATTGTATCCATTACTATCAGAGAAATTAAAGACTTTAAGCTAGGCAACAATCTAAGTATCATATCATTTGGTATGAAGGCAAAGGCAAAGGCAATAATAGATTTTGGCCTAAGATGTGAGGCATAAGAAATCTGCAAACAAAGAACATACAAAGTTAGGAAGTTTCAAAATCTGAGACATGGTCTTACATGTACAAGAACATTACAAGGGAGTTCAAATCCGAAGTAATAAGCAAGAAGATGAAAATCAGACACTAACGAGATATTTTAATGGGCTGCACTTTCAACTTCAGAATGAATTTGGCTTTGAGAAGTTGTAGCCAGTAAATATTTCGTACCAAGAAGCCAAGGAGAAAGGGGAAACTAATTAGTAACTGGTGTAAAATTCAATAAAGGAAGAAACATCTGTTTAAAATGATGAATCTCTTGAATGTGAGGAAGAGGTAAATTTTGGAAAGAAAGAGAACCAAAAAAAGATAGGAGTTACAGATACGAGAGAAGAGGCTACTTTGGTTTTAGAGGTAACATGTTGAAGAAAACAGACACCCTTTTAGTACTGCGTTTGTAATGGAGTACTTATAAATGGTCCAAAATTGCAATCAAAATACCAAAGTTGTAAACAAAGCAACAATTATCTGGCTTAATAGGGATCCATATTTGAAATATTGTTTCATCAGTAATGGTGATAATCACTTGATCATCTATTCTCTTTGAACCATACTAATGAAGAAGCAAATGTTACAACAATCATTGACAGTTGTTGTATGAAGAAACAAGTTACAACAATTGATGAAGGAAGTACAAAATCAATGATGTTGTGAGAGTAACAAATAAGACATAAAAGAGAATAAAAGTTTTCGAAAAGATTTTGGCCAGAAAGGATATAAGTATGTTGGTCTACCATGACACTAACTTAAGAATCGGTTAAAATTTTCAGATATTTTAAATTTTAGTGGGAAAATTCATCCTCCCATAATGTACACAAAAGATATAGATAAGGGTGCTTGATTATTATATTTGATAAAATTAAATGACAATTTGATTATAAGTAATGGGAGGTTTTGAAAGGAGCATCACCCTTTTACAGAACAACTAAGAGAGATAAAAAAACCATGAATGCACAAAGAGAAGCAACAGGAAACTAGGGCAACAACTCAAGCATAAAAACAGAAGCAGGCTAAGAATGCCCACAAACAAAAAATCTACAACAATCTATCAATAGTCTAACAACGAAAAATACAAACACATAAAACACAATCAATCAACATGCCTTTTTTACACTCAATAGCAGTGGAGATAAATTAGTACAGGATAATAAAGTTTGCACATAATATAATAACAGATAATAAAATATTTCGATCACTGTCACCATACCCCAAAAAAGTAAACAATAATTTTGAAACATGCTCTGCATCACCAAAATAATCCTTTACTGCAAAATTAGATTTATATTTCCACTAATCGCATAACTATAGATCACCTGCATTTCAACTACACATCAAAAAGTGTACGAGTAAGAATATACACTTGTTTTAACATCCTGGTCTGAAAAGAAAAACTATCTTATATGAACTAAGCTACGATGATTTAACCATCATGAAAGGATGGTACTTTTTTTACAAAATAACCTTGATACCAGTTGAATACAACATCCATTTCATCTCAACTGGAAGCTGAGATTTCAACCTTCTTTTCCTTATTTTTTTCCATGCTTCTCTCCAGTACTTTTTTTATTTTCTCAATCGGCACCAAAGGTAAGGAAGCTGCTATTTGGTAATTTTAATCAGCCAAATACAAAACAATGTGATTATATTTGTCAGACCAATATGTAACCAAGCAAAATGAGTCCATTCTTTAGCTACTGGTTCATATTTAGCATACAAATCCTTTGTAGTAGGTTCATACCTTATGAACAGATCCTTTGTTCTTTCACTTGCCGTTCCAATTATGCCATTTGTCCGCACTTCACCAGAAAGAGATCTTGTAACATCGGGTGCGTGTTTTGCCATGCCATACACCTGGTATGCTCTCTGCTTTACTATTGAAGGAAGATGTTCATCTACCTTGCAGATTGTATCATACCTAAAGGTTACAAATGACTTTCAAAGATTAGAGTAGAATTAGGAACTCTTAAACAAAAACATCGGCTATGAACCATAGCCCAACAATAGAGGTATAATTCATCATCAAGCATTTTTGGCTGCTAAGTAAAATGAAACTTAAAAGATTAAGAATTTTGACCAACACTTCTGGGCCATCCGAGTAGAGAAATGGCATGCCACAATCTTAAACACATTTATAGCCTAGTGGAATACATAACAAAATTTGAGATATAACTCAACATCAAGTATTTTGTCTATTAACAAGAATGAAACACAAAGTTTTGAGATATAACTCAACATCAAGTATTTTGGCTATTAAGAAGATTCAAACATAAAGATTGAGAATTTTGATTCACACTTCTGGACTATCAAAAATGTAAATTAAAATGCAAAAATCTTAAATAAAAATCTCAAGTGATGATTTATGGCCCAAGGAAATACACAACAAAAGTTTAAGGTGTAATTTACCATCAAGTATTTTGGCTTTAAAGTAGAATCAAACTTAAAAAAGAGAATATTAATTGACACTTCTGGACTTTGGCCCATCCAAGAAAGGACTTGGCTAAATAAGAACCAAGAAGTTTGAAGCCATCCACCAATATTCCATTCCAGCTGCCCTCTACCCCACCAAAATAGTACGAGAACATTATTGATGAGGTTGAGTGCGAATCCAAAAAAACTATGATAGATTATACAATGTAAAAAATAGTTGGATCCGATGAAAAATAAAACAGGAACATTCTTCCACCCAATCAAAAGTTTATATAAATTCTTCAAAGAAAAATAAAAATATATAGTTAGTTGTGAAGCTCAACCTGGTTAAGGATATAAGAAGAAAAGGCAACATAAACACAATAACTAAATCTGATTAAGCATAACATTGCCATGCAACTGTACATAGGAAAAATTTCCACTAATCTACCAAAAAAATAAAAATAAAACATAAGCAAGAAGACCTTCGCGATCATGACATAATTTTTAAAAAAAAAAAAACCATAAATAATGAAGAAAAATAGAGTGGCCACAACTGTGCCTTCTATGGACAAATGGGTTACAATACAAAGATATTTTTTGATAAAATATCATATCCATCAAACTACAAAGAAATTTAAAGGCTGTCAGCTCTGACTGTAAGATCTTCAGCATGCAGAAAAACGCTTAGTAGTTACATTGAAAAAACACCAAAGAGAGTATAAGCCCATAACTCAGTGACAAGCATGTTGAAAATCATTCTTACCCACCCGTAACTCAGTCAAATGACATGTTGAAAAACATTGATCAGCTAAGATTGTTACGACTCTTGCCCGACCATTAATCTCGGTTAAAGGCATAAAAGATCAGTTCAAAAATTGAAAGAAATAGTAACTAACCTTGCTGTCCACAAAGTGCAGTAGCTGAAATGGCTTACCCTCGAATTTGTAATAGACAGGACCGACAACAGTCTTGACATTTGCTCCACCATCTCCATGTCGGCCTTCATCGGCCCAAATTCTCCTTTGCATAATCATACAACCTCAACAAGCATGTCATTGCCTTCAACACGGCCACTTGAAAAAACCCCAAATATTTGACAAATGTTGTTGTAGGAAGTGCATTAGTTGATGTGTATTCCAAGCATGGAGATGTAGATGATGTTAGGAAAGTGTTTGACAGAATGCCTCAACTAAATCTGGTTTCCTGGAATTCAATGATCGGGGTTTATTCTTGGAGTTAGTAACATTAAATGGATGAAAGGAATTGTGCAGCCTATTCTACCCTCCCCTCTCGAGACATCCTTAGCATTATTCCAGCCTGTTCTGCCTATTTGCTTGATCCCCATCCAGAGGTCTCATTTCCACAGCCCTGCCCTGTTGAGTATTTTTCCTCCTCACGAGATGTCCATCCTGAGCCTACAACTACCATTCGATCCATTTTGAGTTTGATCTCCCTAGCCTATGTTTACAGCTTGCTTGACTTAGCATCTCTAGTAATCTCCACATGAACATTGTCCTTTCCTGAAATGATGGAACCAGTTCACACCGTTTTGTGCATATCCTGCAATCATAGCATTCCATGAGACAACATCTCGTTGAGACATTTTATCAAATAGTTTGTGTGCCTTATGTAAGCTTCCACATTTTGCATACATGTCTACGAGGCCACTGGAAACTACAGAATCTAAGAAAAATCCGCTTTCCATTATTCTTTTATGGATATCCATACCCTGTTCCAAAACTCCCATTTTTGCACAGGCTGAAAGTATACTCGCAAAGGTTGTAGAGTTTGGGATTGCACCTGCCAATTGCATTTGTTTAAAAGTCTCCAAGGCCTTTACAACAAGTCCATTTTGTGCATATCCTGCAATCATGGTATTCCATGAGACCACATCTTGTTGTGGCATTTCTTTGAAAAGCCTCAAAGCCTCATGAAGAACACCATTTTGTGCATATCCTGAAATCATCACATTCCATGAGACCACATTTCTTAGAGGCATGTTGTCAAACAGTTCCCGTGCCTTTGTGTGCTTCCACATTTTGCATACATGTCTATCAGGGCACTCACAACTACAACATCTGACAAAAGACCGCTTTCTATTATATTTTGATGGATGTCCATACCCTGTTCCATAGCTCCTATTTTGGCACAGGCTGGGAGAATGGTGGCAAACATGAACTGATCCGGTTGAACATATGTTTGTTGCATTTGGTGAAACAGTGTCAAAGCTTTGTCAAGAACACCATTTTCTACATATCCTAAAATCATTGCATTCCATGACACCATATTTCTTTGAGACATATTATCAAACAATTCACGTGCCTTGTGTATGCTTCTGCATTTTGCATACATGTCTATCAGGGCACTCGCAACTACAACATCTGACAAAAATCTACTTTCTATTATGCTTTGATGGATGTTCATACCCTGATCCAAAGCTTGTATTTTTGCACAGGCTGTGAGAATGCTGGAAAAGGTGAACTCATCTGGTTGGACATCTGTTTGTTGCATTTGGTGAAATAGTGTCAATGCATCGTGAGGCCATCCGTGTCTTCGGTAAGCTGCAATCAACATATTCCATTAGAAACTGTCTCGTTCTGTCATTTTGTCAAACACTTTACGAGCATCCATTAAAATACCACATTTGACATACATGTCGATAAGCTTATTTTTTAAAAATGGGAAGAGAAAATTCGAATCTCCTGTGTGTGACGAGAGAGTGGACTTGCCAATCAAAAGCCAAAGGCTTAAACAGGCCAATCCCTACCACTGATCTTTGCTTTAGTGGTAAGATAATGGAGTGGGAGGAAACGTTCCCCAGGAGGAGAAGCCCAACCATTGGGAGTAATTGTCAAGATCTAGAAGGGGTACAGTTCCCTGATGCTTGAGCCTTTTGACCCATTCTAGATCATTTTCGCCCTCAATACCAGCCATGTATGAACCTTTGTATGACAGATCTTTCAAACAAACCTTGTAGGCAAGATGTCTCAAAAATTGCTCCAGTATGGAATGTTATCCAAGCTAAACAGGACACTTTAATGAATATTCGTCTAGTAAAAATTCAAACAAACCAATGACCTAATGTCAGTTTCTGACCTTTCTTTCTAAAAGTTGTCAATGTGAACTTTCCTCAACACAATTCAACCTGCCCAATGCGTCAAATTGGTTGTAAAAATTCTCCATGGTAAAAACTTGATATCTCAAAGATTTGGTATCCCTCCAACCCCAGATCGTCATAAACTCCAGCAACACAAAGTCAACAGGTAACTCCTCCAGACGTGTGCATCCGTTCAGAAACATAGTAGTCAATGAAGAAAGCAACCCAAATCCTTTGGAAAGGGAGGTCGGTTTGCGAGCCCTTCCCAAACCATCGGAGCCCTTCAAACCCTCACCAAATAGAAAAGTTCTGAAAACCAGAAGCCCTTTCGTATAAAATTGAAAACGTGAAGCAAAAACGTCAAAAAAATCCAAGCGAGCGTCAAATTTAACACGATCGTAGAAACATCCGAAAGGGCTTTTCCCATAGGGGAAGGCCTTCCGCAATAAATGAGGTTAGAGGGTGAAACACAAGTTGTAGATTGTCATTTTCTCTTATATTAATAAATAGGTATATGTGTTTGAGTGGTTTGTGGATACTCTTGCATGAAATATTCCACGGTCCCACCTTGATATTAATTGTGATTAAATAGAGAAAAATGTCTAAACAATACTTAATTATGGAAGGACTAACACCTGAAAATTTGTTGGGTATGGAATATCCCACATTGAAAACAATTGTGAGTCAAGTAGGCTCGGAAGATATAACATGCACCAAAATCATGCCGGTTGGAAAAGGGGTGAAAACTTCCGAAGCCTTGAATTAATAAAAGTTTAGAGGTTAAAAGTTTTACAAAAATGAAATAAAAATTATGGAGGAATTTTTTTTTGAGACAACTTAAATCATGGAAAAAATTCAAATATTATTAATAATTTGAAACGTGAATATTAATAATCTAAACATAAAGACAATAGAAACTTTAACTATTCAACACAAATACATGATTGTTTTGTAATTGAGTTAATCCTATATTGGTAGAAATTACGAGTAAAGGGTGATATGTTAGAGGGGTTATAATTGAGTTAATCTCGTATTAATAAAAATCATAGACAATGATGACATGCGATACATTGTGCTTTCAAAACATTGTAAGTGGAGAAAATGTTTAAATAAAATCAAACTATAAACACAATTAAATTAAAAACTACCTGTGATAAATTAGATTCTAATAAGTGGTAGTCTTGACACACCCTGATTTGTATCATAATTAAGAGTAAAGAATAATTCTATAATGAATAACAAAACACTAATTAGGGCTTGGAAATAAAATGGATTCATCAAGTTGGGTTTGTAGAAGATGAAACTGTGTGCTCAAATATTAGATGGAAGGTGGAAAAACAACTCTCCGGGTAATTAGGAGAAATCAAGTCTTGGAAATGTGCTTTAGAGAGGTTCAAGTATGAACTTGTTTACCTTTGATTGTACCAAGACCAAATCTATCTGGGAGTTGCGAGTGTATTCGAGGTAGGTTGGATGAAGTTTGTTTCTTCTATGTTGGTTCATGTTATCAACTGGAAGTTGCACCCTGATAGAGAATGGTGTGTGTACTCTCTCTCTTGTTGACAAAATTAGAACACCTCAAGGTTGTGGGTGACCTATGGCTGAGGTGAACCTCCAGAGAGGGTTGGTTCCCTTGTGAATCACCTAAAAATGGAAAACTTGACAAGGAAAAGGGAAAAAGAATGCGGAAAATGGGAAATAGAGGTGATACACCAAAAGTTTGACACTTGCATGTAACTCTACATAGAGAATTTAAAGATCCACACACTTGTACAACTCTAGACTATTTTGCATAATAAATTCAAGGATTTAGGAAAAGACAATGGTAGAGGGAATGAATTCCACACTAAGGCAAACACAATATCCTATAACAAACACAATGAATAATCAAAAACAGAAATATGAGAGGGCAAAATGAACCTTTATTATTTAGAGGTGCAAGTACAAAAGTGGAGATGCAAGAGCAAATCAGCGCTCCAAGTATATTAATTTTACAATAAAAACCAACCTATATAGATTGATGAATGATAAGAATAGACTTTGAAACCTGCAGTTCTTTTATTTATTTTATTCTATTCTTATCCCTTGCTTGGCACATGGGGACAACAATTCACTTTTATATTTATTTAATTCCTTGTCTATCCTTGGTGCATCCTTTAACAGCAATTGCTGTTATTTTTAGCCCTTCCATGCTTATCTCCCTTGCTAGCACATGGTTTAGGATTGCTGTTATTTTATTTTATTTATTTCCTACTTTTATCCTCTTTCCTGGCACATGGAACAACAAAAATATATTTTTATTTAATTCCATTCTTAGTCTTCAGTCAATTGTAGTTTATTTTTTTTTTATTTAATTCCATAGAATTAAATATTAATTCTCCAGTCAATAGCAGTTTGATCCATGCAAAGTCTTCAGTCAACCGCAGATTCACTGATCCATCTTATCCTGGAGCTGAAATAGGAATTAAATTTTATTTATTTTTATTTCCACCCTTATCCCTCCTTGGTGCCAACCTTAGGATTGCGGTTTCTTTTATTTTATTTATTTATTTGCACCTTTATCCTTTTGGCGCCAACCTCTTGGCTGGCGGTGGAAATATGGTAACAATTCACTTGGATTTATTCTTTTGTTTTGAGGATTTGGATGCCATGATGATTTGCAACAGTTCAAATTTCTTCTTTATGCAAACCCCAACTTTACTTTCTTCAAAGATGCATGACCTTAAAAAGGTATTAGCATTTTTGGTTGGGTTGATCCCAAGTACACTCCATGATTGATGAACATTGTTTGTGTGCTAATACATCAAAGAGAGTCAAACCCATGTAATTCCCCCAAGTATACGATGAGATGCTTTTAGCAATAGAATGAATGCTCTTAAAATGAAACCCTTAATTTAACTTTGCCACTAGACAATATGTACATTGAGGCCTTGTATGCTTCAAAAATTTGGTCTTTATGATTGCTCTTGGAAGATTTATAAAGAATGTGCTATTTATGTTTAGTGATCTCAAAGGAGTGATGTGATATCCAATTGGTTTAAATGGTTTAAGGTGCCTTTATAAAAATATAACACAATATTTATTTCATTGTCTTAATATTACATAATGTATCATTTTACTTATTAATATTATTATTGGCTTATGCATAGGAAATATGCGAATATGCAAGGATGGTAGCAAATATACGAATTTCAAACCTACTGAAAGGAGGTTATGGTGTCTCGACAAGTGGCGAGTGATGGGCATGATTTTGGGCATACATATTATCCACGTTGAGGATGTTCTCCCTAAGGAGGTAGAAGTGAGAGAAGTCGAGAGGTATACATCCTCAAAAAGTGTGCCCTAATTGATAAGTTCGTTGAAAAATGGCTTGTTATTGTTGTCGTAGAAACAATGGTGTGATTAACAATGGGGAAGTGGCATCTCCCTACTATTTCTCCTAAAGGGCTTCGTCATCGTCATCTACAGAGCAAAGAAGCTAAGACCAAAGATTTGACGCGAGAGAATGAGTCTTGGAGGATGCCGACCTCTTCCTTAAACCATGCATTTTGAACTTTGATGCTTGCTCAACTCTCATGGGAGACACCTGTTTGGTTCGTTTGTATGCCTGGCGATTAAGTATGGGAAGGGGGCATCCTCACCAAAATTTGTCAAGGCATTGGTAGAGTTCTTCAAATCGAAAATCAATCCCTAGATGACACCTTGACATTCTATGTTAGGGTTTATATTTCTCTAGACCTTTTAAAACCCTTTCCAAAATCGGTAAAAATCTACACCAATGATGGAAACTAGTCACATGCTATCAATTATGAACATATTTAGTTCAAATGCTTTCATTGTCACTTTGAATTGGACATATCAAAATGCGATGTCGATGCTAAGGTGGGATTCACAAAAAGGAAACTGGAAACTAAAACAAAGTGGCCCTTCAACAACTTTCAAGTAGTGGAATGAGCGAAGGTTTCTCTACTCCTAATTTTGACCCCTCAGATTACCGCGTGGTGGTGGAAACTAGACTCATATTCAAGATCTTGGGCTTAGAAATCAAGTTGCAGGACCCCCAAGTAATCAACTTTCTCTCAACTCTCTTCTTAAGGAAACTGAGTGTGTTGCATGACAATCGGCTTCCCTAGCCTTGGTGATAAATTTTGGCATAGTAAATGGAAAAGGAGGGTCTATAAAAGAATTGGTTGATTGGGTATCCAAAGAGAATATCAACCTTTCAGATGATGAGGATTTGGTTAGAAATTCTATGGAATGTTCAATTCATGCAACCGATTCTTCCTCGAAGAATGCTTTCTGTTGGCCTCATGAAAATCGTGTAGAAAATTTATATAGGAAAAGGCCAAAGCAGAAGTGGTTTCCGACACCCAAAATGTCATCGACACCTTCTTTCAATCCCGAAGCGATGGGTAGAAGTTCCCCCTCTTCTTGATGAGGCTAATTTCATGGAATGTTAGTGGCTTAAACGCATCTAACAAACAACACTTAATCAAACATTGCATAAGTGAGTATAAAGCGGAAATTTTCTCCTTCAAGAACCTAAATTGTTTGAATTTGAAGCCAAAAGTTTTTTAGGACAAAATTAGTTAGGTTGAAGCGTTTCCTTCATGAATAGCTGCGGTGCCTCTAGAGGACTAGGCATCACCCTTGCAGGTTTTTGTTTCCACGCTCCTTCGACATCCCAATGGATGTTTTGCATAGTCACCTCCTTACGTGACGACTTTGAGTTCCACATCTTCAATGTTTATGGTCCCAATAGCCCTATTGTGAAAAACCGGGTTTGGCAAGACACATATTTCATATTTTTAAATATAAAGTATATATTTTATATAATAAAGCCACTATATGTTAGATCCTACCAAAGAAAATATTTTTGATAGATATGTAAAAAATTAATATACATGAAAGTAATGGACACACAATATGGGTACAAAGCTAGGTAGTTGCTATGGTATTATTATTTTTATGTGCTTATTAATTAATTATATGGGACTCATTAATTACAATAGTATTAGGTTGTTTGTATTTTTATTATTGGTATGGGTTTAAAAATTGTTGAGGTATTAGTGTATTTGTGTTTTTATTATCCTTTTAAAGGCGAAGTTATATATATTTCACTCAAATAATTTATCATTTCCCCTCTCCCAATAATAATATATGTTTCATATTTCAAGTAGCTATAACTTTGGTCAAAAATAATTATTTTTCATTTTTAAAAATATTTATTTGAATTGATTCTATTGGCTAGAAAATAATTTCCTAACCATGTGACCTATTTTTTAATTAGTGGAAAGTCGACATTGTTAGTTAGACCAACGAAAATGAAGGGGTTGTGATTGTTTTGGACTAAACTACGGTCTTTACCATTAAATACAATATTATATATTAGATTTTATTTTTTAGATTTTTATCTATGATTTTGCATTTAAGGCTTGTCAAAAGTGTTTTGTTTTTTCTATAAAATTTAATTTCGATATTTAATGAAAAGAAAAATAAAATTGAGGTAAAATCTACAAAATCAAACTTTTAATTATTTTTCAATTGAGTTATAGTTTAGTGAAAGTATAGCTATTTGTCTATATAACTCTATTTGGAATAGACGTGTAAGAAAATAATTTTTAGTGAAGTTATCATTAAATTTTCTATAGTTTTACTAACCTTAAAACCTTTGCATTGACTTATGGCATTCCAAGCTACTTAGACATGAAGACAATGTCATAAGTAGTTTAGTCGTGTGTGAAATGTATGTAGTTAACTACCTAGGATAGAATTTAGGGCACTATCAAAGGTCATATACATTGGTAGGAGATCAATAAATATTTATTGCGGTCATTTTTAAATTTAAAATTCCAATTTATAAGTACACAACATACCTCCATAGATGAAGATAAATTGATTAAAGAAGAAATGCCCTATGTGCAATTTGTGCAAGGCGATGAGGTGATTGTCTTTATTCCTTTCCAATCTGAAATAATAAATTCTTTGAATCACATTTAATCTTGTAATATATTAGTTAGTAGGTATTGGTTTTCATGTATTTCATTCCCATTCTAGCTAGAGTAAGAAATTGTGATAATTATAAACCCTTTGCTAAGAAATTCATGTATATATGCATGTGAACATGAAAAATACCATAGTAGCTTCCCATTGTATTGTGTTCATTAACACCTTATGTGAATATTATGTTGGAGATTACACCTAAATTTAAAATATTTATTTTACTTTAATCAAGATTAAAATCTTAGAATATATATTCTATGATAATACTAATAATAAATGCTACAACATTCATATATGATACCACATGTAAAATATTATTTGAGAAGTGGAGTTCAATCAAATCACATGCTAAATATAATAAAACACAAGAAGATGAATGTTTAGCTTTACGGATGCTTCATAGAGTCATTTGGGTTTAGAATTGAGTCAAATAGGCTATGACAAGGTTAAATATGTTTCATTTCTAAAATGGAGTTATGAACTCGTCTTGGACACTAGTGTCACATTGGGAAACTAGTGTGTAATGGTTAGGTCCATAATAATGCTAGTGTTTAGCACTTTCTAAACTTCTTTTTGGATATGGGTCATTTTGTCTTCATCTTTAGCTACCTCTTATACCTTCACTCACTCCAAAATGTTCGCACATGCAACTATAGAGATCAAAACCCTGATTTCATATGCTAACACTTAAGAGTTGGAATAAACTTGGTGGCAAAATACCTTGTTGATTCTAACCAAACGTTACACTACATTTCGCAAATGAGGGGCTCAAATTCCATGTAGTTCTCCTAGTGCTTGTACAATAGTGAACGCAAGTCTAAAGTACCCTCCCGCTATGTTTTCCCTTGTGCCCTAACACCATAATTGGGATAACTAGACCTTATAAGTTAGACATACCCTTTGTGAATGCTAAATCGAGTTCCAAAATACAAGTGCTATAATAGATTCTTTGTAGATTGATATTCACTAGAGTGAAAAACCCCTTGAAGTTTCCTTTAGAATGTAGGTGCTTGATAGTGCATGATTTGAATTTGAGATGATTTTGACTTGACACGGTATTCTCTTAAACTGGTTTAGAGTTCATCATAGTTATATAGATCTTGCTCCTAATGTATTCTCTTTATTTAGTGAAGATTAGGAAACTTTTGATTAAGACTTGATTTAAATGCTAGATGAGGTCTTGAGAGTGTAAGGTGAGAAAATGAGAACATATAACTTGATTTTATACCATTCCATTGGATGTGATTTCATACTAAAGTTGACTAGGAATTGGAAATAAGATACACATTAGAAATTCCAATTGTTATCCCATTGAGGATAGAATATTTGAACACGGACATATCCTTATGATGACTCTATCCAAATTCACACGGTAGTGTCTAGGGATGTATAATATAACAAGTGGAGATCTAGAGAAGTTGGATAGGATATATATGATGTTTATGTGTAATGAGATTAGTCATGTAGGTATCTAAGTAGCAAAATGAGAGGATATAAAGTATTTGTAAACCGAGTATGATAGTTCATTTATGTTCTATTTGTATATTCAAGTCATGATTAAGGGATATAAGTCAAATCAATATATTCAAGCACCTAATCACCAAATTTAGGTGTTTACATCCAAAGGAAAATGTACTAGATTTTGTAAACAAATTTTGTATTTTCTCGGTTGTTTGATTGTTGAATTGTTTGAATGAATGCAAGATGCCCCAAAGATTGAAACTTGTAACATAACAGTGTAGTCAATATTTATATAATGCAAACTAAACCGTTAACGTTGAATATATTAAATGAAACTTCAAATTCATAAAAGAAACCCTAGCACATAAAACTATAAGAACAATAATAAAGGTAAACCAGAGTCTTGGGGGCATAATAAATCCAAAAAACCAAGAAAGGTGGAACTATACTGGGACCAAAAATTATAATGCCATAGGAATTTATGTGTTATTAAACCCCAAGGCGCCTTTAATAAACTACACTACTAGAGATGGATCTAAGTTTGTACTTATCAAAAGTCTTGAACTTCTTGAAATATAAATATTTGACATAGAAATAATTGTTAATAATCTAAGGATATTAGGCAATGTTTTAACACATACAAATATTCTTGAAGCCAAACACAAAGGATAATATTCAAACACACAAAATAATATTAAATTGTACTATATTACAAAATCCTTTGTGACACACAAATATATAGAAATACTTCCTATATTTATGGAGATCAATCTCCCCATATATCTCAACCAAATATCCCTAACAATATTCAAAACATCTAACAATAAACTATTCATAATATATTGTTTGTTATAAGAATATATATATATATATATAAAATATAAACCATACGATAATTTACAAACAATAACCTAATAATATTTACCACATGGTAAATAACTAACAATGTAAATACTAATTTACCATACGGTAAATCACCAATAACATGTGAACACTAATTTTCCTAACAATAACAACATGTAAATTGATATATTTGTAACCTATACTTTCCATAGTAATCGCCCCCTCACATTTTATAATAAAATCCAATGAATATGTAAGTAAAAGTGTTTATGCCTCTGCATTTGTAATGAAATGCATTGAATTTTTAGTGTATTTTATGTTCAAGTAATCGATTTATTTCATGCACTCGTGTAACATCTAAATTTTTTTCTAAAGCTATTTTTTTTGTTTTGCATTTAGCTAGATATAACCATCAAGATTTAGACACTATTGTGCCATGATTTTTTCTAAGTGTATGATATTGTCCATGTATAGAAAACTATAAATGTTCATGTTTGTAACCCTATAAAATGTTCTTGTATGTTTATATCCTATAGTTCTATCTATGTGCCTAATTTGAATTGATGTTTTTGTGATAACCCCATTGAATGCCCCCTCTTTTGAGGTGAGGGAGCTATATTGTAGATCACTCAACTTAAAAGAATTGAAGTGTGTTTATGTTTGGTATAGAAGATAGTCATCATTAGAACACATTTAGGAGGTGGTTGTAGATGGCCACATTTGTAGAAATGGAATTGATATAAAGATTGCATGATATACATAAAGGAACATATAGATAGGAAGCACACCAATCATACAATCACACAATATCACACACAAAGTCATACACAATGTCACATAGAAATGCCAAATGGATGCATACAAGGATACACAAATGCTACACACACGAGACAAAAAAATATAGGCCAAGGGCCATACAAATAAAATCTATTGAAGTCATAAATAAGGGATACTATAGTACAACACACACATGAATAGACCAAGGATCGGACACACAAGACAAGAAATATGCAATCTAATGTATAGAGAAGAAATAGATAACATCCAAAAAGTGAATAGAACAAGATATACTAGTCCGATACAATCAAATGTGTTAGTCCCAAAAATACTAATAATAACATATAACATAGTGTATAATAAGAAAACAACTAGGATGTGTGAATTAGAAATGGAGAGAGTTGTGTAATCAACAAAAAAAAATAACACCGAGATAGTGTATAAATATGTCCCCCATATTAGCAAGGGCACTAGACCATTGCATCAAGTCATACTCTTTGAGTTTTCCTGACTCAACATGGCCACTTGGTTAATTCTCACAATAAAACCTTCAACTTTGCATTAGTAATAAACTAGCCAACATATGATCCCAAACTTCATATTATTTCTCAAGAACATAAGCATTGGAAACGTCATATCTTGGGTAAAGATATCATGGTCCACACCAACCACACGTTTCTTGATTCTTACATAAATATAACAAGTTGCAAAAAGAATGAACTCATAAATGGTCTTCTTATCTTCGTAGTTACACCTCAACATCAAGCTTAAAAGGAAAGCATCAATCAATAGTTGATTGTTTTATCTGACCTCTAGTTCAAGCTCTCCTCAAAATGCTTGACATTTATGGACATAAAGTAAACACTTGGTCAAAAGTGTGTCCTTTGGATCCAATCATTATAGAAATCCATCTCAACTTGTTCAATGGCAAGTTAGTTCCAAATTTATACCTCAATATGGACTCTTATATCACATTGGTCACTTATGTGTACTTCACAGGAGAGAGGAATAAACTAATATGAGAAGCTTAGTTAAGTAAGGTTGTAAGGCACTTTGGAGTTGAAAATACCTTTATTGATGCAAGAATATCACTTCATGTAAATAATCAAATTTTGGCTTTCATAGTTGTCTTAGGTTGTTGAAGGTCCTAATGGATGTCCTAGCTTGTTTCAAGTCCATTTGGACTCTTCTTGCATTGTAATAAGTGGTGTTTGGAATTTCCCTCCAAAACCACATTTCAAATATTTAAATTAGTTTTTAGTGTGTTTTTAGGTATAGGAGTTAGGATAGGTGGAATAAATGTTGTAAATGGGGTCATGTAACATTAGTACACTTAAATCATGTGTCTACATACCCCTCACTTGGCTTTGCTCACTATGGTCATTCTTACCATAGTTAAGTTAGGTGAATGTGAAACCTAACTACCTTCTCTTCCTTCATTTTGAGATGGGAATTCAAATGAGAAAGAGAATAGAGTAAATATAGATATGTTTTTAGAGGAAGAAGGAGTTTTTCTACAGAGCCAAGGCTCGAAGTCATGTATATGTTGTTGATTTGATAAATAAAGATGCTTTCTCAAGCATAAAATTGTGTATTGATGAAGAATGTGCATTAATGGATGATTTTTGGTTATGTTTGGTTTGAAGAATGTTTATTGCAGCTTCCTAGAAGGTTGTACAAGCTTGAGAGACTGTAAAGGAAGAAAAGAAAGTTGATAGAGCATACGAATGGTTGAAGACATGGGAGAACAAAGATAAGTTTGGAATAAGGTAAGAGATATATTTAGTGTACGTATGAAGCATTCAATTAATGATTGCACGAGTTTTCAAAGGGTTTGAACTTTAGAAAATTTAAGTACATTGTAAAGAGTCTATGGCTTGCTAATGAGGTGTGTACCCGAGTTTATTAGCAAAAGGAATTAACATTGTTAAATATATTACCGACACAATATAGGAATTAACTAGTAAAGGTTGTTTTTAGAGGGTTTAATCCATGTTACATGATGCTATGATGATAGGAGGAGGTTTTAAATTTTTTTAAAGGTCCTTTAGGTTATTGTGAAACCTTGAAAAAGTTGGTAGATCAAATAAATAAAAAACAATGACTAAATATACCCTTGCTGGTCATGCCACTGTCCTAGGGTTTTGAAGAAAGGAAAATTTTCATAACCTCAAAAATATACATGGAAATTTGTTAAATTGTATAGAGGAAGTACTTGACAAGGATTTTTGAGGTGTGTGAAAAGTTTCAAGAATTTTTAAGTTGATTTGATAGGGAAAAATCAAAAACTCAATCAAGACCTTGTTATGAGAACAAAAAGTCATGCACGGACACAGTAAAATATGCGAAGTCACTTTTTTTGATGAGATAGGTTTTGAAGTTTGGTATGGAGGTGTAAAATATTAGGAAAAAAAATTGCCAAGTGGTTTGAGGTATTAAAACCATCGTATGCAAAATTTATTGGGTTTTGAGTGTTTGATGCCGATGCAGTCCTAAGATTGAAACAAATTTCTAGATTTTAATTTGTGGGAGTTTTACTCCATATCAAGGCCTGAAATTTTGCACACATCATGTATGGAGCATGATAAAATTGAATCCAAGGTTTTAGAGGTCATTTGGAATGTGTAAGTAGGAGAAGTGATAAATGCTCAAGGAGAAGAACCTAAGAGACCAAAATAGCGAACAAGGTGTGATTGATGGTAATTAGGGGTGTTTGTGTTGGTGTGTGTGACTTGCCTCATCATCACTCGGGTCTTGTCCACCTCACATGGTGAGTCATCTCACTTAGTGAGATCATAGGTATTATAAGTTGTATGACACATGAAAGATTATGTCATAGAATCTATCATTGTCATATGCATTAGTGGCGTCATAGGAGTTACATTCCATTTTGGAATCATAACTCATATTTCCCTCATGAAGGGAATGATTATCTAGGAATGAGAGTTATACAACACTCCCATATGTACCCTCTTATTTCAATCTATGAGAATAAATAGACCTATTTACTTTATGCATGACTTTCCTTGCTTGTTTGATTTCTTGTTGATTACTTGAAGCATTCATGTCACTTTGTTGGAGTGCAACCTCTTTTGTGTGCACAAGGTATCGAAGCGGTTGTTTGGTAAACGTGCACTCTCTTTTTTTTTAGTTGCTAATTAATTCTAGCTTTGTTATTTGCACGCTTCTTGTGCAAAGTTTTCAATCAAATTTTGGAATCTTTCTAACTAGTTTAACAGTCTCGTTTTTGGAGTTTGTGTTGTTTCTGGTTTTGTGCATGTGCATTCTAAGGGTTTTCTATGCCAGATTTAGTTAATCGTAGTTATATTTGGTGGAAAGGCATTTGGAGGTAGGTTTTGTTTTATTGTTTTATTAGATATTTTTTATTAAAAATTAAAATTTTCTAGAGAAATCTCTATTGGATCAACCCCTTCCTCCTAACATGTTGTGCTTTGCATTTTCTCCATGTTGTTTGTTTCCTCCTCCTAGCTCAGTAGAGATCCTACAAAGCTCATCGAGCTACCTAGTGAGTGGGTATTTGCACTATGATTTGGTGTGTTCATTTGTTGCATTTCAATTCATTTGAGTTGTTTCTTTGGCGGGTTGAGTTCATCCCTACCCGGTCAAGTTTGGATTTGGCTCTATTAAGTGGGTTTTGTTAGGCTTAGTGCCCCGTTTTACCCTACTCTTGTCGTTGAAGCTTGGTTGAGGTATTCTCACGTCCACGACCTTCTCATCCCCTACTCGGTTATTTTTCCCTAGTCTTCGCGTTAACTCGGTTCCCTTGGCTTAGGTTTATCCCTACTTGCAAGTATCCCTAGTCATTCTGTAATGTCCATAGAACCACTGTGTTAGCTTGTTTCCTCCTCGGTCGTCTCCGTTCACTCACCCTCGAGTTATCTCATTGGTTCCTTCCTTTAGTCCTTATCCACGTGTTTTTGCATCCCTTCCCTACATGTTACTCTGCGTGCTTTGCGAACTTGACTGAACCTCTTGTGACAAGCTTAGCCAATTCCTTGGGTCTTCTACCTCGCCCCTACCTCGAGCCCTTCAACAACTCGCTCCATGAGCTTTTCTTGGAGCCACATCCCTCCACCTTTCCGAGCATTGATCGAGCCCTTCTCCTTGATGACCCCCTCCTTTCAAATAGCTCGACCCTTTCAATTTTAAACATAGTTTATTTTTTTAAAGCAAAGTGGCATTTTTGTAAGGAGGTTTAATTTAAAAGTTAATTAGTTAATTAATATCATTAGTTCCTTTTAAATTAAGGTCTATTAATTAATTAGGAGGTGGTTATTTAATTAGGGGATTTAATTTAATTAGAGCTTTTATTAAATTAATTAGTGGTTAATTATTGTTTTTTAATGTTATTTTTATTTTCTTTTTAATCCCTTTTAATTTTTAAAATTAAACTAATTGGGAAAACTAAAATTTTGAAATATAATGTTATTAGACGTTTTTTGATACTAATTTTTTTTGGAGTGTGTCATGCTCTTCTTAGCTCTTTTTCACCTTCCGGGAACTTTTCTTGCGTCATGTAGGCCGTTTTGACTTGTTTTGAGCCCTTTTTTTGCATTATATCACCCTTGTTATTACTTGTTGATTGGTGAGTGCATCCACCACAATCTTGTGGCAAGGGGGTTTCTCTGCGACGTGAGACACATTTTCTCACACAAGATTGTGTTTTTCTCCCTTCTCTTGTTTTTAGCTCATTTTTTTCTTGCTTACATGTGTCAAACTATCATGATTGTTGGAACTTGATTGTGGTCTCCACACTTGCACATTATTACATTGATTTCAAGGTGAGTGACCGACTATTTCATGATGCACATTCGCACCTAATTGTAATCAACACACTAAACTATAAAGTGCCAAAATCAAGGGGTGATAATATTGTTCTGGGGTGGTTGTGTTTCTTTTTCTTTTTCGCATTGTTTCTTTCTCTCTCTTCCAAGGAAAATTTTAGTGGCGAATTTTCGTAAACTTACGAAAATCAAGGATTATGGAAATTTGAAATGGTGAATATTATGTTGTTCAGAGCCGACTTATTCACCAAAAAATTTGGCCGACATGTCCCTTATACTATTCCTTTCACCTAGATTTTACACATATATAAGAGGTTATGAATGTAATTCGCCACCATTTTGAATCATATTATGTGCATATTCACCGAAGTAAACATAAGAAAATCCTTAGTCAATCAACACTGAAGTCTGAAATCCAAGCCGTCCAACCGTAAGGCGTCCAACTCTGAGCCATCTAGCCTTGATCCGACATACTCTACAATCTGAAACGTCCAACTCTATTCCATCCAACCCCTATCCATCCAACCCCTATCCATCCAACACCTAGCCATCTAACCCCTAGCCGTCCAACGTTTATACCGTCCAACCTATAGTCGTCCAACCCTTTACCGTCCATTCCTAGAGCCTTGGAACATAAGAGCCGCTCGTAAGGCCCTAAGCAGTAAGCAATCATGGATACTAGAAATCAGGGCAAGAAGATTACAAATTTAGCAAGTTCAAAAAAGGGTGCCAATACTTTGCTTGGCTATTTTGGAAAATCACAAAAACAAAGTCTAGTTTCTACTTCGGCTGAAAATATCGGTATGTGGCAAGTGTTATTTACTAGTTATTTTATCTAACAAAATTTAATAATTATGTTTATGATACTATTCTTGGAACTCTTTGACATTTGTACTCTATAAAAATTTAACTATAGATAAGATTAATACTATATAAGTAACAATTTTATAAAATTATTTGCAGACGTTTCAGAAATTCCTTCACAGAATAATCAATTTATAGATATTGATGATCCATTATATGTTGAGGCAAACATTCCGTCCCTTGATGAAATAGAAGTACAAGAAATTCATCAAACTCCCGAATACACCAAGAGGAAGCTTCTACTCCAAGGTCTATTTCCAGAAAGAGGAGACATGAGATTCAAAATATTTCTATTGACAGCCAAGATGTAGAAGTTGAATCCCAAGGAAAAAAAGAAAATATGTTAAAAGAAAGATGGCAAAATGGACAATCGGAAGGAAATTTTAGTTCGAATGGGTTGCAAAATATCCTTTTATTGAACCTATGCACACTGAAAATTGTAATGATGTTCCAACACAATGTCGATGCAAAATATGTGGTTGGAAACAGGGGAAGGATCACACAATGCAACTCAAACTAGACACAATTGAAAAACACTATGGGAAAATATACATTTCCCAAGAGCTCAAGGATGCAAAAGATTGTCTACATGTCAAATATGCATAAGAGTACGAAAAGGAACAAAAACGTATCAAATATGTAAATGAAAAAGGTGGGACCATAGTAGCAAAATTGAGCAAAGCTATGGAGGCAGAAATGCAAGCAAAGGGTATTAAATTTGAAATCGTATTTCATATAATGAAAAGGGGAAGACCGATGTCAGGTTTCAAAGAAAATAGAATGTTGTATCAAGTTATTGGTTTAAAGAACGTTCCTCAATCTCATTGGTTAGATACCAACGGCTGGGAGATTGCAAAATGTCTATCTCTGGTAGAGAAGGAGGATCTAAAAATGTGTGTTCAAAAGGAAAAGTATATTTCCCTTTCTTTAGATGAGGTTACCGCAGTCGATAATACTTCATGGATATGTATTCATGTTTACACATTTACTAATGAAATGAGGACTCCACACCTCTTGGAAATTCATAAAATGATAGAGAATTGCAATTATGAGAATATTTATAAATTAGTGGTATCAAATCTAAAGGATATCACCGAATGGATGACTTTGCCATTGCAACAAAATTAGTTTGTGTCGAAACCGATGGAGTAGTTGTAATGCAGAGAGCCATAAATGGTTCTTGTGTTAGACTTCAAACAACTATTACTCCATTTATGGTTGTTGTCCAACGCATGGCTCATAGAACAAATCTTGACTACAAAATTGTGAGCACATTTGAAAATGTAGCTAAAGTGAAGGAATTGATACATGATCTCCATGCCTATTATTCTTGCAGTCCTAAGAGATTTTTAGAATTTCAAAAATTTCTATTGGACTAATAGAGGGAAAAACTTCTCAAAGATGTAGATACCAAATGGATATCTATGTACGAACCCTCTGTAGAATATATGATTAATATCCTTCACTTGCGTGGATTTATGTTTAAATACCACAAGGATGTAGATAAAGCTAAAGATCTATTGTGCCATCTAACTGACATAGAAACTTTACTCACACTTTGTGGTATTTTTCCCATGTTGAGGGAGCTTAATATTTTAACGAAGCATGCTCAAGATCGGTCTTTCTACATTACAAAATTTATAAGACTCAGAAGACATGTTTGCTAGAGTCTAGAAAGTTTATATATTTCTGATGGGAGTTTTCAGGGTGCTACTTTTGAAAACTGGAATGCATTGACAGATTTGAAAAATTCTAGGTGCTTCTTAAAGTATAATATAAATGATCATCTGTGTATAACAGCACATGGAAAAGAGATTCCACTTCATACGTACCAAAAAAGAATTGATATGGCTAACTCAGAAATAGAAGAAGTAAAAGTGACACGAAATTTATATGATGCAGTATTAATCGAAACTAGGAATAAGTTGAGAAAGATCTTTGAATCGTTAGCTAAAGAGATCCAGGGAAAGATTCAAAAATTATAAAATACTTGAAGCAATGGGAGTTGTAAATCCACAGTTCGGAATTTTTCTAGCGAGAAAACCTTATACATCTATCAGTCCTTTATTTGTCAAAAACATGGGTGATCTTACTGATCATTTCTGCAAGATTGTAGAGATAAATGGAGTTTCTGTGGAAGGAATTTTGGAAAGAAAAATACTTAGTTCACAGTCAATGGATTTTGCTAATACAATGATACGAAAATTTCAACTTCTACAAAACCCACATGATTATAGTGCCATGAAAAGGATTTGGAAGGATATATGTTCTAGTAATATTCTAAGTGAAGATTTGAGCGAGTATATTAAGGTATGCGAGATCTTTCAAACAATGATTTTGGGTTACTGTGGAAGATGAGAGGGGTTTCAGTGCACCATCCTTTTTAAAGTCAAAAGTTTGAAACAGATTGGATAAGAATCTAGAAAGTTGTCTCGGATTGTATGTATAGAGTTACTCAATGGAATCTTTTCCTTATGATAGAGCAACCTTGGCATTGTGGAATTCACTAGTAGAGAAGAGAGAGTAAAGTAATACTTTTCCCGACCTGTGGGATCGAGACACATCCATAAATCATGTTGCAGTTGATTTCAAGACACAAATGAAAGTGTTGCTCTAGGACTTTTTTGAATTCACATAGATGTCATTTCTTCTATACATTATTGAGACTACTTATGTACTTCATTCAAAGTGATTACAACTTTCATAAATGCAAATTATATTTGTCATTATTTGATCCTTCATCATTGCAATAATGTGATTATTTGTTTCAATTATGCCATTTGTTTTTTTATGTTTGGTTTTCAAATTCAGACTGAAATAAGAACACATTCGTCTTTTATATATGTTAATTTATTTATTTTATATCTGTAACAATTCAAAAACGTAAAGAAACAAAATAGTGTAAATTTAAGCAACATTTACGTAAACAATAGAAAAGAAACATAGTTTGTATTAATATATAGTAACATTATACAATTCTAACTTCCAAAGTTCTTTTGAAATTGATTTCTCATGTGGTGGATTACTTTATGAAAAAATACAAATTCATAAAGCATTGTCGGCCAATACAATTCAAAAAAGGGGTTGTTATAACATATCAAAGCTTTCGGACAAGTTCTATCATATAAGGACACATTACGAGGTCATCCTCTTTTCTGCCTATGATTCAAAATCATAGTTTTCCTTACGTCTGCCACGGAATAAAAACTAAAAAAGGGCTGGCCACTATCTTTTAATTCCTATGCCAGTGTCGAATTGTGACAACATACCTGTCACATGGTGAACTTTACTAACTTATCAAATTTTATGATGCAGGTGAAGGTTTTTCTTTTTCTGCATAAGAGATGGAGTAATAAATCTTGATGCCTTAAGATCTCTGCTGCATGCAGTGTTGATATTTTCTAGTATATTCAGCTCCTCCTCGCTACATCTCCTACAGACAAAAGTGTTGCATCTGCATCTGTCTTTTCCTTGATGCAAGACTTACGGATCCATATTATGCTCCTTTATTATCCTTCTCAATGTATTATTTTGTTTATTAATAACAATGAGTTTTTCTTTCAACTCTATAAAAGAATTCGAGGATTTCATGGGCATTCTTCAAATGTGCTTAAAAGCAGTTGCTTCTTTCTTTAAATTTTCATATTTTTTCTCGTAAAATAGAAATATTAAATTTTTAGTCTATCGAGATATTATGAAAAAAATATTGTAGTGGTTATAATATCGGATAATTTTTAGTTTTTCATGTAAAAGTAAATGCCCACTCACAACAACTTTCTCTTTTACTCGCATTTTCTATTAAAACATTAGTCTTGTCTTTAGACCATTTGTTGTAGTAAGCCTGTGCTTCAGCATTAAGATTTTCCAACTTGTTTAGCATCATGTCTACAATTTTATCTTTGTAATCATTACTATATGAAATTGTCCCTGTTTGAGCTTTGTTTAGTAAAACATCCTGCCATGTTGGTTGGCTCTCTCAAATGTGAACAATGAATGCATTTGAGAATTATTATGGTATCTAGTATTTATTTCTTTTATCAAAAAAATTTCTCTCCTCTCCCAAGACCACAAAAAATCCATATCAAACATTATAACCTCTTGAATTGTTGCCCCCATTCTATCTGATATCATATTTTCTAATATAGATGTGTTTTTCATCATCTGTTTGTGAAGTAGCCCTTGGGGGAGGAGAGTCATTGCCATGTATTCCATGCACATTTTGTTGTTGAGGCGAGTTCGATTGAATCATGTCATGGGTATCAAAATAGTTACTCTTGGTTGCATCCCCACTATCAAAGCCTAAATACTCCTCATCAAGGGCATTGTTGTTGAAAATCTATGTGGCTGTTACACTTAAAACACCACCTAGTGACATCCCAGGAAATTCGGTTGTAGCAGGATGAACTGTTCCTACTGACTCTGCAGGAATCCTAATATTCTTTCTTGAAGTCCTTCTTTTTGTTTGTACTTGATGTGTTGGAGGAATTGGTGGCCTCCTTGCAAGCGGAAAATTACTTGAAGCCATATTACCTACATGAAGAAAACAAAAAATTGTTAGAATATAATGGTTGTGCTTTATAAATGCTAAAAAATTGTAAGGAAAAAAAACATTAAAATCAAACTATCGAAAAATATACCTTGCATGGACGCAGACACAATCGTGACATTTTGATCTCCAGACCCAGAATGAGTTTGATCTTCATCATCCATCTCAGTAGTTTCTGAATACAATACATGTAGAAAATATTAGTAGAAATATTAGAATACATAATCTATAGTAATTGTTTGAATTTGTGATTTATATATAAAGATAACTTCATTATTCATACATGTAGTTAAATGTGATGGTAAATGTGTTGTGCATATCGACCCCCTAGGTCACTTTTGACGAGGTGTTCTTGGTGTCGAGACCTAGAAATTGACAAGTAGGCCATTTTTGTGATTTTAATCGTATTTTACAGGCAAAATCTTATAGAAACCGTAGACAATAATAGGATGAAAATTTTGAAAACCGTCAAATTTTTTAAGAGGTTTATTTAAAAACATAATATATATATATATATATATATATATATATATATATATATATATATATATGAACAAATTATACATATATCTATAAAAATTTCTAGAAATTACAGCCATGAAAGAGCTAAACCGTCAACAAATTTTTCTTTGTGAGCACAAATAATTTGAAATTCTAGGACATGACTAGTGTTGATTATATTGAATCCATGTTAGAATCAGCGAGAGACCTGCTGAGAGGGCTTTACCTCTAGTGATTGCCTCCTTATGAGATGTTGCAGGCTATAATTTTTCTCTGCAAAATAAAATCATACAATTATTATTTTATTTAAAATATTCAAATTGAAATCGTTATAACAAGTAAACAGTAAAAGTAATTGTTACTTGTTGTTCTTCGAGACTAAGACCAATCATCTTATCATTGATTGTAGTAGGAATTTTATGTTGCATCAATTCGTAGTATGCTTCATTATAGAAAGCAAGAATAAAATTGCAACAAGAAAATATAATCCTTGATTTATCAGTTTGATTGGCTTTGTGGGCATGGGAGATATTTGATTTTATTCTGTTGGACAAATAATCGCACTCAATCGAATTATTGACGTCTTAGTATGCGTAATAAATCTTGAATCGCCTGATAGGGAATGTCCACATCATCCGCCTGTAATACAATCCTAGGCTCGAAAAGTGAAGCAACCGCAATGATAAGAATTTTTTTGTAATATCTTGTAGAAGAAGGCCTCTTGATGAGCGATTAAGAGGAGCTGCAATTATAGAAATGAAACATTTGATCCTTTGTGTGGTCGAGTAATATTAAGAAAAAAAGTATTTAAAAATATTAAACTTACCATCAACATGTACATTCTAATGAGAATCCAAAAACTTTTTGTCTTCATCTGTAAGGACAACCTTTGTAGTAATGCAGTGAACTTATTTTCAAAAGGCGTGTTAACCAATGCACGTCCTCAGGTTCAATAGAAAAATAAATTTGATGACGTTTCATATGCACGACAAGAACATAATTTTTTTCATCATTTTCATTATAAGAGGTGAGTAGGTAATCAAGGACTGATGTATCAGTGTCGAATTGGGGCATGTTCACAAGCCCAAAAAATTCTAATTTTTCCAACCAATCCTTTGGAGCATCTTTTGATTTTAGTAGAGATAAAATATGTGGGCACATGAGGTTTTTGTATTGAAATTTGGGTGTAGGAATAGATGTGGTACTGTCCATTACTGAAATTAGGGACAATTGATCTTGGGTGTAAAATTAGAGAGCTCATAAGCTTTGAAATTTATGGATAAAAGTGAAAAAATGAACCTTGAAACGGTATTTATAGGGCCCAGGGGTATCATTAATGAACATTAAATACATTGGTAACAACACCCAAGCCACACCGTCAAACCCCTCATTTGTCCAACCTGCCCGTCTAACCCTTGGCGACCAACCCTCATTTGTCCAACCCACCACATCCAAACCTTGTTCGTCCTAACTCATCACATGTCCAACCCACTCGACCAACCATTGCTCGTCTATCCCCTTCCTATCCAACCCCACCCTATCCAAATCCTATCCGTCCAACCATTGCCTGCCTAACCCCTTCCCGTCCAACCCCACTTGTCCAACCCACCCGTCCAACCCACCCGTTCGACCCACTTGTCCAACCCACCCGTCCAACCCACCCGTCCAACCCACCTGTCCAATCTACCCGTCTAACCCACCCTTCCAACCCACCCATCGAACCCACCCGTCCTAACCCACCCTTCCAACCCACCGTCGAACCCACCCGTCCAACATACTCATCGACCCTCATCTAACCTACTCAGCCAAAATTGTGAAAAAAGCGAGGAACAATGCTCTCGTGAAATTGCCTTTGCCACGAAACATTTTTTCAAAAATTTGCCAATGATTCGAAAGTCGATTTATGAGATTTTCCAACGATTCAAAAGTAATTTTTCAAAGGGGTCTTCTTAAAATGAACCCTACTCTCTTCATAGTGAATGCTCTTATAATTCCTTTTCTCATGCAATTCGATTTTTTCAAAGGAGATTGAAAATTGTAATGAAACTAAGGGGTAGAGCTTATTTCACATCATCATAGGAGCCGAGACTGAACTCCGATGTGATGAAGCCTTAGGTATTCTCTCGTATGTCTATTTCTCCCGAATTTCTCTTCTACATTGAGTCATTTGAAACACCTAATGAAGTGTGGAAAACATTGAACAGTATGTTCAAGCAACAAGATGACATGAGAGTGCATGAGTTGGAAAGCGAATTACTAGGATTAAATCCTAGTGACTTTAAAAACCTACAACCTTTTTCTCAAAGTTCGTCCACACTATCTTGCTTTTAAAGTGTAGACAAAAGTTGTGTTAGTATGCAAATATAAGATGATTATCAAACCAAATCAATCATAAACCTAACACAAATATTCACCTACCTCAGATTGAGCGTGATGATAAGGGAAAGAGAGCATTACCTATACTTACCCACTAGCTTCAATGCTCTTCCCTTGTTGCTTTGGATTTTGGAGACACTTGGGCATCACCTCACTTTTATTTTCTTCGATTGCTAGATCCTTGATGAAGGATGAATTGATTAGAGTAGATTGAAGATGGATTGATAGAGTGGATGGATTGATTGGATGATTGAAGATAAAAATGACAAAGGTTGGTTATGGATTTTTCAAGTTAGCTCTCATGGAGGAGGAGAGCTAGATATATAGCTAAGGAGTGGAGGATTCAATGGCTACGATGAAACCAAGTTGGATTTGGATCAAGGATGGAGAATGCATGTGAGGATTAGAGGATTCTAGAGTGGAATGCTCTAAAATATGAATTAAAGAATAATGGAGGGAAGAAGCTTCCATTGAATTACAAATTCAATGGAAGAGGAAGGAAGGATTAGAGAGAGGCTTCAGAAATAGAAGCCACTAGATTTAGAGGTGGAGCATGCGATTAGGATTAGGATTAGATTAGGTTGATAAAATATGATTAAGAATGAGATTACATTGAAAGTACAGGTGTAGGGATGTGTAGGGTAAGTGGTAGGTGAGGTGTAGGAATATTAAATTCCTAAAAAATATTAATGAAGGATTAGAATAGGATACTAATAATGAAATAAAAGGACTTAGAGTGATTAATGATAAAATGGGATATAATAATGATTTAAAAGGATTAATGATAGAATGATGATAAAGGGTAAATATGATAAAATGGATTAATAATAATAATTAATCTTGCGATTAATTATTATATGGATGATGTTGGGATATTTGCGGATAGATTAATCGTAATTAATCATGTTGACATTTTAGATGTCTACATTTTTCCCCTCTTTGAAGGATTATTTCGTAGCAATGACCATTAAAATAAAAATAAGAAAAGATGTTATGATGGTGATATGATGCCCCCTCGAGGGGTTAGGTGGGGAGGAACGAGTTGGGTAACCACTTGAAAATAAGAGAGGCCCAAGTTAGTAGATGAGAGAGGATTTGAGGATTCATAGGTTTAAGATTAGAGGATTAGAATATCTGAGGATTTATAGGATGAAGAGAGTGAGGATCATAGGATTAGGATATATTGGATTAAGAGAGAGGATAAGAGGATTAGGATGCCCTAGTCAAGGGGTTGAGATGTTGAGGATTTTGGATTTTAGGATGCCCTACATTTGAGGAAGATTTAGATTGATGATGTTGGATTGGATGTATAGAGGATTATGTTGGATTTTAAGGATTAGAAGATTGAAGATGTTTCGATGAGAGGATAAGGATTGGTTTTTGATTGATTTGGATGATAGGAAAATGATGAGGATTGGGTTGGGATAATGATTTATGAATCAATGTTTGATTGACAAGATGATGTTATAGGATGTCCCATCCCGGGGGTGAGGATTGTGGATGTTGACGCGAGTTGATAATAGTTGGATTGGATTGATTGATAGATGATTGAGGATAAGAGGATTTAGATAATTAGTTAGATGATGATGAGGATTAAGTTTGGATGATGATAAGGCTAAAAGATGATGATAGAAGGGGGTGTGCTACCCATAAAGTGGCTCATATCATTGGACTATGTAAAAGAAAAATAAATAACAGGGGCCTCATATCATCAGCCAAATGTAATTGCATACAAACAAATGAACACACACATTACATTTTTTTATAGATTTTTTGGATTGTTTGAATGTTTTTATTTTTATATGTTTGGGTTTTTGATGTTGGATGTTGAGATTTTGGAATTGGGATGGGAGGGAACGGTTGAGATGAGGTAAAATGAAAGGAGTCGGGATGGGGTAGCCCGTGAAGGGATGTAAGGTGGGATGTGATTTCTCCTATAAGTACTAAAGTGTGTTTGAGTAGGATGAAAGGGAAGGATTAAGGGGAATTAGATAGGTTGGATATAATAGGGATTGGTTAATAGGTTATTATTAGATGGGATGTGGAATGGGAGATAGATAAGATGAAAGATGTGGTGTAGGATAAGACGGGGGATGGAAGATGATAAGATATTCCCTCGGTATATGGAAGATGGATTGAGGGATAGATGTGGTGTGCCCCCAAGTGTCAAGTAGGATGGGTCCAATTTTCCCTAGGTGTAGGGTAGAATAGGAAGTGAGGGTATCTAGAAAGGATGATGCCCCTATCGGATGACAGTAAGGCTTCCCCAATCATGGTGATGACAGAGTTGAAAAGGGACATGTAGAGGATTGGATGAAAAGGAAAGGATCATCATCTGCCTGGATGTTCGATAAAATGGAAAAATTATGTGAATGTGATGGATGGATGAAAAATAGCATTAGTGATGAACAAAATATGATCCTAACGACACATGTTGTAAGGAAAGAGTTGAGCTAAAACAAAAGTGTGACCAAGGTCTAAACAATACTTGGCAACATGAGAGCCCTATGTCTCTGCAAGATCAAAGTGTGTGTGATTGTGATGGCTAATTACCACTTAAAGTGAAGACCTAATGGGTAGTATGTGAAGAAAAATTAACCGATGTAAAGGGAGTGATTAAGTCAATGAGGTTGATGAAGGTGAATGGAAGACTAAGTCGTGCATTGCTCTACTATCGGCCCAGGCGTCCATAGCCTTGATGGAGACGCATATAAATCTTGTCACAACATTTCTCTACTACCATCCAGACATCCATAGCCCCGATAAAGTTGTTGGAAACACCCCTAGAGAGAGTCTTGAGGTGGATTTTATTGGATATTTTTAATTTTGATATGATTTTTTTACTTTTTGATATATATATATTTTTAAGATAAAGAGGTTCCGCGCTCTTGAGAATTCTCAAGGGTTAAGAATCACTTGTGGCTTGATGGGGGATGGAGATGAATGTGAAGATGGCATTGGTTGGACTACCAATAGACATGCTCAAGGGTATTCACCAAAAGTTGATTAATTTTATTAAAATGTGTGGATCTCTAGGAGGACAATTGTGCTGGAATGTTGGAGGTAATGATAAACCAAAGTCACACGGTTGTAATAGGTACTATTATCTTACACCATGTGTGATCAAGCTGATCAAGTATTCAAATGAATGGATTAGAAGAGGATATGAATGGATGTGATGATAAGAAGGGATTAGATACAAAGGGATTTGGATGGTGGATAGAAGGAGGATGGGTGGGAAGGAACGAATATCCGTATGTAGATGACGAATTATGTGCTCAATCCATTTTTAGGTGTTTGGTATTTTAGGGGGTTAAATTATTTTTGAGTGGGTTGAGTGGTTGGGATAGTAGGATCAGCAAGAGGAGTGGTAGAAATGGGTTGTGATGGAGTAGTAAAAGAGATTTTGTTAATGTTAGGTTTATATCCTAAGCCTAAACAACAGGGTTTTGATGAAGGGAGGATTTGTGAATGCCTTGTTCATGGATGCATAAGCCTTTACCTCGATGTTTCATATTAGCGAACATATTTTTGGCTATAGGATATGAAGTGGATGGGGAAGATGATGTTATGTGGTCATCATGAGACTAGGGGTTGTAGTTTTTCATTTGCTAAGAGGTCAGACTTAACAAAGGATGAGAGGTGAGATTTGTTTTGGTTTTTGGTTAGTGAGGGATGTTTGGATGTACGATGAGATTTGGATGGCTGAAAATATTGAATGTTGAGTGGGATTTGGATGGTGGATGATGGTTAGGAGAGGATTGCAATGAAAGGGGGTGGATACGAGGTACAAGGACAAGAAGACCTTGGTTAATGAGGTTTTGGACATAAGACCTAAATTACATGCAATGATTGATCGAATGTCCATGGGTGCAATGAAAATCACAATAATAATTTTCTTGATACCAAGATGGTTTAGGAATGTTTTTACCACGTGATTTGATTGGGATATGGATGATCATGTTGAAGGTTTTTAGATGATGGAAGATTGTGGTCAAGTATTCCCATAGAGGAGTGAAGTGATTTGGGTTAAAAGGTGTTGGGGGAGTAGGAAGTAAAGGTAGAGGATTGGGTGGATTATGAGATGTTTTGGTTGATTTGGATTGGTGAGTGGGATTATATTGTTGTGGATTATAAGATGAAGGGGATGTATTAGGCACAGGGGCTGAAGTGATGGTTTGGGCTTGGAGGATGAAGTAGATTTGGTTGATTTTGGATTGGTTTGAGTATGTGGTTTTGAGGTAAATGGTTTTGGCTTAGGATTAGATTGTTTGGGATTAGTAGATGTAGATGAAGGAGATGGGTGTGATATGGGGGTCACATTAGATTTGGGTGATGTTAGGGATGAAGGAGATTTTGGGAGATGGGTGTGGTATAGGAACCACATTAGATTTGTTCGATTTAGGGGATGAAGTAGATGAAGGTGGCATAATAGCCTCATTGGATTGGGTAGGAGACATGGTGGGAAGAAGATTGGTATTGGAGTTTTTAGATTTAAGAGTTGGTGACTGTGGAGTCATGTTAGATGTTTTAGAATTGGATGATGGTGGAGATGAAATAGGATTATAGGATAAGATAGTGTTAAGTTTAGGTGATGAAGGGGGTAAGATTGGATTAGGTGTGGATGGAGAGGATGAGGTAGGATCCACATTGGATGGTTTAGGATTAGGGGTAGAAGGGGATGAGGGTGGCTTAGGAGTCACAATGGATGAGATAGTATTGGGATTAGGTGGTGGAGGAGATGAAATAGGATTAAAGGCTGAATTTTATGGGCATATGGGACTATCTAGGAGAAATTCCATAGGATTGGATTGGGGTGATGAAGATGATGAGGATGGAGGAATAAGATGAGATGTGGGTGATAATAATTTTGGGTTAAGTTGTTGGGATTGTTGTGGATATGTGAATGGGACTCGATTATAGATATCTTGATGATTAGATTTAGGAGTTGAGATTTTGATGGTGGTGGATGAGTTTTGATGGGAGGAAGGTGTGGGTCATGATGATTGATAGGGGATTTGAGGTTGGGGTTTGGGATGGTTGTGTGGGTTTGGGATTGGTGGCTAGACTAGTAAGGACATAAAGGAGGTCCTCTTGGTCTAGGTCAAAGTTAGTAAGGTGGTAAAAGTTGATGAAATTTGCTTATGGGGATCGTATTTTATGTTGATTTGGTAGCAGTGTTGATTGGGATGATTCGGTTTAGTTAAGGAGGAATTCGATGGGGTGAGAATTTGAGAACTTTGGAAGGGGAAATTGTGGTTGGAATTGGTTAGGAGATGATGGTTTAGAAGGGGATGAATAGTTGATTGAATATTGAAGATTAGATATTTGTTTATTGAGATGTTGGATGGTTTTTAGGATGTTAGGATCAACATGGGATGGTTGAGTTATATAACAAGAATGGGATTGGTTGAGGTAGGATGTGAGATTTGAGATTTGTTTGTTAAGGTGTTGGATAGTGTGCGGGACTTCATGGTTAAAGAGAGATGGGACTTGGATGGGTGGGGGATGAAGAAATAGCTTGGTTGATGGATTTAGAAAGGAGGTGGGGGTTTGGATGTTGGTTTGAAGAGGATGGAGACTGAGGATCAAAATCCATGGTTTGATAGGATGTGTGTGGATTAATGATGGATTAGGATTTAGATTGTGTGATTAATAATGATTAATTATGATGTTTTTGATTGATTAAAATTTTGAGGTGATGGGATGGTTTAGGGTGTTCACAAACATGCAACAAACATGCAAGACACACCCTAACTAGTCAAGTGGGATTGAAATCAAGATATAACCCGATTTGATACCACACACCAACGGTGGTGCCACAATTGGCTCTCCACCTATGTGTCAATGTGGGGTCGGCTAGTGAGTGATCTTAGGGAGTGCATAATCCTTGCACTATAACTTGATATGCAGCCAAAAGGCTGCCTAGTCTAGGATGTACGAGCTCACTAAGGGAATCCTCGATATACCTTATAGGTACATGGGGCCCAAGTCCGTGTTGCAAGGATTTTCCTAAGGCCTAGGTATTGGGACATGGAAGCCCCTCACTTCACGCCACTCTTAAAACAAGCAAGCACTTAGCCAATAATGACAACTCTCCAAGAATTTGTATACCCCACTAGAACATGGGGTGTGTCTACGTGCGTGGAGGTGAATTCCATGGTCACGAGACCCCTAGGACTATGACAAGTGCATGGATATCACTTCCACATCATGTTCCCCTATAAAGAAAAATGGGAAGGCTAACCCCGCTTTTAATCCTCAAGATCATCCTAGGATGCGAGAGGAGAGCATACATAGTTTTTTTGGGATGAACAAGTAAAAATAGAAACACACAAGAAAGATAATGTAAGAAAATAAATGTTAGATGATAAAATGAAACGATAAATATTAGTAGTTTGATGATTGGGTCTTCAAGAGGAGGCCCTACAAAACAAAGATTAATAGTTTGATTATAACCCCAAATGTCTTAGACCAATCATGCTACAAAACAAAGGGTTAGTATTTTTAGATTGTTTTTTAATCTTTGGTAAGCGTAGGAAGTTGCACAAAAAGTTTTAGTAGTTTGGACCAAGAAAATATAACTTAATGTGTATTTAAAATGACAAGATTTAGGAAAATGAAAACCATGAATAAATTGTCTTATAAAATGCTAAATTATTAATTTCATTGCATATATATTTTTGATACCTTTCTGGGAAAAAAATGGAATCATTTCGAGTTCGGGATCAAAACTTATGGCTATTAGAAGTTAGGCAACAAAAGCACTACTGCACATAGCATAAGCGTTTAACTATTTGCATAGGTGCTACTTCATTTACAAAAGCGTCAATACATGCAAAAGCGCCAAAATTTGCACAAAAGTGCTAATCTAAGGAAAATGTGCAATTATATGATGTAAAGGCACCAATACACAGAGCAAAGGTGCCAAAACTTCCTAGAAACAAAATTTGAGACCAAAATCTGCAAATTTGAAGGGGTAAATGACAACAAAACTTCGTGAAATTTAGATAATATATTCTAGGGATGAAATAAGATTAGAAATGATGAAAAATTGGGGGTAAAGCCCCACGGTGGGTGTAAAAATGTAATGCAAGAAAAATTATCCCGTGAATGCAAGAAAAACAAACAAGTTTTTTTCCTAATCTAATCTTTTCAAACAAAACCTCGAGATTGAGAAAGATGGAAAGGGAAATAGAGTGTAATACCTTCACTTACCAAAGTAGATCTCCTTTTGATGTCTTGGATATTCTCTTGATGGTGGACTTATTTTTCTTCAAATTTTAGTGGAGACACATGAGAAACACCTCCCATTGATTTTGCTTTTGATTTGGTTGATGAAGATGAATGATGGATTGATTGAGTGATTGAAGAAGATAAAATGGAAAAGGTTTTCTAACTTTATCGCTAGTTAGCTCTCATGGAGGAAGAGAGCTCAATTTATAGTTAAGGGGTGGAGGATTCAATGGCTAGGATAAATCCAAGTTGGATTTGGATCAAGGGTGGAGAATGCATGTGAGGATTAGAGGATTCTAGAGTGGAAGACTCTAGAATTTGAATTCAAAAATCATGGAGGGAAGAAGCTTCCATTGAATTAAAAATTTAATGGAAGAGGAAGGTTAGAGAGGCTTCTAGAAATAGAAGCCTCTAGATTTAGAGGTGGAGCATGTGATTAGGATTAGGATTAGATTAGGTTGATAAAATATGATTAGTAGTGAGATTACATGGAAAGGCTAGGTGTAGGGATGTTTGCGGTGGGTGGTAGGTGAGGTGAAGGAATATTAAATTCCTAGAAAATATTAATGAAGGATTATAATAGGATAATAATAATAAAATAAAAGGGATTAAAGTGATTAATGATAAAACAAGATATAATAATGATTTAAAAGGATTAATGATGGAATGATGATAAAGGGTAAATATCATAAAATGGATTAATTATTATATGGATGATGTTGGGATATTTGCGGGACAAATTAATCATAATTAATCATGTCAAAATTTTAGATGTCTACATAAAGGAATGTAAAGTGGAGAAGAAAGATTCCTAGTTGATCTTGTTGATTCTTTCTAAGTTAGGTCCCGAATACTCTGTCTTCGTTTCGACTTTCCATGCCACAAAATCCGCTTTGGGAAGTACTTGTAAAATGCCCTCATTTGACATTTTTTCATCCCAAATCATTCGAGAACAGGAAAAATTCATTCAAATGGGGACTCTAAAATCCAAGTCACATGCCCTTGTAGCAAGTAATGATAAGGGAAAGAAAACTAAAAAAGAAGGATAAAAGGATCAAGTGAAGAAGGAAACCAAGATCAACCAAGCTTGAACCAAACCTAACATGAACGCTTCTACTTCTGAGCCCAAGAAGAAGGAAAAGTGTAAGTGTTCCTATTGCAAGAAGACTGACCATGAGGAACATCAATGTATGAGAAAACAAGTCAATCACTTATCGAATTTACTTGTGATGAATAAAATAAGTGTTACCGATTATATCAAACAAAATGCTCCGAAGGGTGAGTCTTGCAAACAAAAGTAGTCTAAATCTGAGAAGAAGAAAGGAAATTCCCTTGTAGTTAAAGAAGATCCTTCATCAACATGGATTATCGATTTTGGTGCCTTGCACCACATGGCCTCTTCACATGTTGAGTTTTCCAACATTGAACCATGTGGCATGTCCTAAATCACATTGGATGATGATGCTACTTCGTGTCATTTCCGGTAGTGGATCATCGAGATGGATGATGGATCATTTAACCAAGCATTGAGTGTTCCCAATCTCTCTACTAATCTCCTATCAGTTTACAAAATAACTCACCTTTGTGAAGGAATGCAAGTGGAATTTTTCCTAACTCGGTGATTATACGTGAGCTTCACTCTGACTCCACAATAACTAAGGGAAAGGTGGATCACCATTTATGGTTGTATACCTTCTCCCACTTTACTTGTGATTTGATGCCTACTTCCTTTCTCACTCATGTAGATGAGGTTAGCAAGCTATGACATGAGCGTTTTGGCCATCTTAACTATCGTTACCTTGAACAATTGATCCAAAATGAAATGGTCAATGAGTTACCCCATGCCAAATTTTCTAAGGGTCTTTGTGAGGGTTGTGCCCTCAAGAAGCACCCCGAAGAAAGTTTTGGAAAAGGAAAATCTTGGAGAGCTTCTTGTCATTTGGATTTTGTTCATAGTGACATTTCTATCCCTTTCCCATCTCCTTCATTTACTAGAGCTCTTTATATACTTACCTTCATTGATGAATTTTTACATTACACTTGGGTGTATTTTCTTAATCAAAAAAGCTGATTTTTTCAATCACTTTCAAGACTTCAAGGATCTTTCTGAGAAACAAGATGAAAGGTCTATCAAGGTTCTTCAAATGGGCAATGGAGGCAAGTATGTGAACAATAAGTTCAAATATTTATGTACCTCTGAAGGGATTTCTTTGTAACATATAGTTGCTTACACCCTTCAAAAATAGAGTTGCGGAAAGAAAGAACCAAACGCTTAAAGATATGGCCACTTGTATGGCTCACTCGAAATCCCTTCCTCCATGATATTGCGTTGAAGCAATGAATTGTGCTTACTACATTCAAAATTGTGTTCCACACAAGGTCAGTAAGATGGATAACACCCTTTGAAGCTTGGTTTGGACATAAACCTGATGTCGAGCACTTTCACATCTTTGGATCCAATGTTATGGTTGGATTCCCAAAAAGAAACATAAGGCTTTAGAACCACAATCCAAACCTTGTATTTTGGTAGGTTACCCTGATGGCGTGAAGGGGTATATATTTTTAACCCTAATACTCATCATATTTATATTGAGAGAAGTGTGAAGTTTGACGAGTCATCTTCAACTTCTACTTCTCCACCCTCTGAGTCCTATTCTTTGATATTGATTCGACTCTTCGGATGATGATGTTGTTGAGCCATCTCCTCCTCCACTTGATCTTCCTAATAATCCTAATCCTCCCGACTCTTATGCTTTGGAGTCTTCCGATTATGGAAGTAGTGATGATGAGGAATTTGTCCCTTCTCACTCGAGTGAAGAATCTATATTCTTAGCCCGACTCACCTCTTGGTCCTCATTGGGCTAGGAAGACTTTGCAGAGTGCTTGAGAGTGGATTGGAGATCCTTTGGATAGGAGACAAAATCATTCAAAGTTCATTGGACCCCATTCTTTCTTCGCTTCCACTTTAAACCATCGGTCTTTGTAGGAGGCTTCTTGAGATCTTTAGTGGGATCCTTCCATGGATGAGGAGTTTCCTCACACATGAATAACGATACTTGGAATCACATCCTTCTTCCAAAATGGAGATGTAAGTGGGTGTACCGAACAAATTATGGTGCCGATGGAGAATTCAAGAAGTTTAAAGTGTGACTTGTAGCTAAGGTTTTCTCCCAGGTAGTTGGGGTTGATTACTTGGAAACCTTTGCTCTAGTTGTGAATATGACTTCCATTCAACTGACCCTCACCATCACTGCTGCTGCAAAAGATGGGAAGTCCACTAGATGGATGTTAAGAGTGCCTTCCTTCATAGGGACCTAGAGGAAGAGATCTACATGGAACAACCTCTGGGTTATGTCCATGATCCCTCCCTCGTTTTTAAGTTAAATAAGTCTCTCTACGGCCTTAAACAAGCCCCTCGGGCTTGGTATGCCAAGATGGACTCCTTTCTACTTACATCAAGGTTCACTCAATGTCACTTTGACCCTAATGTTTACATTCTACGGCAAGATGACTCCATGCTCATCGTTGTTATGTATGTTGATGACTTGTTGATCACGGAAGCTCTTCCTCTATCATCAATTCTCTAAAGATTTCCTTGACAACAAGTTCTCCATGTATGAATCAAGCTTGCTTCATTAATTTCTTGGGATACATGTTTCCCAATTTTACTTGAGAATTCTATTTTGCGAGTAAGTACTCCCTTGATTTTCTAGCTCATTTTGCATGTCCGATTGTAAGCCTTATCCTACTCCTTTCCTTTAGGATTAAGTTGGTTTCTAATTTCTCTACTCCTATGGTTGATGGTACCCTTTATCGACAGTTAGTGGGGAGATTTATTTACTTGACTTGCACTCATCCGGATCTTTCATATGATGTTGGGATTGTGTCTAGATTTATGCAAGAGCCTCATGAGTTGCACTAGAAAGCAATAAAGTGAATCCTTCACTATGTTTGTGGCACTCATACAGATGACATTCACTACTTAGGAGGGAAAAATATTGACTTGGTTGGATTTATAGACTTTGATTGGGCTAGTGATCTAGATAATTGAAATCTACCTTAGGCTACAGTTTCTCTCTTGGTTTGGGTCCTGTTAGTTGGTCTAGCAAGAAGCAGAATGTAATTGCCATATCATCTACAAAGGTAGAGTACAAAGGAGTAGTTAACGCTACCACATAAGTTGTTTGGTTGTAGGGTATCTTGACAAAGTTTGGTATTCACTTTTGGTGGCCTACCATTATCTATTGTGACAACATGAGCACCATCTTGATTTTCAAAATCTAGTTTAGCATTAGTGGATGAAGCACATTGAGATCCACATGCATTTCATTCGGAGCTGATACATGAATACATCGTTGACTTGCAATATTTTTAGACTTTTAATCTAGGTTGCATACATTTTCACCAAACCCTTCATTGAGGTGAAGTTTCTTCACTTGTGGTCTCTTCTTGGGGTGAGGTCTTTTGTAGCTGCCCATCTTCTTCAAATTTCTAGTCCTCTTCTCCTCTTCTTCTTTTCCGGAAGATATTTTTTTACATGGGTACATTATCAAGCCTTTAGTTTTTAGGCCCCATTGACACATATTTCTTAGTTGTCTAGGGAGTTCTCTTTTTTTTTTTTATGTGTCATGACCTCTACCTTAGCTTCGATGAATAAGGGGGTGTTGGTGTGTGTGACTTACCTTGTCATCACTCGGGTATTGTCCACCTCACATGGTGAGTCATATCACTTAGCGAGATCATAGGTCTTAGGAGTTATATGACACATGGTAGATTCCATCATAGAATCTGTCATTGTCATATGCATCAATGGTGTCATAGGAGTTACATTCCATTTTGGAATCATAACTCCTCTTTCCCTCATGGAGGGAATGATTTTCCAGGCATGGGAGTTACACAACACTCCCATATGTACCCTCTTATTTTGATCTATGAGAATGAGTAGACATGTTTACCTTATGCATGATTTTCCTTGCTTGTTGATTACTTGGAGCGTTCACGTCACCATTGGAGTGTAACCTCTTCTATGTGCACAAGGTTCCATAATGATCCTTGCATGACAATCTCACAGTTTGCACATTTGAAAGTAATTAAAAACAATGGATATGTGTGGTGTAACTGTAAGGTGGAAAAATGATTAGAAGAAAGAATTTTCAGAGTTATAGATAAGAAGGTTTAAAATTCGATTAAGACTCATAAGAGTTTAGGTGGCTAAGAAGACTAAGAAAGTGGATATTAAGGATATAGAAGTGAAAGAAGAGTTTGATCATTGAAAGGAGCTTGTATGAAGTGGTAAAACGTTCCTAAAGAGATTATATGAAATTTAACCCATGTTTAGAACCTAAACCCAAGAAGATGGGTTGAATACCTAGTTAAGACCTAGTTAGGGCTATTAGAAAAGAAGAATATTGTGTTGGGAGAAGTGCAAGGAGAGTTGGTCTATGAAATTTAACATGAAGCAATAAGGGGATAATGTGTATCTGGAAAGGTAAATATTTTTCATGAAATTTGGCATGTTATTTTGAGCTATAAGCTTTGTGTGTTTGTAGAGCTACTAGATGGGCCCTGTTGAGATCACTAAAGGAGGAATAACTTTAGTTTGGCTTAGATTTGGAACCTGAAACTTTGGAACAAGATAAAATTCCATAATGGGTGCTTAAAAAGTGTGACCATTAGAGCTGATACCTTGTGGAGTGTTCTAGTCATCAATATTTTCCTTTAGGAAGGGCTACAAACTAGTTTTAAGGTCTATATGGTGAATGAGTAAAAATGAAGTGTTGAGTCTTTTTAAAGTTTCTAAACTTGTTGGATTGGTGTTTTTAGCGAGTAACAAGAGAATATCGAGGTATTTTGGTATGGTGAGTAAACTTTGGTTTCTTAAACAAGGCATGTGTTTTGTCTTAACTCATCAAGTTTAGTTTGAGTGCCTTGTACATGTTATCACTTATGGTGTTACAAAATTATATCTTTTGGCCACACCTCATTTTAGATGTCACTAAATACATTATTTCTTGGAATGCATGCAAAATTGTGAAACTAGTTGACAAGAGGTAAGGTATGTATACACATTTTATAATTCCAACAAGACCATGGGAATGCTTGTGTTTGTGTAGTATTTGATAGATTATTTAAGAAAATTTTATTACCTTATAAGAAATCAATTTCCACTTTAAAAACTACCAAATTGTACTTTAAAAATGTTTTGGTCTATTTTGGATTACCATAATCTACCATCTCTTATAGGGCATAAGGTTTTGGATGATTTCTAGAAAGTGTTATGGTCTACATTTTAGATATAAAAGCATGCACTTAATATTTACATAACACCTCTAATTATGTCATTGTATGCATGATTCCTGAGTAAGAAAATTAGACATTAATAACACGTGTTTTTTCTTTTACATTATTTTACCCTTTGTATACTTCTATCATTTATTTTCCTGGAATGACTATTTTACTTTTGGAAATTGGGCAACATGTGACCTAGCTCCGTATTTCTTATTCTATCATCCGAGCACCTTGGGCACTACCATCCATTAGGAGCAGGAGCACCCGACACTACTCTACCCTTTGGGCACTTTTTCCTTTTCCCTCCTTTTCTCAAATTTGAAATTCCACATCAGCTATTATCTTTTTGAATTACTACCTATCACTTTGGGTCGGAATTTTTAGTTGTTAATGATGAAATTCAAATAAGGGAATCATATATATGCATGAATTTCTCACATTTATTAGGGGGTAGGAAATTTGGGCTATTAATTACTATCTACTACTTGGGAAAAGAGCAACATTCGAGCATTGCATTTGGGTGTTAGGAAATAAGGGATAAAATATGTAGAACAATCCCACACAAAATTGTAATAGTAGAAACTAATATGTAAAAAGATATTACAGATCTAAAATAAAAGTGCAGAAAATAAAAGAACAAAACATAGAGACAAGATTTAACGTGGTTCACCCAATTTGGGCTACGTCCACCAAGAATCACTTGCTCAGATTTTATTACAAGCCACCTCTTTCTCTCAATACAATACCTATATCTATTTGGAGCTATGCTCAACAAACTCTCTTGAATTCACACTCAAACTCACACACATCTACAATGATATGTCTACCCTACATCAATCGCAATTTGCGCTTAAGCGGTTTACAATCTGCGTGGTACCAAAACCATGGGCCAAAAACTCCCTATAAACCTATGGGCCAAAAAAATCCTACCCATATCGAAGAGCATGTTTCCCAAGATATCGGGCATGTTTTTAGGACTAAAAAATTCTCGAGGTTGTTGCCCCAGTGCCCCCACTCGGGCTCGGCTGGCCCCCGAACCTCGGTGAGAAAATTATGGAGAGTGTACATTACTTTTAGTGTACAATCTTCAACACTTCCACACATGAAAACAAACTCTACAACATAACTTTGGGTTACATCATTCACTCGCATAGGAATGGGCTATTTCTAAACTCCATCTCTCACATTCATCTTGAGGTAAAAGTACTTATATCCCGTTATCTTGGCATGACTAGCACAAGGGCAACCTATATTTAAGGGACACAATTTTATCACACACACACACACACACACACACACTAGAACTACATTGAGTCTGAAATGTAGTGCAACACTCAGTGAAAATCACATTGGGAGACCGCCAAGGTCTCTGTCGACTCAAGCATATGCATTATTTATTCCATCTAATGTGTGTTTGATCCTTGTGTAGGTAGCTAGGGTTTGTTTTGCAAGTTCAAGTGTGACAGTGAAACCCTATGTCAAAGCTAGAGTGAAAGAGAGAGAGAGAGAGAGAGAGGAAGAAGACAAATCCAAACCACGAAAATATCATATTCGAGAGGTGTTATTAAGACACTAGCACCTAGTTCGGATGCTAGCACTCACAGGGCGGTCTTGTCATCCTTTAGATGGTTCTGTCCGAAGCCTTGCACATCTTAGTTTTCCAAACAAAGCATACTCTATCCAAATCTAACATATTTCACCCAATTTCTAGCCTAGAATCATTCCAAGAACTTAGATACAAGTTAAGTCACTCTTATATCTCTATTGTTCATGCTCGTTTTCATTGCTTGGTAGATATTTCTTATTAATGTTATATATGTTTGATCTCAGTCCTTTGATAAGATTTAAATTATGATAAATCATTATTTGAACCTGATCCTTGCACCACCTTTATCAGATTTTTTTTTCTTATCATGGCTAACACCTCTCATGAGTTTACCAATGAAAATCTTAATGATCTAAATACAAACCTTGTTGATCATCCTGAGAACCTAGAGATATCTTTCTATTTTATGCTCATGAAGAATCCCAATGGATCTATGTATCCACTTCTCCAAACACTAACGTTATCCCCACTATGGAAACAAGATCTTCTATTCCATTCTCCACCCTCCCCTCAATGTGAGATCTTCCACCAGCCATGTCCCTATTCACCCCTAATACTCATCTTTCCTCCCTTCTTATTTCTCATATTCAACCTAGTACTTCTTCAAGAACCCATGCCTTAGAGTCTTTTTATCATGATTTACAAGATCAAATTCATCAATTACAATAGTCTTCTTCTTATTATTCTTCTCCATCTCTTGATTCTTCACTTCTCCTACATAGTCCTCTTACACCCGAATTTTCTTCTTATCCACTTCCTCCCAAATTTTCTTTGCCTAATTTTCCTCTTTTTGATGGCCGTGGGGTCCAAAAGAGCATATAAGAACATTTCATGTTGCATGCTTAAATTATGCTTGTAATGACACATTATTGACTAAGTTATTTTCTAAGAGCTTACAGGACTATTCTTTACGATGGTTTTATGACTTGCCTTTGCACTATGTTAGATATTTCACTCCTTTAGAAAATTTATTTTTGGCTCAATTTTCTATGAATATTGGAAGGAAAATATCATAGACACAATTGGACAAAATAGATAAAGGATATAATGAACATCTCAGTGACTATGTTTTGCGCTATAAGAATAATATTTCTAAAATGAAAAATGTCTTGGCTAAATCTAATTGCAAGATATTTTTATCCAAATCCTATTACCTCCTTTGCAATAATGTGTGCTTTTTGACTCTTTTCACTCTTTTTATCATCTATGTCATACTCTAAAAACTTGTGAAATCAAGATACTTTCTTTGGGGAAACTTAAGTATGGTGTTAATATTTCCGATCAATCTACTAACAAGTTCCACAAAAAATTTCCTTTAAGGGCAAGCCTAGTGAGCACAATCTTGTTGTCAATGTTGCATCCCAACCTGTAAATCTCCAACTACAACCTACATGATGCACTTTAACTAGATTACCATATCCACCTCATATGTTATTTCCTCAGCTCATTGAAATAAATCTAATTTCTCTTCCATCTCCTCTTAAGATAGATCTTAATCATCCTCATGGCAATAATTTTGATGAAAATGCACATTGTGATTATCATAGATGTAATGGCCATTCTAATGATAGGTGCTTTAAGATTAGGTATTTGATTCAAGATCTGATTGAAAAAAATGAAATTGAGCTACTTGAGCCTCCTGTTTCTATTTCCAAATCTACTAATGACAATGGAAAGCTTAAAATATTCAATGATCCAAGTACCTAAGTATTACAAATCAGCTCTTGAATCTTCTTCCAATCATGTTTATCATGTGATCCCACCTCCATCCTCTTCCGGTCATCCCCTTGGATTCCTTATTGGTACTATTGATCTTCCTCCATCTATCATTACTTTTAGTGATGCTAATTTTCATCCTTCCTTTTCATCATATAGATTAAACATTAATGCTTTTTTTGGTACTCATGTTGTTAATAATGTCATGGTGTATTTTACATTCAAGTATAATGAATTTTCATTATCTTTCTTAAAATATATTGGATTTCCATTATCTCATATGACATTTCAGTCACCTACTTCCTATGGGCATATCATTATCCCCATCACTATTGGGCCTCTTACTATCTCTATGCCTTTCTCTATTGGATCCAAGGTTACACATTGTGACATGGTATTAGGACTTCCTTGGATTAGGGCTTCCAAATCCATCCCATCTATAGTCCATTTGTGCCTTAAATTTATATATGAACATCACATTTTCATCATTTAAGGCATCCCACCACGGGATCCTATATCCATAGCTTTTATTTCTCATACTCCTTCCATTGATGTTACACCTACTACTACATCTATTACTAATACTCATATGGCTTTGAAAAGGACTACTTTTTCATTTAGGGATCATGTCTCTTCTTCCATTACTTTCAAAATTTCACCTAGATCTTCTACACATGTGAATTTTGCTTCTCACCCATGATAACTACATCGGTCTCATATCCCACCTTATAGGCATAGATCTATACATCATATACATACTACACTTGCAACATCTAGGCATACTTTGTAATGTCATTCCCCGTATACCCAATATAGTCCGACTCCACACATCTTGACACATACACTCTCACATGGCACTAGGTCCTTGAATTATGTTCACATGTGTTCCTCTCTTACATTAGTAGATATTGAGCTCTCACACTCTATCCTCATTGGATAGACCACCATGACACTCACACTTAGGGGCATATTTTTCCCCTCACTACTCAATGACGTATTCTTATTCTTGGTTCAAGCACGCTTTTTGAGAGCACACTTACCCGCATGGACCTCACTTTGCACACATACATTAGGGGGAAACCTTGATCTCCTCTTCTAGTCATATTATTTCATATTCTAATAGTTTCAAAACATTCAAATATTTGCACAAATATAAAAACATTAGCTTTCCTCTTGATTAGATGTATCCCTTATTGCTTATATGATTCTTTATTGCACATTTATTATCATGCTATTTGATTCATTGTATGCTCTATCATTTTTTATCCATCCACACATGAGTGTTCACATGGTAATTTTGAGGTAAATGCAAGATACTTATAAGTTATCACATAATGCATTATGTTTTACATTATTCTCTACTAGTTGTTGTCGCCAAATCACCGCACCCTCCGAATGGCCAGAATGTGAATAGGACGTTCGGTGTGATTGGGACACATGGGATCACCTCTCAAGCTATGGGACTTGGGCTCGAGGTGAACCTCCGGAGAAGGCCGGCTTCCTCTTCCTAAACTAAGTGTTGTACTACTCCTAGTGTAACAAAAATGATTATCTAGTCCTATGCTAACATTTTCATGGGGTTTCAGGAAAGAGATTTACAGAAATGAAACTATACTAGGGATGGTGATGCACCAAATAAAGGGTGTCTTCAGATTCAGGAAGGGTTAATTTGAAGAGGGTGTGTGCACCACAGGTCAACTTCACCTACTGCAACTTAGAGAGGGTACATGATACCACGTACTAAGAGACACGCGCTCCCTTTGTTAAACTTTATCGACCGAGAAATATACCAGCTTCAAAGTGAAGAAGGATGAACTCAAGAAGGGTGAACAGACACCACAACTCAACCGCATGCAATACTCCACCACTCGATAAGCACGTAACTCCAAGAACCTCCGCAATAGAAACTTAAACTTGCACAAAGTACCCGCAAGTACGAGAAAGGCACAAAGAAGCATAAAGGATGAAAGGACCGAGATTAGTCACAAAACACACACTTTTATTGCTTCAATAACATGCACAATGCATCATACATTCGTAAGAGGAAATAGTCGCCATTACATTCTTGAAGAGGAGGCTTGAAAGTTCTCTCAACACACAAGAACAACTTGCGTAAGAGAGAGGATTCTTGAAAAGTATACACTCGCCCGAGATATCTAATCGTCTAACTTATCCGAACTTTGCTTGGAACCCTTTGAAATGAGCTTCCAACTTACATTTATAGAAAATATGTGAGAAAGAAGAGGAAATGGTCATAATTACATTCCTAAAATGAAGGCCCATGATGTATTTATTGCAGCTTAGTCAACTACCCGAGAAGGTTCCATCATGGGTCATTAATTCCCTCGATGACCTAGTCTTCTCAATTAATTAAAAGAATATTTAAATAAAATATTTAAATAATAATAATAAATATTATTATTAAAATATTTAAATAAAAATATTAATTTAATTAACATAATGTAGGACCCCCGTTGACCCGTTTGACTTGAAGAGAGAGGGGGATCCATGTGGATAGAATCTGCACATAGCCAAATTCAATGAGCTTGAATCCTCTAACTCGGTGTTGCACTTTCGATTTTGACCCCGCACTAACTCTTTCCTTGCTTTGGTAATCGCGCTCTTTTCAGCATTGAGTCCTTCGAATGGTGAGCTATCAAACTCGATTCTTATCATTTTCCTCTGTTAACTCGAGGCCATTTACGCATTCCTCGTTCAAACTTCATGAAACATCACCACGAGCTCCTTGCGAAGTCACCGAGCTCTTCATCCAGCAAACGATCTTGCCTTTCCTGGGCTCAAACTCACTTGAATACCGAGCTTAACCCGATATCTCTAAAAAGAATGGTTTTACCACAATGCTCAAGATTCTTCCTCATCATATAACACTTGTAGTAAGAATGTTTTAGCTTTGCCATAATAAGCACAATTGTACCCTCCAAACGATGAGAAAATGCCATTAACAATAAAGACCTAATGCTGCCATGATGATGACCCAGGTTCATGCCCATTAAACGTCGATAGACACCCTTAAGACTGATTCTTGGACAAAGAGACCTTCGGTATTTTGGCAGTGCATTCTGCAATCTAGGCTCCAACCAACAATTATGCCACTATTGGGATCTTAGTATGGAATGGGTAGCTGCGAGCTACACAATATACTCATTTTTTCAGAAACTAAAAAGATCCTTTATGTTACAATCTGCAACACGTAAAATAAGCCCTTCAAAAAATACATTGAACAACTGGGGCAGCCAAGAGGACCTTGGAAAAATGTACAGGTAACAACCATATGAATTCTCCCTTAGTCGTGGATCAAAGCTAATAGAAATAAGCTAGATAAAATCGCTTGAAACTACAGTATAATCGTCCATTTGTTAAAACAAGTTTCTCTGAACCTGGTAAAGGAATACTTTATTGTCTGATTGGACGCACATAATGGAAAGGTATAAATATTGCGTACTGCCCTCGGAGTTTCTCAAAGAGACCATTTACGAGTAACAAGGATGCAGCATGCAAAACGGCCGACCAGGTATTTCAGAGTTGACCTTCACATTCAATTCGTTTCTAGGAGAAAACAATGCTGAGCAATATGAATCGTTTCACTCTGCACGTAATAAACCTTCATCTCCTGGTTCATGGAAATTCTATGAAGCCTTGAAGGTCGTGACTCCAATCCATCGTACACGGCAGTGAATATGTGTTTCCTGCAACTGCTTGCTGGAAGCGCTAAGAAGGCTTCGACTGTATTGCACACGCCTGCTGCCTGTGCGTGAGAGTTTCTCGCGACCACCGAATGCTATGCGTGGTAAGCGGAATGTGTAGAGCCTCCTTCAAACAACCTTCTGTACATAACGCTGTGAGATTGAGATTGAAAGTGGATGGTATTGGCACTGGCATTGCATTGCAGCGTGGGAAATGTCAATTTAGTTGTACCACTATGACAATGAACCACTGTAAGCATCCTCAGAAGTGGTAATATGACTGAGTTCTGAACCTTTCGACTGCTCATTATTCACCTCCACATTGAACGGATCTTCGTTACATTGATCTTCCCCAACCAATTTGCCTATTTACTCGGTCCTTGACTGAGCTTTACTTGTTGAGTCCTTACACATGCACCAGATGGCTTAACCGATAATCCATCTATCTTCATGAGCACGTTCTCGTTTACCATTCCAACGTGTTTTGACCCACTTGATGACTCGCCTGGTATTCCGGAAATAAACTTGAATTCTTCTCTACGTGGAAAACTCACGACGGCTTGTCATTGCAAAGTTTCCACTTGGCGGTGCTGTTCCGAACCTCCCCCGCGCGGAGTGAACAGCTTGGAATGCCATCTACTTATTTCCCATTGGCACTGGTCGCCTGAATCTCCGCATAACGGCTTGGCCACATCAATCCACGGGCCCCGGCCTCAGCTTTGCCACGCAGCGTGAGGAGTTTGACCCGATTTCTCCATTCACGGAAGTCTGACCATGGCTTTCCATCCCAAAATTTCTACTTGGCGGTGCTGCTCCGAATCTCCCCCGCGTGGAATTTCTTCCTTGGCTTGCCATCCACGAAAACCCACTTGGCATTGCTCGCCTTATTTCCCACGTCCGGGATTGGAGTGCGGGGTTTTGTTATCATTTGGCCATATTTCATTTTGGACAGATGGCCACCGACTTCCACCTTTCCGCTCAGCGTGAGGAGATATCATTTTCTTGGTGCAAACATTTCAGCTGTAGCTTGTAAGGTGTGATAATCCCGACAGAATCCTTTGTGCCCGCCAACTTAGTGACTCGTTGAAGATGCTCATATAATTGCAAAGCAAATTATGCTCCATGAATATTCTGATATGAAACAGTCCCACCTCTATGAGATCCGTTTCCATGAGTTGCATTGTAAAATAAATTTAATCAAGTCTCCTGTAACACTCTTCGCATCAATTTTCATAAAAATATCTTGAAGGAAAATCCTGAATTTGAGGATGCATACGATGCTGATCAGATAACAACATTGGACAACTTACTTGCTCAAACGGGCTTCTACTATACTGCAACATCCCTGTGCATCGAATGCTCGGCCGCTTTGAGCGTAGAACTGAAATTCTCCTAGGAAAGTGCCGTGAGGAAGTAATTGGTTATACGCAGCAGCTACAGGGTAGAGAAGTAAAACTTATCTCAGAAAATGAGTGGCCTCCAGAGAGAGTTGATTGCGACAGCTGCCGCAGGGTGATCCCAAGGAACCGTTGGTGTTGATCCTGATGTTCTGGTTGCATGCGACCATAGTCGTGATCAGTTGTTGTAAAATCTTGCCACTGTAGTAGAAGAACGAGATAAGGTTTTAATTGAGTTGTCTCGCCTTTTCATTTTGGAAATTCTCTTCCATGGAAGAAGCTCGACCAAATCTTGAGGCAGCTATTGTCTCTGTCGAGTCATTAAAACTGAATTCATATTCCAACAAGGAAGCATCAATCTCTCCATGTTGAATTAAACCGAGTCGAGCTCGTCATTTCTCTGCCTCAATGAGCAAACCATCAAAACATTATCCGCTCCTATCGAGACTCTTTTATGACAAGCCAAAGTTTTAACCGAACTTACATTTCCTACTCATGAACTCGTCTAAGGCTTGTGATCTGAGTTATGACCGAGTTAGGACAAGGCACGAACTCCTTTGATGACTCGTCTCTTTATTCCCGATTTGACACTGTTTTAGCTCGAACGAGCGAGATAAGCTTGTCGAACTCCTCGATAGCTCGCATTCTTGGAAAAAATGAGCGATCTCACCTGATGACCAAAAGTGGGTCCCTGGGACCAATGTCGTGATTTGATTGTAATAAGGCCCTGTTTTCCAATTTTTCCATGTGCGTAAAATTGGATAACATTTTTGGCGACCTCTCGGGGATGATTGCCTGCTAAGCATGATTCCAGTAGCCTTAAGTCATCCATTGGGCATGGAGTCTCTGTTGGAATCCTGAAAGTAGTATGATTTTCTTTGACACATCCTGAAATCCCCTTGAGTATTGTTGATATCCTGGACCTCCCTGGAATGCTAAGCATGAAGTATACTGAATCTGTTGAATGCTTGACATCCATGGAACACTACAAAAATTTGAATGAAGCAGATTTTGAACTGTTATGGAAACTTTGAACCTTTCTTTTCCTTAACACCTTCCAATGATGAAACAATGTGCAGAACAACACAAAACACAACAACAAGGAAAGCAAAACAACAACACGCAACAATGTGCATAAGCACTTGGAGGAAAACACCTAATTTAACTGTACAGGGGGTGGAACGCTTCTCAAAAACAAGCTTTGAGATGTATCCCATTCACATGAATGGGCAGTTCTTCTCCATTGAGCTTAGATAGACGAAATGAATTTGCCTCTTTGTAACTTGTGATGATATATGGCCCACTCCAGAGAGCGTCAAACTTGGCATGCCTGCCTGGTTTGGCCCTGTCTTCATCCCATTTGAGAACTAAATCTCCCTCTTGAAAATTCCTGTCAGACGCCTTCTTGTCAAAATATTTCTTAACTTGAGCCTGATGCTACTCCAAAGTTTTCATAGCTTTGTCTCATACTTCCTCTAACTCCATGAGTTCAACAAACCTTACTGTCAGAGGATCACTCTCTATAACTTCAAGTTGATGAGCTAACTCCAAAGAAGGTAACTCCAATGAGAGTGGGAGTTTTGCCTCTCTTCCATATACAAGAACAAAAGGAGAATTTCCGATGGCCCTTTTAGGTGTGATTCGATCTGCCCATAAGGCGGTCTTAAGCTGTGTATGCCAAGTCCTCTTGTTAGTCTCCATTGTGCGCTTAATAATCCTTATGAGGTTTTTGTTGCTAGACTCAGCCAATCCGTTTCCTTGCGGATAGTAATTGGATGAAGTTTTGAGGTATACCCCATTTTTAACAGCCCATTCACTCAATTTCATACCAAGAAAAGCCAGCGCGTTGTCTGAAATGATTGTAAACGGAACACCAAACCTCGTCATTATACCCTCCAAAAAATCTAGAACTGCCTTTTCATTGCTCTCTTTTAATGCTACCGCCTCTGTCCATCGAGTAAAATAGTCTGTTGCGGTAAGGACCCACTTATGTCCATCACTGGATGGAGGATTAATCATTCCGATGAAGTCCAACCCCCATTGAACAAAGGGTTGATCCACTTGAATTGGATGCAATGGAAGAGCTACCAGACTTCTGCTTACCTATGAAAAAGGCACATTCTTTACATTTCCTTACCCAAAGATGGGCATCCTTGAATAAATCCGGCCAATAGTAGCTGGCTCGCATGATCTTGGTAGTTGTTGTTCATGCGGAATAATGTCCTCCAGATAGGCCATTATGAAATTCTTCTAGTATCTTACTTACCTGTTCCGGTCCTATGCACCGAAGGAGAACACCGTTCAAATCTTTTCGAAAGAGAATGCTATCTACCAAAACATATGGGATAGATTGAAGACGGAAAGTTCGTCTTTGGTTTTTATCCATGTTTGCTGGGTATGCTCCTGAGAAGATGAAATTCTTCATTTTGGATAACCAAATACTCATCAACATCCTCATCGGTATTTAGGAGTGTCACATCCTCATTACTTTTGATTCCATGTCTGCAAGTTGCTCACATAAACCCTTACCTCGACAAGTTTAGTGACTTTGATATGCACGTCATACTCCATTACCTTTGTGATCCATCCAAAGACGCTTTTCGTTCATTTCTTTGTTTAGCAAAAACTCCTTGACACCTGGATGAGACACCATCAGATGAATCTTGTTGTTGGACAACATGTGCTTGAATTTCTTCAAAGCTCGAATAAACGCAAAGACTTGCTTTTCAATGAATGAGTATTTGAACTCGTAGTCTTTGAGGGATTGACTGAAGAAAGCAATTGGTTGCTCCATCAGGTTGTTGTTTTGTTGGGTGAGGATCCTGAAATGCTCTCTTGACCTGCAAAAGCATAAAGGATAAAATATTTGTCAAACCTAGGGTTCACAAGCATGGGAGCTTGAGAAATGGCTATTTTGATGGCTTCAAAGCTTTCTCATCCTTCCTTTGTCCATGAGAATGGCATGTTTTTCTTTAGCATGGCTATCAGTGGTTTAGCCAATGTCGCAAATTGAGGGATGAATCTCCGCACAAAATTTATGGTTCCCGAAAGCTCGAGGCCCTTCTTGTGACTTGGGAGATAAGGACATGATCGAATGAATCCTGGCTGGATCGATTGATAATCCTTCTGCTGAAACAACATGCCCCAACAATTTTCCCTCGTGCACTGCAAAATACATTTCTTGGGGTTAAGTGAAACCCCAAATTCCCTACACCTTTGGAAAACTTTCCTTAGATGCGTGATGTGATCTTCTACATGCTTAGAGTATACAGTTATATCATCAAGGTAAACTAAAATAATATCGTTGATTAGTCCCTTAAATGCCATGTCCATAGATCTTTGGAAAGTAGCCCCGGCATTGGACAATCCGAATGGCATTTTATTGTAGGCATATGTGCCCCACTTGGTAGTGAAAGCCGTTTTGAATTGGTCGATTCTTGGACTAGGATTTGATTGTAACATGAATATCCATCGAGCAAAGAAAATATTTGAGCTCCTGCCACCATTTGAAGGATCTGCTCCATCGATGGAAGAGGATAATGGTCTTTTAATGACGCATTTCAAATCCTCTAGAGAAATCTACGCATAACCGGATCTCTCCGTTCTTCTTCCTCACGGGCACCAAATTGGCTACCCATGAGGAATGCTTGATGGGAAAAATTATACAGGCCTCGATGAGCTTGGTTAGCTCCTTTCTCATTAGTGGCTCAATTTTGGGATTAATTGGTCTCTGTTTCTAACGAACTGGCTTAGCATTAGGATCCAGTTCGATGGTATGTTGTGCTAGACTGGATCAAAACCACACAGATCTTTATAGCTCCATGCAAAGATGTCATGATAATCTTGACAAAGTTTGATGAAAGCTTCTTTCTCCTCGGAAGTACACACTTTTCCGATCTTGAGAAACTTTTCATTTGATACTTGACTTCCTCAAAATATTCTTCTTTGACCACCATGTTAGGGCTTTGTCTTTTGGCTTGGTCATCTGAATTGAAAATGGATTCCAAAGTGACTAAACCTTTTGGTAACTTGTTGCTTTTCAATTGAATAATTTGTTCACCATATGACTCTTAACTTATTTTGATTTTTGCAGAAAAACTCCGCCTCTTCTTGCATGAAGAGGACAATTTGGTTGTCACTATCGAACACTTGACAACTACTTCACATTATCGTGGGGACTCACTGGTCGAACCACCATTTTAACAAATTACTGCCCTTCTTCATGATATTAATTGGTATGTTATATTGTGAACCAATTGTAGCAAGCCTATCCGCATCTTGATTTTGACCTCTAGGAATTGCATGGATCCCAAAAGCTTCGAAATCTTCAATTAGGTCCCAGACTCGGTTCTTGTATGATCTTAAAAGATCATTTTTGGATGCACTACATGTCAAACTTGATGAACAACTAACTCACTGTCTCCAAAAATAGTTAGGGCCTTGATTCCCTTCCTTTGGGCTAGTTGAATTCCTTGCACAAGAGCCTCATATTCAACAACATTGTTGGTGCAACTGAACTACAACCGGAAAGATGAGAAGTACTTATCTCCCTCTGGAGAAATTAACATAACACCAGCACCGGATCCATTCTTACTTCTTGAGCCATCGAAGAACAATTGCCATAGTCCTTTAGAATCACTTGGCGTTTTGACAAGTTGTGGTATGATCGTATCTTCTTCATGGATACAATAGTGATGAGTACCTAATCCAGTTTCTTCCAAGACCACCAAACCAGCTTCTTCTTCACGCGATACATCAGGCGTAGGGATCATGACGATGATCTCTACTTACTTCATCTAGCAAAGTATCAGGGACTTCTTCAACAAGGGTGGTTGGTTCATGATCGGCATCTTCCTCTTCGGATCGCCGATGGTGTAATTTCCATTTATGGGACTAGCAGTGTAGGGTTCTACATGATTATGGCAGATTGGTTCTGCCCTTATAGTTACTTTGGTTCCGTATCGAGTCCTGAGAATCATATGTGACCAATCAGCTGATAGGTAACCACCCATCTTGGTAGTGAAATCCCGTGATAGGCAGATGGCAAAGAGGGGAGGGAGATCAATGACCGATATGTCTTGGGTGAATGACAAACTTGGGCATGCATGAATGGTAAGTTGAAGTCCTTTGATAACCCCAACTTGATCTTAATTGTGCTATCCAAATTGAACAACCCTCTTGTAATCGGGCATATTGTATGCCTAGTACATCTGCAATTTGTTTCGGCATGACAGAGCTACGCACGCACCAATCAATCATGCAATTATGTACCAAGTGGTCTCCAATGATCAGGGAAATGTAGAATGGTGGTGGTTTGTTTGCCGTAGGAATGATTTTCCCTTCCGGTTGACACAAATTTGTAGCATTTGTCACTCCATGGCTTGGTGATCCGTTGGTTGTACTAAAACTGTTCAGAGCTTCTCGCAACAGGTTTCTTTGAGAAGGAATCGAGAGTGCATCCCACATGGTAACGCTCAGATTGGTTTTCTTCATTTGTTCTACTATGCTGAAGGGAATCGCTCCAACTTTATTGACACTTTTTTGGGCATTGGGGTCCTCCTTTGGAAAATGTTTGTTGGGTACCGTGATGCCTGGAGAACCATCTTTCCCTGCGGTGTGGCTAGCCGTGTTTCTAGTGATTTCTTTCCCGCATTTTTATCAACTGCCATTTGAAACCCAGGTTGAGAAGTGGATGCTAGATCAGCTTCGAGAGGTTGAGGCTCCATTTCTCTCTTTTTGGAATGAGTGTTTGCTGCCACTGATGAAGAATCTATATTCAATCTGCAAAAATCTTCTTCTTGCCAGTTTAGCAAAGTGGATTCTTCAGGTGCCTGCGGTTGATCTGCTACTTCTTGTGTAGATGAATTGTTTGTTAACTCTGAAGGGGCAGATACACTTTGAACCATAAGGGCCTGGCTAAGAACCCCATTGGGACAAAGATTTTGATTGTGAGGTTGAGAGCAAGGATAACACCATTCGTAGTCTTGAACTAGATTATTTTGAACAGGTACTATAGCTCTAGATGAGCTAGCTGCAAGAGGGTTCTGAAAGTTCAAGGGCCTGACATTTGCAACTTGACTTGTAGTTTGATTTTGAGGCTGATTGTTTCCTTGAAAAGGAGGATGGTTAGCCTGATACTGCTGATTTTGTGGCTGATATGGACGATTGTATTGAAATTGTTGCCTTTTGAGTGCAACGAGCTCATTTCCAAAATTTTGCAGTAGTGACTTGACTTCAAATAGGTCATTTGAAGAGGCAGGGAAGATTGAGATGGTTGCTTGGAGTCTACTGGAATAGGAGCAATGATAGGCTGATGATTCGTAAGATCTGGAGAAAAGGGCATTGGTGGTCGTGGAGCTATCTTTCCAACCTGAATCAAAGAATTCTCTGCACTTATGGCAACTTCGTAAGCATCAGGAAGTGTAGTCCCTCCCATGGACTGGATCATAACTGCTACATCACTATTCAAGGCTCGCAAATAGTACAAGAATGCATTATGTGCGGAAGGCTTTACGAGCACCGAATCCTATTCCAAGTCCTATGGAATCGGAAGTTGAAATCACTCATGTATTCTTGGGAAGCTCTCTTTATGGTAGTAAGTTGTTCCAAAAGTGATAGGTGATCACTTTTGTCTTCAAATTGTTTACATAGCTTTTCTCCCAACTCGTCCCAAGTGGTTATAGTGCCAACACCTAACCCGCGAAACCATTGAAGTGCTTTTCCCTTGAAAGAGGTAGCAAGAAGTCTAACTGCAACGTTGTCTTCGGTGATATTATGTATCGCACATGATCTTTGGCTACATCAAAGATATGCTCTACTGGAGTAACGTGAGTTTCCCCCGTGTAGAAGGGAAAACTTTTGAGTGCCGCAACAGGTATCGGGTCACGTTGAGCCAACACGAGAGGACTGCTTGCATTGAAAGGGGGAAAAACTTGGTTCCTCGCCATAGAACGAAGGTTGATTGTTCTGGGTGCGAGGAAATCTTCCGTAAGGAGGAGTTGAATGACCCCTACTAGGTAAATCTGCAACTGGTGATGTTGAAATGCCTCTTCTTCTTCTCTTTGGAGGAGACAAGGAAAGTTCAATATGTTGATAATTTCCTTTCTTTGAAGAAGCTCTTGTCTGAATTCTTCGCATAAGTTACCTTTGCACTGAGATTTGGAATCCAGAGATATAGAGTCGCAAGGTACTTTGACTTGTGTAAGTGAGAAGAGAAGTACCAACTCTCTCCCACCTGGCGTGCAAAATGTTGTGTTGTGTGGTCGCACGGTGGCTTAAGATTTCGCACGGTGGCTTTTTGTGATAAGATTTCTGTTTGATAATGAGACACCTATTGAAGATGGAACTCTAACTTCATGATGTCTCACCCATCGATTGTCCCAAAATCAGTTGTGGTGGTGCGCAAAAGATTTCATGTTTGATTGAGACACCAAATCAACTCTAGCACCCTCCGAATGGCCCACTGCATAATGTGAATCAGGACGAATGGCGGTGAATAGATTGGGACACATGGGGTCACCTCTCAAGCCGTGGGACTTGAGCTCGAGGTGAACCTCCGGAGAAGGCCGGCTTCCTCTTCCTAAACTAAGTGTTGTACTACTCCTAGTGTAACAAAAATGATTATCTAGTCCATGCTAACATTTTCATGGGGTTTTAGGGAAAGAGATTACGTAAATGAAACTAGACTAGGGATGGTGATGCACCAAATAAAGGGTGTCTTCGATTCGGAAGGGTTAATTTGAAGAGGGTGTGTGCACCACGAGTCAACTTCACCTCTGCAACTTAGAGAGGGTACATGATACCACAGACTAAGAGACACGCGTTCGCTTTGTTAAACTTTATCGATCGAGAAATATACCAGTTTCCCAGTGAAGAAGGATGAACTCAAGAAGGGTGAGCAGACACCACAACTCAACCGCATGAAATACTCCACCACTCGATAAGCACGTAACTCCAAGAACTGCAATAGAAACTTAAACTTGCACAGTGTACTGCAAGTACGAGAAAAGGCACAAAGAAGCATAAAGGATGAAAGGACCGAGATTAGTCACAAAACACACACTTTTATTGCTTCAATAACATGCACAATGCATCATACATTCAGAAGAGGCAATAGTCGCCATTACATTCTTGAAGAGGAGGCTTGAAAGTTCTCTCAACACACAAGAACAACTTGCGAGAAGAGAGAGATTCTTGAAAAGTATACACTCTTTCCCGAGATATCTAACTGTCTAACTTTTCCAATCTGTTGGAACCCTTTGAAATGAGCTTCAACTTACATTTATAGAAAATATGTGAGAAAGAAGAGGAAATGGTCATAATTACATTCCTAAAATGAAGGCCCATGATGTATTTATTGCAGTTAGTTGAACTACCTGAGAAGGTTCCATCATGGGTCATTAATTGCCTGATGACCTAGTCTTCTCAATTAATTAAAAGAATATTTAAATAAAATATTTAAATAATAATAATAAATATTATTATTAAAATATTTAAATAAAAATATTAATTTAATTAACATAATGTTGGGACCCCCCCGTTGACCCGTTTGACTTGAAGAGGAGGGGGGTCCATGTGGATAGAATCTGCACATAGCCAAATTCGATGAGCTTCGAATCCTCTAACTCGGTGTTGCACTCGATTTTTGACCCCGCACTAACTCTTTCCTTGCTTTGGTAATCGCGCTCTTTTGCATTGAGTCCTTCGAATGGTGAGCTATCAAACTCGATTCTTATCATTTTCCTCTGTTAACTCGAGGCCATTTACGCATTCCTCGTTCAAACTTCATGAAACATCACCACGAGCTCCCTGCGAAGTCACTGAGCTCTTCATCCAGCAAACGATCCTGCCTTTCCTGGGCTCAAACTCACTTGAATACCGAGCTTAACCCGATATCTCTAAAAAGAATGGTTTTACCACAATGCTCAAGATTCTTCCTCATCATATAACACTTGTAGTAAGAATGTTTTAGCTTTGCCATAATAAGCACAATTGTACCCTCCAAACGATGAGAAAATGCCATTAACAATAAAGACCTAATGCTGCCATGATGATGACCCGTGTTCATGCCCATTAAATGTCGATAGACACCCTTAAGACTCGATTCTTGGACAAAGAGACCTTCGTATTTTGGCGGTGCATTCTGCAATCTAGGCTCCAACCAACAATTATGCCACTATTGGGATCTTAGTATGGAATGGGTAGTGCGAGCTACACAATATACTCATTTTTCGAAACTAAAAAGATCCTTTATGTTACAATCTGCAACACATAAAATAAGCCCTTCAAAAAATACATTGAACAATCAAAGGCAGCCAAGAGGACCTTGGAAAAATGTACAGTAATAACAACCATATGAATTCTCCCTTAGTCGTGGATCAAAGCTAATAGAAATAAGCTAGATAAAATCGCTTGAAACTACAATATAATCGTCCATTTGTTAAAACAAGTTTCTCTCGAACTCAGTAAAGGAATACTTTATTGTCGATTGGATGCACATAATGGAAAGGTATAAATATTGCGTCTTACCCTCGGAGTTTTCAAAGAGACCATTTACAGTAACAGGATGCGACGCAAAGCGGCAAAACGGGCATTTCAGAGTTGACCTTCACATTCAATTCGTTTCTAGGAGAAAACAATGCTTTGAGCAATATGAATCGTTTCACTCGCACGTAATAAACCTTCATCTCCTGGTTCATGGAAATTCTATGAAGCCTTGAAGGTCGTGACTCAATCCATCATACATGGCGGTGAATATGTGTTTCCTGCAATCTGCTTTGGAAGCGCTAAGAAGGCTTTCGATCGTATTGCACACGCCGCCGCTCTGTGCGTGAGAGCTTCTCGCGACCACCGAATGCTATGCGTGGTAAGCGGAATGTGTAGAGCCTCCTTCAAACAACCTTTTGTACATAACGCCGTGAGATTGAGATTGAAAGTGGATGGTATTGGCATTGGCATTGCATTGCAGCGTGGGAAATGTCAATTTAGTTGTACCACTATGACAATGAACCACCAAGCATCCTCGAAGTGGTAATATGACCGAGTTTTGAACCTTTCGATTGCTCATTATTCACCTCCACATTGAACGGATCTTCGTTACATTGATCTTCCCCACCAATTTGCCTATTTACTCGGTCCTTGATCGAGCTTTACTTGTTGAGTCCTTACACATGCACCGGATGGCTTAACCGATAATCCATCTATCTTCATGAGCACGTTCGTTTACCATTCCAACATGTTTTGACCCACTTGATGACTACCCGGTATTCCGAAATAAACTTGAATTCTTCTCTACGCGGAAAACTCACGACGGCTTGTCATTGTAAAATTTCCACTTGGCGGTCTTTGTTCGAACCTCCCGCGCGGAGTGAACACTTGAATGCCATCTACTTATTTCCCATTGCACTTTGGTCACTGAATCTCCGCATAACGGCTTGGCCACATCAATCCACGGGCCCCACCTCGGCTTTTCCATGCGCGCGTGAGGAGTTTGACTCGATTTCTCCATTCACGGAAGTCGACCATGGCTTTCCATCCCAAAATTTCTACTTGGCGGTGCTGCTCCGAATCTCCCCGCGTGGAATATCTTCCTTGGCTTGCCATCCACGAAAACCCACTTGGAATTGCTCACCTTATTTCCCACGTCCGGGATTAGAGTGCGGGGTTTTGTTATCATTTGGCCATATTTCATTTTGGACGGATGGCCACCGACTTCCACCTTTCCGCTCAGTGTGAGGAGATATCATTTTCTTGGTGCAAACATTTTCAGCTGTAGCTTGTAAGGTGTGATAATCCCGACAGAATCCTTTGTGCCCGCCAACTTAGTGACTCGCTGAAGATGCTCATATAATTGCAAAGCAAATTATGCTCCATGAATATTCTGATATGAAACAGTCCCACCTCTATGAGATCCGTTTCCATGAGTTGCATTGTAAAATAAATTTAATCAAGTCTCCCGGTAACACTCTTACTGTCACTTAATCGATTTTCATAAAAATATCTTGAAGGAAAATCCTGAATTTGAGGATGCATACGATGCTGATCAGATAACAACATTGGACAACTTACTTGCTCAAACGGGCTTCTACTATACTGCAACATCCCTGTGCATCGAATGCTCGGCCGCTTTGAGCGTAGAACTGAAATTCTCCTAGGAAAGTGCCGTGAGGAAGTAATTGGTTATACGCAGCAGCTACAGGGTAGAGAAGTAAAACTTATCTCAGAAAATGAGTGGCCTCCAGAGAGAGTTGATTGCGACAGCTGCCGCAGGGTGATCCCAAGGAACCGTTGGTGTTGATCCTCGATGTTACGTTGTATGCGACCATAGTCGTGATCGATTGTTGTAAAATCTTGCGCTGTAGTAGAAGAATGAGATAAGGTTTTAATTGAGTTGTCTCGCCTTTTCATTTTGGAAATTCTCTTCCATGAAGAATCTCGACCAAATCTTGAGGCGGTTATTGTCTCTGTCGAGTCATTAAAACTGAATTCATATTCCAACAAGGAAGCATCAATCTCTCCATGTTGAATTAAACCGAGTCGAGCTCGTCATTTCTCTGCCTCAATGAGCCAACCATCGAAACATTATCCGCTCCTATCGAGACTCTTTTATGACAAGCCAAAGTTGGACAACCGAACTTACATTTCCTACTCATGAACTCGTCTAAGGCTTGTGATCTGAGTTATGACCGAGTTAGGACAAGGCACGAACTCCTCTGATGACTCGTCTCTTTATTCCCGATTTGACACTGTTTTAGCTCGAACGAGCGAGATAAGCTTGTCGAACTCCTCGATAGCTCACATTCTTGGAAAAAATGAGCGATCTCACCTGATGACCAAAAGTGGGTCCCTGGGACCAATGTCGTGATTTGATTGTAATAAGGCCCTGTTTTCCAATTTTTCCATGTGCGTAAAATTGGATAACACTAGTCCCATTTGAGGCTCTTTGGGGCATCTACCTTTATTACTTCTCTATATTTAGGTTCTATTAATACAATATCTAATAATTTCATTCCTATTTTTAGTTGTATACATTGTGGCATACTATCAATTTTTCTAACATGCTAACAGTGCTTCATGTGTAGCATATGTCTTGCAGGTCTACTTCCAACCATAATTATCTAATCATACTCATTTCTTATGTCTTGTTTTCTATGATTATGATTCATTTGTGGGTTATGCCATGTGATTTATTGCTCATTTTCTTGTATGGCCTTGAAGGTCCTTATTTTCTTGTGAAATCCTGAGTGGTGTCCCATGTATTACATAGTATATTTGTTATTTTTTTATATTGTTTCGTGTTTTGACTTTTTCTCTTACATCATGTCATGATTATTTGTCAATAACACTTTATGCTAGTTTTTTCCATTATTTTGCATGTGTCATGGTTTTCACCATGCACATTCCCTATCCCCTTGCAGGAGTTCTATTTCATATGAGCATACCGGCTTCAACTTTCCTCCTTTGGGAGCTACACTCGCATTGGTTCATCTCATGCACCCTAAATGAGTGGGGAGATCATCAAGTGATTATTTCACCCTCTCAGTAGAATATAAACCAGACACATAGTGGTATATAGAAAAATATGACCAACATAAGCTAATAAAATGATTCAGGATCATATTTGGGCAAAAAACAAAGCAAGGATAGAAGCGCCCAGTACAAATAGGAACGGTGGGCACTAGTGTCCCACCTGGGTAGTTCTATCCTAGGGGAAAAACAAGTACAACAAGAAAAAAATTAGTAGAAAGTTTCATACTTTGAGTAAGGGAACTAATTACTCTTCTTTCTCGGTTTACATTTTATCGACCGGTATCAAATAAGAAGTGGCACCTACTAGGGCATATGTAGGAAAAATATATGTTTGGAACAATGTGTCATATGTGGAAAGTTTCTATTGGGTTTTTGACCTTCTGTAGTAACACTTATCTTTGGGGAAGTGTCAATGGTTGGAGGGAAAATCCTACAACTCTCCCAATACTCTTCCATTGGTGATAAGATGCCTAAATCCTAGTATAGAAAAATGACACCTAAGTCCTCGCATGGTGATAAGACACCTAAATCCTCGGTATGGTGGTAGGATGCTTAAATCCTCAATACTCATCTAACCATATTCAAGGAAAAAAATGCACAGAACAATTATATCTATTCTCACACGAAATTCAATTGTATTCTATCCTTAACTCACTTATTTTCATACACACTTCTATGTTGATTTCTCTAAGTTAAAGTTCAATTTCATATACCATGAGCATTGACTACACTTCTCTTGTTTTGCAAGTCCATCCTAATCCCAACATGGGTAACACAAATGGAACAAGGATAAATCTCAAACACAAGATGCTCAAGAAAAGGAAATAGTCAAGGAACAAACACAAACATCATTTATACTATGCATAAAAGGTCACCCTTAGGGTCCTCATCCCCTCTTAGATTATTTGATATGCATGTTACAACCTCTATTCGGTACACTATCAATTTCCATCTGACATGTTATTCTCTACAACCTCCTTAGGATTTTCACAAGGTACACTCTTCCTATCTACTTTATGCTACCAAATATTCATTCACCAACATAAAGTGGGGAAAATGTAGACATGAAATCATGCACTTATATTTACATCATGCCTCTAAGTATGTCATTATATGCATGATTCCTAAGCAAGAAAACTAGACATTAACAACACTTGTTTTTGTTTTTACATTGCTTTACCCTTTTTATACTTCTATCATTTTTTCCTGGAATGACTACTTTACTTTTGGACATTGGACAACATGTGACCCAACTCAATATTTCCCATTCTATCCTTTGAGCATTTCAGACACTACCGCTCATTAGGGACAGGAGCTCCCAAGTGTTATTGTTCCCTTTGGGTGCTTCTGTCCTTTTCCCTCCTTTTCTCAAATTTGAAATGTCACATCGACTATTATATTTTCTAAATTACTACCTATCACTTTGGGTCGGCCTTTTTAGTTATTAATGATAAAATTCAAATAAGGGAATCATATATATACATGACTTACTCACTATTATTAGGGGTTGGGAAATTTGGGCTATTACTTACTATCTACTACTTGGGAAAAGAGCAACATTCAAGCATTGCATTTGGGTTGCATCATTCACTACATAGAAAGGGGCTATTTTTGAATTCCATCTCACACATTCATTTTGGGGGAGATTAGTTATATTTAACTATCTTTATGTGACTAGCACGAGGGAAAATTCACTTTAAGGGACATGAATTTATCACACACACACTAGAACTACATTGAGTATGAAATGTAGTGTAGCGCTCGGTGAAAATCACATTGGGGTTACCATCGAGGTCAGTCAGGGTGAATCATATACATTAGTTATTCCATCTAATGTGTGTTTGAGCCTTGTGTAGGTATAGCTAGGTTTTTTAAAGGTTCATGTGTGATAAAGAAACCCTACAACAAAGTCAGAGTGAGAAAGGGTGAAAGGAAGAAAACAAGCCTAAATCCTAAAAATATCATATCCAAGGTTGTTGTTAGGAAACTAGCACCCAAGGTGGTATTGTCCTCCTTTGGGTGTTTCTATCTGGAATCCTTGCAGACCTTAGTTTTCTATACAAAGCATACTCAATCTAGATCCAGCCTATTCCACCTAGTTTGTAGCCCATAATCAATCTAAGAACTTAAATACAATCTAAGGCATTCTTATCTCTCTATTATTCACACTTGTTTTCCATTGTTTGGTAGATCTTTATTATTATTGCTATATTTGTTTGATCTCGAGGTCCTCCGATAAGATTTAAATTCTAATAAATCATACATGGATGAAAAGTTTAAAAAGTCTATTTCTTTTCATTTGTCGATTGATGGACACAAAGAATTAGTCAACATGATGATCATGCATCTTCTCAAAGTGTAAAATTCAAAGAAACATTCACATGAGATGAAATCCCTCTTTTCATTTAGCATAGCTAAAATACATCTCTTCATAGTTCTACTACATAATACCTTTTGAGGTTTGTTTGGTTTTTCAACCCCGACACCCGTAGATGAAGCTTGTCATGTAATGCCATTGACAATAGAAAATACTTTAGCTCAAAATGAATTTTAAAAAGATGTTAAGTTCATTGGGGATATTCAACACATTCAATAACAAGTGCAAACCATTCAATAATAGGTAAATGTGAAATACAATTAACACCACGAAAAACATTACACACCACATGGATTCCAAGTTGGTGATTGGGTATGGATTCACTTGCGAAAGGAGAGAGTAATATGAATCTTCCGCAAGTTTTATCTTCTTTGGTATGAGCCCTATACCATCACCAAGAAATTAGAATATAAAAATTTTGAGCTCAATATTCCTTTCTAACTTGGGTTGCATCCATTATTCAATTCATAAGTATTGTAACACTACTTTCCATGTTTGTTAGACACTTTAGACATTATAAAGAATCTTCATCTATTATAATTGTAATGCAATAAAAATTGGATCAAGTCATATATGTCAGGGATCAAATGGATAAGACAACAATAGATCCCTTTCCTTCAAATCCTTAAAGTGATCAAACACCTTTTCAAGGAAAATTTCATAGAACCTCAAGTCTGCTAACAAATTTTAGCATCATTGTACTCAACTACACGTAATGGGGACTATTTCTCCGCAATGAGTGGAAAATAGTCCAAGAGGATCTTATACCTCCAATAATATGTCACGCCATGTTGTTACTCCATGTCCCGATCTAACTTCAATAGCCACTTCAATATATTTATCGTACACGTGTGCGCATACTACATTTTCATAACTCATTTTCTCTTATGTATCCCAATTTTGTAAAACTCTACAACGTTAAAAATTCATCACATAACATTATATTACAATCACTTGAAGATGATAGTGTTATCTAGTTTACCACCTGTTATCGAAATCATTTTGCATGTGAGCTTATTCCAATATGGCATACAAACAGAAAACACATTTCCTCGCACCGACCTATCACACTGAGAGGTAGATCCTTAACATGCTCATGTAAGGCATTAGATAATATCAGTACCCATCGTGTTTTTCCTAGACATGAATTATTCTTCGAGATGATTATGCTTACTCGAGAGATATATTAACATATACAATAGCATTATATTATGACAACATATAATAAAACATTAACAATCAATTACACTTATGCAAGAATGACACAATGACTCCAAACCCCTTGTTCTTATTCATCGAACATATCTCTCACACTTCACTTATTCATACAAAATATCTCATACAATATCTCTATCTCTCCAAACACTACGTATCTATCCTATATTCATACCTCAAGGGAATTTTCACTAACGGGGTCTTGCCCTTTATTAGATTCAACAATCCTACTATCCCTTGAGTACAGTTTACGTAGTTTAGCTTATATAAAATGGTGGTGCACATTCCACATGGCACCACATCTCATTATTGTGTTTGTATATAAGTCTTGCCACTTTACATGAAATCCTTATCACTTCCAAGACTTCAATCTATAAGTTAACTACCATTTCCTTGTTGTCACGCACACTACTAGTTTCACCTTGTCATGCCCACACTTTAAATTGCAGTTCTCTATAGTTATCTATCAATCCCTTTCACATGTTAATATTTCAACTACATGCATATTCCCAGCCCAATAGACCTATCTCTAGTTGAATTGTTCAAAATATTACATGTGTTGCCTCTTTTTTCGGATACTTGCACATCATAACATGGTCCCACATTCCTATATTTATGTGTGCAGTTTAGTGACTTGATTAAAAATGTGTGCATATAGTTATATCAAAATTTCCTAAAAGGTGTGTACACTCCAAAATGGTGTCTTCTTAGGACTTAGTGAAATTTGTATATTAACTTCAAGAAAATTGGTGATCCACATTACCCCACACTAAACCATATAATCCCATCGGTAACCCTTTATCATCCTCTTTAACAACTTCAGGCACCTCTTACGTCAACATATCTTTGTAGAGAGGACCTAACTTGTCAATTTGTGTATCTATCTCTTTCATGGACTTTACACTTTTATGAGGATCTTGGGCCTCATTTTGCAAGATTTGCAAAGTTTTCTCTACTTCTATATTTGCACCGCCAAGTGCAATTTCTTATAGCTTTTTTTATTTAACTCCCCAAGATGTTGCTTGATCTTATATTTCTTCCTCCACGTCTTCAATTTCGTGGAGTAGTTTGTCCCTACTTGTTTTGTTTATGCGGTAGTTGTATAAATTTGTAAACCCAAGGCGTTTTACTTTTGTATTTCAAGGAGATGTGTGCCTCAATTAATTTCTTCTACTTAGCAAACTCTATGAATACCTTATCAACAAATGTCATCTTTCCAAATAGCTTGGATTCCAAGTCCATGAAAGTCTTTAATTTCTCCATGCATATAAATTTTATTTTATCTCTTTCCTCTTTACTCTATTGTGTATGGGTTCTTTTTTGTCTGCTTTCCCACTATTTTAGAAGCAATCTAACTAACTCTTCCAATTCTGAACACCTCCCCCTTGACTTAATGGTAAGCCTTAAGATATATTGGGTTCATTGGTGGCGATTCATTTACAATGATTTAAATCCTTCAAGTCATATTGTGTGTACTTTTCTACGGATCCTTATGTTCTTTAGCTTATGTTGATAATTTCTTTTTAGTTTCTTAGATTTGTTTGGTTAACTCCTACACATGTTCCTTTGTACGTGACTATCAACACTATTCAAGATATTATGTTATACAACCTCTCCAACAATTTTAAAAGCATGTCACCAACATGTGTCTCAAACATCCGAAAAGTGTCCATGAAGGCCACTTGACCCTTGGCGACCTCATTTGGAGTTTTTGCAAGCTTATTACCAAAATATCAAATTGTGGCTCATTGGCACATGTGTCTAAAGTGGAGGATAACAAATTCCTTATTTTGGAAGTGACAAGCATATCCTCCAAGTAGTTCCAAACAAAATTTCTTCATTTCTTTTTCCATTTTTAGAAATAGGAGCATAAAGTCTTGATGGAACTTTTTCACTTAACTCTATTTATTCGTCTTCTTCTTCAATTTTTCTATAATTCCTTTCCCTTATCCATGTCGTGATCATGATATTTTTATTTTCCTATGGTGTGCTTGTGGTCTTTGTATTATTCCTCCTCTTCGTTCATATTTTCCTCATCCTCCCTATCAACATTTATTATTATGGGAGGTGTCCTTGATGTGACTTAGTTCTTGCACTAGAGTCTTTGGGATCTTGACCAAGACTTTGTTTAACCTCCATGTGCACAAAATTTTTAGCAAAGAAGGTTCCCTTGGGGTGTCTAACACTTTTGTGATTTTCCTTCTCCCTTTTCTCCTTCTATAGAGGTTTGTGCATCTTTCTAACTAACACCCTGCATTAGTAATTGTCTATATTCCCTCCGACATAGTTGAATCTCCTTTAGGTTATTCTAGCTCTAACGTTTATTTTTAGCTAATTAATTCAAGATATTATGTATGTTAGGAAAATAGTGTTCCATGATTGATTGTAAATTTACTTGTGAGGTAATTCCGTCGAGTAATTAGTATTTTACCGTGTGAGTTTACCGTATGGTTAATATGGTTATGTTAAATCAAATCAAATATATTGTTATAAACAATATATTTCATATGTGGTTTGGTTATGTGAGTTGTTGTAACAACTTATTATCATGATATGTGGAGATCTTATCTTAATGGTTATAGGAAAGAGTTTTCCTATATAACTATATGTGGCTGGATGAATAAGCATAAGGCAAATATTATTAGTATTGTGTTTATTGAGATTATACCTACAAACTCTGACCAAATTTGACATTTGGTATCATAGCATGGTTCCTTCAATGGATCTTTGACATGTTTCTAGAGGCAAAGATAAGTTGACATTTGGTATCATAGCATGGTTCCTCCAGTGGATCTTTGACATGTTTGTAGAGGCAGAGACATTCTTTCATTTCCTCTGTAATGTAATACACTTCGACTTCATTTGAGTGTATTAATATCTTAGTATAAATTTACAAGTATTCATATTGGGATTCATTGCATAGACAACATCTTCAAATATATTCATATTTGTGCACTAACATCATCCACAGTCTGAGTGTTTTGTTGTAATAATCTATTACATCCATGCGTATAATACAGGATTCAAGTGGTCCTTTGAAAATGGGATCTGATTGATTCAATTTCTCCAAAAGCACCAACACTAAATCTCAAGATATATTTTTTACAACCATACACGTCTGGCGGTTTTAAATTCTCTAAGGTCGCATATGAGATTGTATACTTGTATTTCACTGTGGGTTCATGAGCCTTTCTGGCGACTCAAAATCCTTTCGACCTGCGTCGGTTTCCATACGTCTAGTGAGCTCTATTGTTTACAACTCAGTTGAAACTTGTTCATATATTAAGAGTGATGTGTTTGTACGTAGTTTTAATTGTAGTTTTTAGAGTGTTGTATTGAGTCATCTAATGTATTTTTTATTTTCTTTAGCATTGAATCTAATAGTTTAGAGGTTCATGTGGCTAAATGCCAATTTTTAGTTCTACAATATTGTCAAAAAAAAATTGTTTAAAATTGAAATTGTTTTTAGCACAAATGTTTAAATTAGTCCTTTTATTAACTTTGTTTATTGTACGTGCCGTGTCAAATTGTTAAAATTTATACAGTTTCGAGTCATATGCTTTTAAGTTAATTAAGGGTATATTTTAAGAGTCAAATTCAAAGTGTCTTTTTTGTCAATGTTCAAAAAGTCGAGTTGCTTTGTATTGTTAAATTTGTGTGTTAATAGTCAATAGTCAATTTCATCAAAAAGAGTCATTGTAAAAAGTTTTCAAAATTAAAAAATTACCTTACATACACATTTTTGACCTATAGCCTAACGTTCAAACTGTGGGGGGATAAGATGAAAATAATTTTATTTTTGATGAATTTTTTTAAGGTTCTAGATAGGAAAAAGTTCTTAGCTTCGGGGGCTCTGCCCTCGACTTCACCCTATACCATGACAGGGAGAATACGTAGTTCGCTACCTCGGGACCCTACAAGGGGCGCTACCACTTGACCTCACCTTTGGTGCTACCGCTCCCAAACCCTGCTTTATAATTTCAGAGCCAAAGCAAAAATTGGTGGGGAGCCGCATCGATCACCAATGATGAGGCCGCACAAAGCATTGGTGATGTATTTTTTAGCTGTGTTTTATTTTCAAAGTTTCTATTTTCGATTATGTGCGATGATTATATTTCATAGTTCTTATTTTGTATTAAATAAGTGGAAAATTCACATTGAGGGTAACATGATCTCAATGTTCCATTTCCATTTTTGCCTCTTTTTTCAAATTTGTATTCAATGAGCAGTAATTCCTATGTACTTCCCTAATGTAATAACATAGTGGAAATTATGAAAGCACGGTAAAATGCAACATCATGATATTTGGACTTTTGGTTGTCTTGTAAAACCATATGTATGTTTTGGTTGTTGGTTGTCTTGTAAAACCATTTGTATGTGTAGGTTGTTGGTTGTCCTTAGAAAAAAAAACCTTGAAGATTGTTGGTTTTCCTGAAAAACCATCCAGATCATGAGCACGCAGAGCCGAACAAGCTACGAAGAAGTGCAATTTTTTTCTACCATGTTGACACTAAGGGGGGAATGTTAGGAAAATAGCGTTCCATGGTTCATTTTAAAATTACCGTAAGGTAATTACATCAGTAATTAGTATTTTACTATGTGATTTTATTGTATTGTTAATATGGTTATAGGTTAGTAAATTAGTCACATGTAGTTTGGTTGTGTGAGTTAGAACAATATATTTCATATGTAGTTTGGTTGTGTGAGTTTTGTAACAACTCGTTATTATGATATGAGGAGATTTGATCTCCATGATTATAGAAAATAGTTTCCCTATATAATTGTATATGATTGGATGAATAAACATAAAGAGAATATTAGTATTATTGTGTTTATTGAGATTATATCTACAAACTCGACCAAATTTGACAATGTAGTCTTAGGATGCATGGAATTTCCAAATATTCACCCATTGTAATGAGTCTCCTCCTTTTCACGAGAGGGATATTATCTAGATCCTACTCTTCTTATTTTTCTTTACCTCCTTTGTCATGCTTAGGTAACTCTTGTCACTTGAGATTGCACCCTTGTTGAAGCTAGGCTCAACACCTCGGTGAAACATTGAGTGACCTTCAAAGTTTGGGATAATGAATCCTTTAAGATCAATCTCTAGGGGAAAAGGTTGGTTCCTTCAACTGCAGTCCACTACAACTAATCTAAATAACATTATGATCTAATACTAACTAGTTATAATCTAAGTTTTCCAAGAAACTAGGGTTCAGAAAGATGAAATAGTGAATGAAATATAAGGTGATGCATTACACTGAAATTGGATTCTCTCCATGAGATGAATAATTAGAGAGGAAAATGCAAACCCAAGAGGGTAGAAACAAGCCATATTTAACTTTGTAATTTTGTTAAACTTTGATTCTCTACATAAATGACACAAACGATTGAAATCATGCAAATATATCTCACACACATCATGTCATAACATAATAGAAAGGTGAGAACATAATAACACAAGTTAAAGAGTAGAAGAAGAGCCACAATAACAAGATATCATTAATTGGAATATGCAAAATCTATTACAATAATGGGGAAGGCACTAAGTACATTACATGCAAAGCTAACATAGAAGTCTATAACTCGAATGTTTGGTTACACAAAAGGGAGTCATAACCCTACATTCAAAAGAGGATCCTTTACAATCAAAACTTAGTTACATTTATAGAATAAGAAGAAGGGGGAGAGGAAATCTAAATTCAAGAAAAACGCCCACTTTTTCAACTACCCAAGTCCAATCAACATTCAAGTGTGCATACCAAGCATGGGTGTCAGACATATCCTGGATTATACAAGGTCATGTCCTTTGAGAAAGGAGGGGGATGTATAGGAAAATTCAAATGCTATTGTTGGAGATGCTCAAACACTTACAACCGATAAAATGGACTAAAAAGAGACCAAAAATATGTCACTAATATTTCCATAAAATCTCAATCATTATCTATGAAAATTTTCCCAAAATAAATCTCGTTTCTTCCATTTCCAATAATACCATTTGCAAGTTAAATGGATCTCTGAATCAAAATATACGAGCTAAAAATTGAGCCCCAAAACATGTTTCAAAATCCAAATCTAAAAACACTCGTGGGCCCTTTGTCCATGTTTTGGGCCTAAAAATACACTTTTTCATTACCCAAAACTATTGTTGACGTGTAATTCCCTCAATACCTTTTCAATGGTACTAATTTTGTCTTATTTGGTGACCTGGATCCAAATATATGAGCATTTGAAGGTGCTCATGTCATTTCGCACACTGATTAATGACCACGGGGGCTATCAAATTTAACCCCAAGGTCTCTCCTTGTTGATGTGTCAACTCCTCATGATATCTTGAGTCACCCTTTTGTTCCATGGACTTCTTTCTTTTTGCATCTCTATGTATAGATTTTATCTTTTGCACATCTTTTATTGGTATAACACAACTTTCTAGTGTTGCGCGGAATTTTAGGCTTTCGTGAAATTTTATGGATCCAAGAAAATTTAGGCTTCCACGGATTTTTAGGGATCCATGGAAATTTAGGCTTCCATGGATTTTTAGGGATCCCAAAAAATTTAGGGATCCACGAAATTTTATTGTTACATGGATTTTCATTGTTGCGTGGATTTCTAGTGGTGTGTAACTTCCTAGTGTTGTGTGGCTTTCTATTGTTGCATGGACTTTTAGTGTTGAGATTTCTAGTGTTGAACAAACTTTTAGTGTTGTGTGGCTTTCCATGGTTGTGTGTATTTCTAGTGTTGTGACATTTCTAAGGCAAAAAGGCTAAGTCCTTTTGATTTTCTTAGAGGATTTGAGGGGGAAATTACTAAGCTAATTTAGAATAATTTGAGGTAACCTAATCCTAAAATTTGAAGCAAGTTGTCCAAATGAAGCACAAGTTCTTATTTGACTACAATAACTTTGTATAAACATTCAAAGGTTTCATCCTCATGGAATTTTGTAGAGGATCTTCTTCTTCTTCTTTGACGTGAGCATCTCTTTGTCTACCTCCTCTTAATTTTATGCTTTCCCCTTGCATTTTTATTTGGATTAATAAAATAAAACAACCAAAATGCATATTTGTTTACTATAATGATTTGTTGAGTATGAATGTCACATAGATTAGTCTCTTACATCTCCACATACGCACTTTGTTAGGATACACAAATTGTGTCTTAAGGAGATGTGTGTCGATCCACATGTTTCACATCAAATTACAAATTATTATCATTCTTGATCTAATGTAAATAAATCACATGAATTATTCAACTATGAAAGTAGAGGGTGGCTTGGTCCATAGAGATAATTCATTACTCTACATGATAATGCATGCCAAAGAATAATGTTGCATTTCAAAAAAAATCTTCCTCTCCCTTTACCAAGTTGGGTAGGAACCTATGTATGCACCACTCATCCTCAAATTCATTACCCAAGTGTCTTAGCCAGTTATCCAACCTAGATTTATATTCTTTGGTGAGGGTGGTTATGATGAGGTGCTCCTTATAGTGCTTTGTCGATGATTTGTTTGACATTGTTTACTTCCATGATGGACTCCCATCCCCTTTAGGTACACCAATCTCATTAAATACCTATAGGATTACTATTACACCAATTATGAATTTTCCTCCTACGTCATGCAAAATTTATGCATTTTGTTTTATAATTTCGGTAATTTATTGTGCCATATTGTAGCATGTTCTAGTGTCCATCTTGTGTGTGATGTGTAAAAACTTCTTATTTATCTAAACCCATATTTCATATCTAGATATCTTAGAGGTGATAAGATGTTTGGCAACCTTTATGACTAGATCTCAAATGTTCCCGATAGGGAATGTGTGCCCATCCTTTTTATATTTTAATAGGTTACCTATTTTTCCAACCTTATAATCATCGTACAGATCTACCTCAAGGTCATCCCCTATGTAGACTAACCGAGTTGCATTACTAATGCACATGGTAGATAATCTCATCCTTCACTGCAAAGTAAAAGTATCCCTCATGCACACGCAACAACAAAAATATATTGATTCTATGAGCTTACCAAAATATGATAGTTCATACAATTATAAAACTCTAACGTTTTCAAGTGCATGCTTCACGCTATCATAAAAATGATTCCTCCTTCACGTGTCTTCATATCTATCTATCACATAGAATATTGCAAAAATGTAGATTCTATCCTTGGCACACGTGATTGAAGAATTTTATTTTTCAAATATGTACCATAGTCTTCCAATCCTCTTTGCATGGTATAGAGTCCGAACAATGCATTTCTAGGTTCATGTTTGTATTTACACCTTTTTAGATAGATGATAATAAATAAATGTATAATGCACTAAAAGAGGATGTAAGGTTTGTTATAGGGGTTATTATAATTAATTAACTTCCAACATTAATCATGCAATATCATAACAACACATTAATACTTAACTAGTGATAATAATATGTTATAAGCGTAAAGACACAAAGAGATATATGCACTTATATGTACATAGTGAAACAAAAGAGATATGGATGCATGGACTAGATAAAATGGGAGTATTTAACTTTGAAGGTACTTCGTTATTGATACTATAGATGGAAAATGCCATGATCTTGAAATGTACAACTCTTCCATGAGAAATTTTTATGGTATTGGACCTCTATATGGTTATAAACCTTCTCGAGCATGGCTCTATAGCTTTATATGCCCTTCATTTTCTTGGAAACGATGTGTTGCTATCAAACCCTAAGTATCACAGAGTTAGTAAACCCTCTAAATATTATAAACCAAACTCAAGCCCTATCTATGGGTGGAAGACCTTGCAAAAAGGTTAATTTTTGGGTTTAAGTGCAATTTTTGCACCACCTACATCGGCACTACTCAAGAGGCCTCAAACCACACATAGTTCTCAACCTAACATTTGATATCCATATGGATGCAGCTAGATTGGCAACTTGAACCACTTTGAAAATGTTTGGGATGATTTTTATCATGCTAATACATTGAATTGGGATCTTTGGATGTTTGTAAATGAGGGAATATGAACTCCTCGACTGGTTATGTGCTTTAGATCTATATTAGTGACTTCTCTAATGGATGTGCATCAACTTTGGGAAGATTTAGGGAGCTTTGAGTGTTTTTTGTGTTAGTATTTGCAATTATATCTCATAAGAGTGTTAGGTAATTTTTGACAAGGTTGACCCGAGAGGATACAATGATTAAACAAAGATAATTGAATTGAAAAAAGTTATAGGGTGTGTCGGTATAAGACCATATAGGTCCGTTAGGACCAAATATTACATCTTATCCATACATTATGGTTTTATATAGGTTGAATGTGCATACAATCTGAAATATGTATCACAATAAGCATAGGTTAAATACTAATTTTATGTATTTATATTTAGAATGTGACAACACATCAGTGTGTAGAAATATACAAGTTGGGAGAGATTTAGTAAGATGTAGTGAACATGGATAGATTATGGATATTTGTCTTAGCAAAGGAGAATTATCACAACTAGCAAGTGACAAAGAATAAAAAAAAAATTGAGCATATACATCCCCCTTAAGTATGAAATAAAAATTACATGCTTAAAGGAAAATATAAATGAATTTTGTAGACACACTTTGTCATTGCTCAAAGTTTTTTTGTTTAGAAGTGTTGGTTTTGGCATGCTTCATGGTAAAACCTTCAACTTATAGTATAATCAATGTCCATGATATAAATTGAACTGTAACTCAAATGTAAATGTAGAATTTGAAGTTGTGAAAAGTGAAACAAAGAGATGAAAAACATGGAAGGGATATATTTTTGGTTATGCAAAGAGAATAGCTCTTGTTTATTTCACCGCACTTAGAGATTCGATTGTATTGTTGAACTTATCAAAATATTGGAGGTGATCAGTCCCCAATTGTGCCAAAGGAGAAACTAGAGTATTAAGCGTGTGTAAACCAAAATTGAATAGAAGGTAGAGAGAGAAGAAAAGAGATGTATCAAAGCACTCGTGAAGGAAGAATACCGTGTATCAAATTTTTAGTAACCTTGATATTTTCCCTTTAAGAGGATAGGAAGGAATACCTATGAAGAATTTGGCCACTTTGATACCTTCCATAACCCCATGGACCACACCATTGCAGAGAAAAATATAGGCCCAACTTTTTATATAGACATAAATTATAAAAGAGAATGGGTGCCCTCATGCCCTCCTCATGTTCCACACAACTAAGTAGGATTGTGTAATATGTTGAAATGATGATCGAAGGAGATCTATGCCCCAAAATCTTGTATCCATAGCTAAAACTAAATACTAAACTAAAGGAGTGAAATAATCATGCCCCCTATAAAATTCTCTTAGTTGTGTCAAATAAGTATGAAATTATGCTAAAAATCCATATCTGTAAGTAATAAAATTAAATTGGAGAAATATCCACTTAACTACTCCAAGTGAAGAAATGCATGGGAAGGTGAAGAACGTACATATGGTCCTAATTGTACTTTATGTTTTTGAACTTGAGTAACACTTGTCCAATATTTGTATCTAGTGATGTTTTTAGGACTTATGCCCTGTGGAAACCTATACCTAAACCTGAAATTTTTTCGTAGGTGTATAATATTTTCCTATGAATGCACCCTCTTTTGAGGCATGTGTGATGAATCATTTGAGTATGCAACTCAAAAGAAAATATGTGTATCCATATTGGATAGATCTGATAATCTACGTAGGAACACATATAAGGTTGTAGTGGTGGTATTCATTGAAAATATGTACCTATAAAAGGGTTGTGCATCGTGGAAACCATGACACACAAAGAAACAAGAAATGATAGCAATAATAGCACTAACAAAAATAATAAAAATAATCCATGTGTAATAGAATAATATAGTGACATAAAAATAGTCAAGTGAGCAACTAGAGGAAATAGAATGTACAAAACAGAGTCACATCAAGGCATAGAGTCATAAAAATGGGACACCCACGGTGTCACAAGACAATCAAGCATTTAGGCCACATACAAGAGAAGCAATGTTACACAAGAAAGATATAGAGCCATAAACATGGGACACCCAATGGTGTTACAAGACAATCAAAGCACTTAGGCCACATACAAGGGAAGTAGACAAGTAGTAACACAAATAAGTAATAAACATATATAGAAAATAGGAATGTAAACAATGATAAAAGTGTCATAGTAAGTAGTAAAGAAGCACATAAAGCAATATATGCCAGCATTACACAAGACACGTGTTAGTCTTGTTAGCTCAAAAGATAACATATACATAATACATGTAATTAATCATAGTGAGGAAGTAGAAAATGACTATAATGAAACAATATCACCTATATAAAATGTATAGGATATGCCCCTAAAAATCCTAGGATCTAGGAAAGGCCATGTTAACACCTATCATTGTGTAATGATATGTGTGTTTACTACATCAAGTTGAATATACCTAATGAATGCATGTGTGTAAAAATTATATAGAAAATATATGTTATCTATCAAACCATAAAGACAAACACCATAAGTGCTAACAATTCATCGCTATGTATAGGTCTTGGTTTTGTATTTTTACAAATATTTGAATTTTTTTATATTTTAAAATTTATCTTTGTATAGGGAGAGGTGTATCACGAGAAATACTTAATGAGAGCCTAATGAGGAGGAAATTTATATCCTAAATATTAGGGAGGCTTGGGTCTCAATTGTGTCAAATAACGATGCTCATTTGCAAGTACTTTGGAAGTGATAATATGTGTTAGAGAAGTCTTGAAAGGATAACTAGGTGGACTTTATCAACAAGAAGTAGTGTGATGGAAAATACCTATGATGATTAATAGAAGCATGAGAGATACTAGATATAATGTGTGTATTAGAAGACCTATGAGTAATCCTAGGAGGGCAAGAGCCACTAGAGATAGCATGTGAAGTAGAAGGCCTATATAAATATCTAGAAGTAGATATAAATGAGGCAAATTACAACCATAATATTTATTGTGTGTGTGGCCCCAAAAAATTCATAAGATCATACGAAGTGAGGAAACCTATTCTTAAGAAATAAGGAAGGGTGATCCTACTATGTTGTGTGGTACTTATGAAGCATAAAAACAAGAAGAGGTGTAGATGATAAGTAAATTAGGTGATTGACTAAGACATCATAGTGTAATAAGGAGACTAAGTAAATAAAAAGTGACTAGTCACTCGAGATTCCAAAATGCAAAAGTGATTATTCATTAAATGGCGCACTTACTATGTACATCTAGCCTCTAAATATTTCATTTATATGCATGATTCCTAAGCAAGAGAATTAGTCGTTAACAACACTTGTTTTTCTTTGATATGGCTTTTATCCTTCTTATCTTTGTTACTTAGACTTTTTGTATTTACACCTTCTAGTTTTGCACACTAGCCGACATATTTTCAACTCTAATTTCATTGTTTACATTTTTAGCACCATGTACGAACCGCCCATTAGGGACAGGAGCACTCAGGTGCTACTTCTCCTTCTAGGCACTTATGTACTCCTTATCTCTTTTTCTAATTTTTTAGATGTTACTTCTTTCTTATCTTTGTTTATCACTCTTAGTTTCCTTTCACTTGTTAACGAAGAAACTTAAGCAAAGGAATCATATATATACATGTCTTATTTAACCTCATTAGGGGAAAACATTTCAATGGGCACATATTATTACAAGAAGTTGATTTGTTCTATCTACTACATCAAGGACTACATTTTTGGGACTGTATACTTCATTACATAGGAGGGTTTATTCTAAATTCTATACCACACATTTTCATTGGGAAAAAGTAGTTGTAGCCTGTTATTCTTTGTGCAATTGGCACTAGGGAATCCTAGCTCAAGGGACACTATTTCAATCACATACACACTAGAACTACATTGAGTCTGAAATGTAGTGTGGCACTCGGTTACAATCACATTGGGGTGACCACCGAGATCAGTCTAACTCAATAATATGCATATTTTTATTCATCTAATGTGCACTTGATTATTGTGTAGGTAGCTAGGGTTTATTTTTCAAGTATAGGTGTGGCAAAACAGAGTACAACAAACCCGATGTAACCTACAACAAACAATAAGTGATAAGAAGCTACACAAAAAGAACTAGGAGCAAATTTGTTCCATACACACTAGCACCCCAAACAAACACTAGTGCCTGGGTGGCCATGTCCCATTCCAGCGCTCTTGTCCCCGAGATCATTACATTATAAAATCAAACACGAAGTTTATACAGCCTAGAATCTACCCTTCCATATCGATCCAGCCCAGAATCAGTTCAGACCTAAGGAGGCAAGCTAAGTCATTCTACAAACCCTATATATCACTATTGCTTGAACTTCTTTAGTTAGATCTTGTATGTTACTATTATTTTATCTAATCAGCAATGTCCTTACCTTAGATTTAATTTCATTAAATCACTAGGGTGAATTACGTGTGAATAATTATTTGGTTGTATAGCATGTTTCGTGGATGGTACTAAAGAGGGTGTATGATTAACATGTGGAACTTACTTTGCATAAACTTCTAAACTTTTAATATTCATTTGTATTTAATCACAAAGGTTGTTACGTAGTAATAACTCCAGTTGAGGGATCTCATTTGTAGAATATTGTGGAGCTAATACATCATTATAAGAATGGTTATGGAGAGTCACACTTTTTGTAGGGTGGATATGGAGGAGGAGAATAAGTTATATCTAAATGTCATGTATCAAAAGTGATGATGCATTTTTCTTTGAGTAACTTAAGTTTCTAATCCAATGCGTAGAAATCATTTTCGTGATGATCATTAATATAGTTATAAAAAGGGTGAAATTTTTCATGTTCGAGCATATACGAGGGTGATAGTCATTAAAAGGTAATCTAATTGAGAACTTATCCATAAAATTGAGTATAATGTCGTGTGGAAAATCGATATATTTTTCAAAATATAATGGCTTTGGCTTATGAATAGGATAAACTTGTATAATAGGTTTATGATGATAAAAAGTGTTACCATGATGTAGGACCTTAACTTGACCTTCATTAGGTGATGAATTTAGTTGCACATCACCATCGGTATGGTATAACCAACTGAAATGTCCTTATAAAAATATGTGGCTTGATGTGGGAGAATGAGGTCTTGTTCTAAATATATAACATAGAGACAAAGCTCTGTGAATGAAACACATGTATCATAAATAATTGCATTTTAAGAGGAAGTATGAGACCATGAATAAATATGTATTGCATTTATAGATCAATAGGATGATATAATAATAGGTGCATGTTTACTTCAACCCACATAATATAATCAAACACGGCTCAGCTCACCTTGATGTAAAGAAGGTAAACACTCACATGTAACTTTAGGGCTGCTATGATGGCTAAAGTAGAAAATAAAATCTTCCTCAAGTTAAAGGAAGGTACTCAAATATCCACTAGGGATATGGGTAAACTAATACATCGCATCACATGTGAGGCTCTTAAGAAAAGCTTTTAAAAGTAATCTATCATTATTATGTGAAGCCATTAGTGCTTGATAGTGTTTAAGATGGAGGTAAGGATCCAAAGTTCCATCAAACAATTTAGATGAGGACATAATAAAGTTCCTAGTAAAAGGATATTGAAATATTTTATTCTAGTTTGGATTTCCATAAATACTATTAGAATAAATGATAACATAGTACGCTTTAATGTCTAAATTTAAGGTATGCACTTTGTGTTGTGAATCCCTTACATGCATAAGAGAAAGAACCTCTTGAGGAGGTATGGAATAAATATATAAAGTATCATTCAATTGTTGCACTTTACCATTAATAGTAGCCATAGAACACTATTTCACTTAAAAACAATATGGGATGATGTTTCATGTCAAGGAAAATTGGGTAAAACATGTGGTTCTACAATTTTGGTCTCACATTGGGGATTTAAAGAAATAACATCATTATTTACAGCCAAAGTATCCATACTATGAGAATAAATAGTACTATTTTCATCACATGTAACAAGAGGAGAATCCACATGTTCACATTTGCTAGAAAAAAATCGGCCGGATTATAAAATATGTTATTGTTATTCATATTATCATCGACAAGTAGTAGTAAAGAAGAAATAACAATAGAATCATTATTTTTACTTTTATGGAGAGCAATAGAGACACAAGTGGGATCATTTATAGTATGTGCAAGAGGGATAGATGAATCACAATTAATGTCATTACTTTTACATTTAAGAGGAAAAGTAGAGACACAAGTAGAGTCATTCATAGTAGTGCAAGAGGGGTAGAGTAATCACAATTAATGGTATTAATTTTACATTTAGTAGGAAGAGGATAAACAAAAGTAGAATGAGTCATTCATAGTATGTGTAAAAGATAGAGAGGTATCATAATTAATGTCATCGTTTTCCTTTTCTTTTACGAATGCTTACTACTAATTGAATCTATGTTACTATCGCTCTCTTCATTGCAAGAGTAGGAGCTGCCATCAATTAAAGTGTAGATTGAAGGAATGTCATCATCAGCTAAACTAGAAACACTCTTATCATCACTAAATTATATAGCTTTTATTGCATGAGTAGGAGCATTCACTTGTGAAAGAGAAGGATTTTGTTCATAAATCACTATACTAGCCTTTGAAATCATAAGTGCTACAATCATAGTGATAAAAAGGAGTGGGAGACATAAGCTCATTAATTAGATTGTTAGTGAAAGTATTTGTAAGAGAGACTCCTACTTTAGGTTCAAAGGCATATTCATGGATAATAGGAGGTAAGTGACTAAGATAATTCATTAGGGGCGGATCAAAGTGGGGTGGGATTTTGTAAGAGTAAGAAGATTGGTAGATTGATCATAATTATATATGATATCATCCAGATTATAATATGAAGGAGTAACATGCTTTGCAATCCAATAAGTGATATGAACGTGGTTAGGTGGTGTTGTCGGCCCCAAAATTCCCCTCTTTTGGAGTCAGTTTTCAAAAAATTGAGTCTATTCCTTGGAGTATTGAATCGCGTCGAGCCTGGTATTGTTTGTAATTTTCCAATTCATGGAGAACAATTTGAAATTCAGTACAGTTGGAGTTTCTTCTTCTTCTGTTTATTTCTTCCCACTGCGAAATGGGAATGACAGTGCGTGATACCTCCTCGTCAATTTTCACAACATTCTCCTCAACATCCATGAGTAGTAAAGGAATTGACGTGGGTATCTTTGATTGGATGTGGTTTAGCCATATTTCAAGGTTCAACGGAAGCCTCCATGTGTCCAAACGGCACAACCCAAACTCTTGGGGCAAGGTACAAGGGACAAAACTCCTCAAGTAAGCGCAGGTTTTTCGCATGTCCCAGTGCTGACAAAATGAAAACATAATAAGCTAAAATCGGCTAAGATAGAAGGCTCTCAAGGTGGACGGCGCCACATGCCTCATCATCGCTCGAGAAAATGTGAAAAAGTTATTGCCTTCAAGAGTCAAAGATGGGGGTAGTTCTCAAACTTGCGCCAGTCATCCACGTGTCCTAGGTCTAAAAGGGATAGATTTTATAGTTAAAATTGGCTAAGTATGGGTAGTTTGGCGAAAGTCTCCACATGCCACAACGGTGCAATTCCAAAAGTGACACAAAAGGGCCAATTTCCAAATGAGCGCCAGTTGCCACGTGTCCAGGGTCAATAGAGAGACAGAGTTGGCCGTTGAAAAGTCTAAGCCCGCGGAAGGAGCCACGCATCATCTTGGCGCAATTTCAGAAGGCACTTCCAAAGCAAAAACTCAAATCAGCGCTTTTAGCTGGAGATTACCACATGTCTAGGGTGGGGTCAACATGAGTCAAACAGAATGTTTTGTGACCTGCTTGATTAGATAAGTTTGAAGAAATCAGCCCCGTGGAAGCCTCCATGTGTCAGCCTGGTGTAACTTCAAAGACAAAATCTAGAGGCAGGTTCTAAATGAGCGCTGGCCCGCCACATGTCTAGGGTCGATATACGGCCCCACCAAACAAAAGGTAGACAGTCAAGGAGTTTACAGGCCCGTTCTAATCAATTCCTTCCACATGGGTGACCCAGATTTAAAGTTGTAAAAGCAAATCGAATGGCCCATGTTTTAACTGGCAAAATAATGAAATAGTCATATATTTAAAAATCTGGTTTTTCTGCCATTAACGTTTCTTTGCAAATCAAGAATTCGCAAGGACGCGAGTGATTGGAATAAGTTGTAACTATTTCTTGCTTTCTCGAGGAAGTTGTAACCATCTCTGCAAGCTATATTATGGGCTTTCAAATTCATTATATGGGTTGGAATTTTAATTATTCTGGAACTGTAATTTCGAATTGGAAGAAATCAATACAAAGGTTTTTCCCCTTTTCTTCTTGCTTTCTCTTTCTTTCTAGTTTTGATCTGTGAATCATCTAATCCTTGCATGCTTGGAAACTTTGTGTTCTAGTTTGTACAATTTCCAGAACTTTGAGTTTGCGAATTGTGTTTGTTATAAACGTGGATGGTTCTATTCTGTATCTCATTTGCACAATACATATAAGGGTTTTCTCTTGATTAGATAAGTTTGAAGAATCGCCATCTCTTTTCCTTGAAAGTATTGTCTTCTTCGCCTCCCTCCTCTCTTCAAAGTCTTTGATACTCATGTATTGATAACTTTCCGTGCTTAAAACACATTTTAGGATATCGGGAAACCACCATTGAATGAAATATTGTGCATTTATACATAGGTTTTGCCCGGTAATTAACGCTTTTCGCAATCAAGAATTACAAGAGGCGAGTTCTTTCAATAAGGGACGCTCTCCCATTAAAGAGGAGGGACTTGTCCCCTGACTGTGGTTTCATCCTAAGTGCTAATCAGAAACCCAACAGGTGGATGATAACCATTATGGTTTCAAAAGGAATAAATGAAAGCCATGGAAAAAAAATAAAAAAATGCAATATGAAATATCATAGACACACTAAGACAACCCTAATATTTTGGAAATTAGAAGGCCATACCAAAGTAGTTAAACAACACCCTATATTAGGTGAAGGGTTCAAACAAAATTGGGTTCACCAAATGTTACAATCTAAAAGATGTATAATGATAAGTAGATGTTATGTATTTAGATTTATAATCCGACAACACATTAGTGTGTAGAAATAAGCAAGTTGGGAGAAATAAAGTAAGATGTAAAAATTAGGGATATAATGTGGATATATCTCTTAGAGAAGGAGAAATGTCACAACCAAAATTTTCAAAGAGTAAATTTCTAGATTTGAGTGTCTACAAATGAACAAGTGTTTATTATTTTCTTGCACGGATGTTCTAGCTTCCAAATTGGCGTCATCTTCCTCAAACTCCTCAATTATAAATATTTCCATTTCTTCCTCTCCCAATGTTGAATCACCCAAATCACTTGAAATATACTCACTGGAAGAAATTGACTCTTGAGCACAACTAAACACACGTGCCTTCTCATCTCTAACTCTACCCAATTGTTCTCAGTTCAAAACCCCGATCGCTTCCCATTAGGGTAGTTAAGTGCCTCAAATCCCTTCATAGATGTTGGAAGAACTTGACCCCACCTTAATGGTAGTCAAGGTATGAAGTGGAAACCCTATAAATTTATAACCTATAGTTTTCCTATTCTTTCCTTCCATACTTTCTGTTGTAAAAATCCCAAATTATTCAACAATGGTATAAAATCTTATTCTTTGTGATTTGTATCATTTTTTAAAATTGATTTTGTTTTATCTAAAGCTCTAGTTTTTCCTAAGTAATTCAATTAACTTATAAATAAGTTCTTCCACCTTATTTATATCTTTCCAAAATTGGTATAAAAGGTCGCATTTACTCCCTTTGCATGTTGTAGACACTAAATCATGCACTTTGGGTACATTTCTAGGTCCTGGATCACATACCACTATTCATATGATTCCTAAGCGAGAAAAGTACTAATTGACCATTGTCTTTGGCCTCTTTTCTTTCTTTATGGTTTCCTTCTTGGTCTTACACACCCTACTACCCAATCTGAATTTTGATACTTCATATTTTTTGAGTCTATGCACCAAAGATCCGGATGCCCTTGTCCCCTCTGGGTGCCCCTGACCTCTTTGTATCTTGCTCGCCTCTTTTGGGCCTCTTCTAGCCATTGGGCATATTGTTTTCTTATGGTTCATCCTTTTAGTGGTTAATTATGAAATTCAAACAAGGGAATCATATAAATATAATGTTATGTGATCATAATAAAGGACCAAACACTAAGCATCTACTACTATTACCTAAGGTTACATCCAAAGGAATTTCAAGAGCATCAAAGCATTCATCTAGCTTCATTCAAGGGACAAGGGACTATTATTTCTGCATACACTTCATATGAGGGGAAGTTCATTTTTCCATCCACACATCTACTTACATTGCTACATCTAGTTATTTCTCACTATTCAAGTGTGTCTAACACAAGAGCCACCTAGGGCATGATTCTACACACACACACACTGAGAACTACATGGAGTCTAAAATGTAGTGCAACGCTCGAATCATAAGTTCACTCTGTCAGGGTGATCACTAGGGTCAGTTAGACTCCCCATTTACATGTTTTTCTTTTTATGATTTGATGTGTTTTGGGGTTCTTGTGGTCCTTTTTTTCTTTGTAGGTTACAGGGAGAATCTTGTGGGCTTAGTGCGACATACAAGTGATCAAAAATGAAGGAAAGTGAGATTGGAATGACACGTAAAGAAATTACTTTTGGTCATTTTTCGCAATCACAGAGCCCATAAGAGGTCTACAAGTCCCGTGCCCCTGACTCTGATCCAGACACCCCAATTCACCTTTCCAACAATTTTACAAAATTTTGTGTGTGGTTGATATACATAGTCCTCCTCCTACCAATAATCTTCTAATTCGGGGTATCTTCGGGATTATTCTAAATCAACTAATTCTATTATTCCATCTCTTGCACCTAGGGTTTTATTTTTATCTTGATTATTTCTTAGGTCGATTGTACGTGTACTTCATTGTTTATTATTTCGTTGTGACTCTTGCAATTAGGGTTTTACAAAAATATTATTTTTAAAATCATTTGGTGAACCCGTCTCATTTGAACACTCTTGGGTCCTCATTTCATCACTTCTTGAATTTTTCTTAGGATCCTCTCATCATGGATATTTCTATTCATGATTTCTTGCTAACCAATCCAATTGTCATTTAAAATCATTACTCTCTTGGATAATACTCGCATTCCTTCTACTACTCATCCAAACATAGTATATTAGACATTTGTAGATACATTTTCTCAACAACTTAATTTTCCATCTACTGTAGTTGATAATCTTTGTTTTTATGACAATGATCCTCCTCTTTATATACAAGTATACATTTGTAAATCGGGGTTAAGCAAACTTTAGTCGATAATGAATTTGAGCTCAATCTTTGTACTTTATCATTCATTTAGAATATAGGCCTTTCCGTAGATAATCTTAACCCAACATCTATTTCTCTCTCGGGCATATGATTCTACTACGCGTCCATGCATGGGCACTATTTCTTTACCTATCATAGTTGGGCCAAAAATAGATTTTACAGTATTCTTTTTATTGATTTCCCTATTCCATATAATTGTTTTCTTGGAAGGCCATGGCTTCACAAAATGCAAGCAGTGCCTTCTACACTTCATTTGTTTTTTAAATTATTACATGAGGGATTTAAATATATGATTTCCATTGATAGTATCCCATTCCAATATTGCAACATAGATCCTAATACGGAATTACCTATTCCCACTTTTTTCTCTAATGTGCATCTTATTTGCTGATCCAAACCCATGGACTATCCGGATAACTTGCCTCCATTCGAAGGAATTGTTTTTGCATTAGATTTTGTTCCATCCACTTCAAGCTCACCCCCTTTCTACTATTGTTATGGTACTTTATCGGGGGTCTATTCATACATTGGATGTCATACCACCTTCCTCATCTTCTCATGAGAAATATGTGTTTATGCTTCCTCCTTTCACATGCACGCTTTTCATGAATAATTCTTATTCGCCACACATTCCATTCAATCCAACTTCTCTAAGACTATTTACACATATGATGACTTGGCTCAACTTGGATTCACATTGGAGGATCTCATTCCTCCATCTTGTTCTATGCATCTATATCATGGATATATTCGCATTATTATTGTTTATGGCCTCTCATATCTTCCATCTATCATTTTTTGTTACACGCACTCCTCATATTTCTCCACTCACTCTAGGGTATTCTTGGCTTGATTACATTGGTGGCACTTTCGATCCTGACCATATTGACATTTCATTTTCCATGCCCTTCACCCATTTTTTATTTACAATGACTCATTTCTCGGTTTATTCAAAAATCTCACTCATGGTATGCACATGGATGTCCACTACCACCTTTCACTGATGAAGAATATGCAATGGGCATGTACAATCTACGCCACAATGGCTCTTTACATGATCAACCTTATACTATAGCTTACTGTGTCTCTTTGATGCATCTCCATTTTCCTTAGACCATGACAAGGATGATCTCTAAGATGATGTTACTGATCATTCTCATCATCCTACACTTGGGGGGCATCATGCTTACTCTCCCCCTCCTAACATAGTCAGTGTCTCACATTTCTACTTGTTCACTCTACACTTTGCATTTAGTATTTCACACATCTTACTTGATACACTTGTATCATCATTACCATATGACAATCTCTCCGCTAAGGTTCACACTTTATTGATGGCATACTACATCCATGAACCTCCATTACACACAACACATATCACGCTCACCGCATTCACAACACATCTTTCTAACAACACATTGTCATTACATCACTATGACGCACTCTAGTTCCATGGTTCATACTCAACTACTGAGGGTCTAAATATAAAATAAACCTCACCACACTCCTCACTCTCTACATTCTATGTTTTTTAATCATATATTTCTAAAGCACACAATTCAAACCATTTCCCGATGACACACTCTTGTTCTATGGTTCATTCTTGACTATTGAGGGGGCATTTATAAATGAACCTCATCTCATGCATACTCATTCACATTCACTCGGGGGGAATGTTGCTCCTATCACACTCACTTTGCATTCCATTCCATTCACACTCACAACATACTACATATCTTGGTTGCATTTACTCTTGTTTACTTATGCTTACATGTACACGTTGTTTCACACGCTAAACATATATTATGTATGTCATTATATTTTCTATACACACATGCGTGTTCACTTGCCCTCTAGTTTTGAATACATCTTTACACAAGTCATTACATGTAACATGGATGTTTGTAACTTTACTCTTACCAAATCCCACAAAGGTGGCTCTGGGGGCATATAATTTTGTACTCATCACAAGTGTTATTGTTTCGTTTTATACTACTTCCTATTCTTATTAGCACACTACTATATCGTATCATACATGCTTTGACATACTTTTATCTTTCTAACATGCTAATGGGTGCTTCATGTGTAACATTTTCTTTGTAGGAACTATTTTTGACACCACGGTTGTTTGTTCTTTCTGTTTGCTTTATTGTTTGTCCTTGTTTTCATTGTTTTGCGGGATTTGCCCTTTTTTCTTGTGTGCACATTGTATGTTTTTGGCTACTTCGGCCGATTTTCTTGCGACATTGTGAGCGATGTCCCATGTTTGAAACCCTCTTTTCGTGTCTACACTATTTTCTTGCTTGCTAGATTACACTTTGTCTTCTATATGCATATTTTTCATGTTGCATTAACACATGTTTCTAGTCATTTTGGTTACATGTGCCTTGGTTTCTACCAAACACATTCCTTCCCCCTATAGGGCTATAGATTTAGATCATCGTTTGGTCCTCCTTTGGTCTGCATTCTCATATTAATGTCACATGTACCTCAAATGAGGGTGTGCATACATTAGGTGAATTAGTCACCCCATTCAGTGGTATATAGCCACAATACATCACATTTCATTACTGGTACAACAATGTCTTCGGTCTCAAATGGCCCAACTGCTTAGGGTCTTTAGCACAGCACAGATGTCAACACCTAGACACAGACATGAGTATCTGGGCACCCCTGACCCTTCTTGGGTGCCTATGAATAGGGGTAGTTACATCATTTTCTCATATCATCATGGTTCACTCCAGTTTATAGAGTAGTTTTCTCAGTACATGCATAGTCCTCCAAAGAATTAGCATGTATGCTTTCTCCATTTTTATATTCATGTTGGATCAAATGGATCAAATTTGAACAAAGTAGGATCACACCATCTGCAGTGGTGTATAAATCGTTGGGAAGCAATCAAAAGATGGAGAATAATACTAGACATTTCTCCCTACACTTCTTCTCGCAGTGGGTGTGAGATTGTTTAAAAACTCTCTTCTACAACATCTTTAGGACACTTTATATCTTTCTTACTCATCACAAATCAGGTGCACATGTTCCTTTTTGCATTTTTACATACTTTTACACACTTTTACACATTTGGATCAAATTTTTCATATACAAATATTTGACTACTCTTTTCTCTTCTCTTTTATAGGTATGTCCTTATGGGAAGCAAATCACATCATCACACCCATCAAGCAACAATGATAATAGGTACAACGTGACACAACACATGCACTTCCACCCCTAGGCTCACTTCCTCTTCTCTAGCTTCCACGCTTCATTTTTATCACTCAGGTTTCTCTTGTCTCTCAAAGACGCTTTTTACCATCGATCTACATGGTTATCAAGTACACATCTTTTATTTACTTTATGTTATCGAGTATTCAATCAATAACATAAAGTGAGGGAAAATGTAGAAACTAAATCACTAACTTTGGGTACATTTCTAGGTCTTAATCATGTACCACTATTCATATGATTCCTAAGCAAGAAAAGTACTAATTGACCACTATCTTTGGCCTCTTTTCTTTCTTTTTGGTTTCTTCTTGGTCTTACACACCCTACTTCCCATTATGACTTTCAATACTTCAATTTTTCGAGTCTAGACACGAACGTGCCCTCATCCCCATCGGTGCTCTCAACCTCTTTGTATCTTGCTCACATCTTTTGGGCCTCTTCTAGCCGTTGGTCATATTGTTTTCTTATGGGTCAACCTTTTAGTGGTTAATTACAAAATTCAAACAAGGGAATCATATAAATACAATGTTATGTGATCATAATAAAGGACCAAACACTAAGCATCTACTATTATCACCTAAGGTTGCATCCAAAGGCATTTCAAGAGCATCAAAGCATCCATCTAGCTTCATTCAAGGGATAAGGGAATGCTATTTCTACATACAATTCATATGAGGGGAAGTTCATTTTTCCATCCACACATCTACTTACATTACTACATCTAGTTATTGCTCACTATTCAAGTGCGTCTGGAACAAGAGCCACCTAAGGCATGATTCTACACACACACATGCAGAACTACATGGAGTCTGAAATGTAGTGCAGTGACTGGATCGTAAGTTCACTCTTTTGGATGACATTGGGGTCGGTCATGACTCCCCATTTACATATTTTTATTTTTAGTATTTGATGTGTTTTGGGGTTTTGCAGTGCTCTTTCTCTTTGTAGGTTACAGGAGAATCTTGTGGGCTTAGTGTGACATACAGGTGATCAACAACGAAGGGCAACGACATTAGAGTGACACAAATGAAATCACTTTCCCGCCACTTTTGCAATCATGGGTGCCCAGAAGAGGTCTACAAAGGTTCCCAGCACCCCTGACCTAATCTAGGCACCCCAGTCCAACCTGTTTTGACACTTTTGCAAAATTTTGTTTACAGTTGCAATATATTCCTCCTCATATCCAACTTAGTCTTGCAACTTGGTACATCTTCAAAATTATCGTGAAATAATCTAAGTCTCTTATTCCATATCTTGCACCTAGGGTTTTATTTTTCTCTTGTTTATTGCTTAGGTCAGATATGTACTTCGTTACTTATTATTTTGTTGTGACTCTGAAATTATGGTTTTACAAAAATATTATTTTTGTTAAATCACATGCACGAACTCTCAATCATTTACCTACCGCATTCATTTTCTAGTGATTGTCGAATGCCCCACTCCTTGTTCTTGTGCCTTTTTCAAATTTTGAACTTGACTTAAGTTAGTGATGACCTTATCAATTTTCATGTGTGTGTCATGAAATTTTTTAATCTGTGTTGATTTATCCCCACATCTTTAGCTATGTTGGTATCATTCACTCCTAGTTTTTGTCACATCCCTTATGCTTCGAGCACATTTCTTTCTTACACACACTTCCTTACCTCATAGCTTTCCTAAAAACATCTTCTCATCTCCACTTCCTCTTTTTATGTGCTCCACATTTCCTTATGCATTTTTCTATAATCCCTTTCCAAGTTTCAAAATTTCATCCCATAAGCACTTATTATTTTTCCCACACATTGTCTACCATTTTTCCTATGCACAAAGTACACTTCTTTTCCTTCTTTGAGAAAAAATTCATATTTCAAAATGTCATGTTCTAGTACACCCTACACTAACATTATACTCCAACATAAAAGATATACAATCTGAGTATAAAGGATATTCAATGCACCGCCACTCTCAATTCTATGGATTAAGTCTTATCTTTAGACCCTTTGAATGTTAACTTCCACTCTTTCCTATGATTAGGAATGTCAAACCTGAACTTATTAACCAAACTGGTGAATTGTCAAATTTTAAAACATTGGCATGCGAGAACCTTCCTTCCCCATATTCAATATCACGTGTGGCCTTCCGCACACACACATTTATAAGTAATATTTAGAAAATAGTATTATTATCAAAACATAGAGGGACTTGTGTTGTAGATTATTAAAAATTGTGAGAGGGATATCTTTGAATTGATATTATGACCAAAAAATGTCATGGAATATGCACACTTATTATAATAAATGTATGAAATAAAATTATCTAAAAGATGAAATAACTTATATCTTGCTAGCATATGCCTTATTCATTTATAATTAAGGCCTTCATTAATAGTAAAATTTTAGCCTACTCCTTTTAAAGTTACCTAGAAAGAGTTATCCCTTTAAATATCTCAATTTGCAAGGCCCTATGGGAAATATATCATGAACTTCATATGGTACTAACCAATGTGTCTTTAACATTCCAAGGTAGTGCATGATTTTTGAATCCTAGAGGAGAACCTTCACGCCCTTAAAGAATGTTTTGTTTTTTATATATTTTCATGCCAAGATTTTTCGCATGCTTTCTCCACTCCTTTTCTCCACCATGCATGTTCTCTGTATTCGTCAAGTTATAGAATTTTTGTGAGGTAATATGTTCTATATGATTCATCATATCAATTTTCAATACATGTAATTCTTAAGGAGAAGACCACAAATTAAATCGAAACACTAATTATGCCTCACAGACCATTTGAAAGAAGATAAATTTGTTCAATATATTGTATGTAGTTCTATATACCTATATAACTACTAAAAATTTATCATCCCAATCCATCCTTATAAGATTGTAGGTCTTGGTTAGGGTGTTCCTCATAAATTTGTTAAATATCTCCATCGTTCCATTATGGGTGATATGGTGTAGTTTTATGATGCATGATCATAAATTATGACAACAGAATGCACACCATTTCATTGAGGAAGTGAGTTCCCTATCGGTGGTGAGGCTTAATTGACATCCATACTTGCTTGTTATGTTTTCCCACGTGAATCTTGTAACATTTGGTGTACTTGAAATCTTTGATAGGTGTGGCTTTAGAGAATAGGGTAAGATAATCATTTGTTATGATGATATATTATGCACCTATTCACATAGATAGAAGAATTAATGGGCCCACCAAATTTTATTTCTCATTTTTCAAATGGATCTTTGGAAATGATAGGGTGTAAGGGAATTTCATCCCTCTTATTTTCTTTATCGACACATTAACAATGGTCACATGATCACGTGTTTTATTTTGCATCATAAAATAAGTTATGTTGTTAGGAAATAAGGGATAAAATATGTGGAACAATCCTACACAAAATCACAATAGTAGAAACTAATATGTAGAATAATATCACAAATATGAAAATAAAGGTGCAGAAAACAAAAGAACACAACACAAGATAGTATTTAACATGGTTCACCCAATTTGGGTTACATCCACCAAGAATCACTTGCTCATATTTTATTACAAGCTACCTCTCTCTTAATACAATACTCACATCTGTTTGGAATTGTGCTCAACAAACTGTCTTAAATTCACACTTGAACTCACACACATCTACAATGCTACATCAACCCTACTATATGCAAAAAATCACATAAATAGGCAAGTGCTTAAGTAGATTTACAATTCCATGGGTACCAAAACCATGGACCAAAATCGCCCATAAACCTATGGGTCAAAAATCCTACCCATATGAGAAGAGCATGTTTCCCAAGATATCATGCACGTTTTTAGGCTAAAAATTCTCTCTCGCTCGGGGCTTGGCTTGGCCTGGCCTTGAACCCCGATAGAAATTTGTGGATAGTTTATAGTACTTTTAGTGTACAGTCTTCAACACTTCCACACATGAAAATAGGCTCCACAACATAACAATATCCCACTTGGAGACTAGTTTTCCTCTAAGCAAGCTTCTTAACCCTTCACTATCATCTGTGAAGACCAACCAAAGCTGAACATAGCTTCAATTTCTCCTTTGTGACCACCTTGTTCATCATGTATGTATGATTCTAACTGGTATGGATCTTCTCCAACTTCAACTCTCTTCCTCCAAATTTGTCCTAATGAAAATGTACATTAATTGTATATGCTTCATCCTCGAGTTGAAAGAAGAGTTCTTAGCTAGGTGTATAACACTCTATCACTATGTAGCTTCCCTTCCTCTTGTTTATGCCCCAACTCCTCAAGAAATTGATGTAACCAAATCATCTCTTTGCTTGCCTTTATGGCAGCAACATACTTAACCTCTCGGGGTTGAAAAGCCATCGGCTTCGTAGTCGTGAAATCCACTCACTATTATCCCACCTACAATGTAAATATAACATGTCATGTTCCTCCCGATGTCTACATCTCTTGCCACATTTGAATCTACATAACCATGCAAAGTGGTGTCCAATCCACTATAACACAAAATTGTCCCCATGGTCCCTTTCATGTACCAAAGGATCCACTTTATTGCTTGTTAGTGATCTTTACCTGGATCACTCATAAATCTACTCACCGCTCCCACTACATGTGCAATATTAGGCCTAGTGTACACCATGGCATACATCAAACTACCAACTTCTAATGAGTAAGGTACCTTGGAAATCTATTTTCTCTCTTGCTCTGTCTTGGGACACAGCTCCTTTGATAACTTGAAATGGCCTTCCAAATGAGTCCCAACCGATTTAACATCATACATATTAAACCTCTCCAAGACCTTCTTAATGTACTCTTCCTGAGATAAATTTAGCTTTCGTTCCTTCCTATCCTGGATATCCTCATACCAAGGATTTGTTTGGCTGCCCCCAAATCCTTCATATCAAAGGAGTCACTTAGCTACTTCTTGAGTACTTTTATTTCTGTATGTTTTTCCTGCAACCAACATGTCATCCACATACAAACACAGGATAATATAACTTCCATCCTGAAATTTCTTTGTATATACGCAATGGTTAGATTGACATCTAATATAACCTTGCTCCATCATTAAGCTATCGATTTCTTATACTCTTCCTAAACCGATTCATGTGTCACTTTCCCATCCGGAATATCCTCTACTAATGGATATTCTTCCATGGATTATTCCTTGTTTTCCTACGCAACTATTGCTTATACGTAACTTTCTCATTAAATACCACATCCCTAGATCAAATGATTTTCTTGTCCTTAATAATCCAACATTTAAATCCAAATTCATCACCACCATAACCAATGAAAGTGCATTTTTCTGATTTAGTCTCTAACTTGGTCCTATCATCCTTATCAATATGAACAAACACCTCACATCCAAAGACTCTAAGAAATGAGTAATCAAATTTCTTACTAGACCAAACCTCCTCAGGTATGACTCCATCCAAGGCACTTGAGGGTCCTCTGTTTATCAAGTACACATTTTTCTCACCACTTCGCCTAAAAATAAAGAGGTAATCTTGCATGTAACCTCGTGCTCCTAGCTCATTCCATTATTGTCTTGTTCATCTTTTCTCGACACCCCATTCTCGCTACAGAGTTCCTAGAACCGTCTTTTGCCTATGGATTCCATTCTTAGAAATCATCAAACTTCTTCAATATTCCCTCCATTATTTGACCTAAGACATTTTAGCTTAAGACTTGTTTCATTCTCTACCAAGGCTTTCCATTTAACAAAAGTTTCAAATACATTAGATTTATTTCTAATACAATATACCCAAACTTTCTTTGTTGCATCATCAATAAAAGTGGCATAATAATTTGAACCCCCAAGAGATGATATCTAATTCAAACTCCACACATCGAATGTACCAACTCTAACTTACTCTCTTTCTTCGTAGGTCCAACTTTGAGAAACCTTACTCGCTTTTGTTTCCTATATATGCAATTCTCACAGAACTCCAAACCTATTTATATATATATAGGGAAATTATTATTTATGATCTCCATGCCCTTACAGCTCATATGACCGAGCCTATAGTGCCACAATGTTCTATCTCGCTTCAATCCATAAGATTACAAGTATTAGTGCTATCGTAGTTAAATACAAGGTTCCAATCTTCTTACCTCTTGCCACCACAAGAGTGCCCTTGTAACCTTCCAAGAGTCTATTGTAAATATCGTAGTACAACCATCACTTCCCATTTGCCTCACGTGATATCAAATTTTATGTTAATGTAGACACATGTCTAACATCCTTTAATATCCATGTATTCTCATTTTGTATCTTAACCTAAATAGAACCTTTTCCAATTATGCTTTGTAAGGCTCATCATCACCTAGAAAAACATGCCTAAAATCCCCTTCAAGATAATCAAAAAAATAATTCCTATGTGAAGTAGCATGTAAAGAAGCCCCGAATCTAAAACCCAAGATTCAACAATATTATGTAAAAAAATAATCAAAGCATTCTCAAAAACATTACCCATTGCCACATTTACCTCCTTGTTTTCTTCTGGTGTTTCTTCTTATCTTGAAGCTCCCAACAGTCCTTCTTTACATGCCCAGACTTTCCATAGTGCCAGCATACCATCTTGCTTCTAGATTTTGACCTTGCCCAATCTTTTAATTTTCCACACTTCCTCTATGCTTCTATCTCCCTCTAGTCTCCACTGTCAAATCATTCCCTGAAGTAGAAGATTCCCAGTAGATTTTTCTTCGCATTTCCTCACTTATAATCACCCTTAACACATCTTCAAACTTCAACTTTGAGTTAGTTGGAGCCGAGTTTCTTCTTTGCCATTACCAAGCTATTCCAACTCGAGGTAAAGAACACATAATTAATAAATCCCTAACTTCTTCATCAAATTCTATTGAATCGAAGCTAGCATATTCACAGCCATATTAAAATCATTTAAATGTTTTGTTATTGAACTATTCTCATACATCCTCATATTAAACAATTTTTTCATTAAAAATGTCTTATTAGAGAGCAGAGGGTATTTCATACAACTTGCCTTATGCATCCATAAGTTATTTTATAGTCTTTTCCTTTGAAACATTAAATAATACCGAAGATGCAAGACATAGTCAGATTGTCCCAAGTTCCTTCCTATCTAGAAAATCCCATTCCACATTTGTCATGCTTAAGGGTTTGTTCCCTTTTTCAGATAATGGAATATAAAGATCCTTCTGATAAAGGTAATCTTCCATCTACATCTTCCAAAGACTAAAATTATGCCCGTTGAATTTATCAACCTTTGATCTTCCATCATCTGTCATAGCTCCCACTCAAGCTAAAAATTTCCTTGCGATTCAACACTTCAAAGAAACCAAACCAAGCTCTGATACCAATTGTTAGGAAATAAGGGATAAAATATGCGGAACAATCCCATATAGAATCGCAGTAGTAGAAACTAATATGTAGAATAATATCACAGATCTGAAAATAAAGGTGCAGAAAATAAAAGAACATAACACAGAGATTATAATTAATGTGGTTCACCCAATTTAGGCTACGTCCACCAAGAATCACTTGTTCAATTTTATTACAAGCCACCTCTCTCTTAATACAATACCCAAATCTATTTAGAGTTGTGCTCAACAAACTCTCCTGAATTCACACTTGAACTCACACACATCTACAATGTTACATTAACCCTACCATATGCACAAAATCACATAAATAGGAAATGTTTAAGCAGTTTTACAATACCATGGGTACCAAAACCATGGGCCAAAATAGCCCATAAACCTATGGGTCAAAAATCCCACCCATATGATAAGAGTGTGTTTCCGATATATAAGGAGAGAAAATGTGGATAGTGTACAATACTTTTAGTGTATAGTCTTCAACACTTCCACACATGAAAACATGCTCCACAACATAACATCTCGCCACTAAAGGCATGTAATTAATATTTTCCTTGTATTCTCATCCCAAATGTAATGTCCACCTACAATTCCTTTATGTGCCTCACAAATAATCTCTTTTGTTCATACTTTATTACACATTTCTGTAACACCTCATCTCTACCCATTTTATACTATTCTCCACTTATTATTTGAAACGTCGCCACTTTTATTGCCAATTATTTCCTTTGTTATGTGATGTAATTATCGGCATGAGCCCATATTGGAGGAAGAGTGTAATATTGGTGAACTCATTTAGTGTGCTTTTCATTTGTAGTAGGTTTGTGTCCTACATCCTATCTTCAATATTATTAGCTTCCTTTCTCATTGTGATGCACAAGAGGTGATCTCGACTCGAGATATTTTTCCACGACTTCGCCATGATTGAGAACTAGAAATTCTGCAACATTATTACCCATCTACATATGTTCCCATGAAATATTACCTTTTTACCAAATACTTAAATGTTATGTGGTAATAGTAAAATACAAAAGGGTCTGCCAATAAATACTATCAAAACTTCTAAAGTGCATGACAATGTAGATGCCCTCTCTCTTGATGGTTTTATAATTTTATTTCACACTTGTTAGCTTCCTAATTATAAAGAAAATAGGATGGTTTACATTTTACATTCTTAGTTACGTGATAATCGCTCCAATCGGTGTTCCAGATGTGTCTACATGCACATGAAAGGGGTGGTCTAATCCGAAATTACAAAATTGGTGCGCTAGAAACTTTCTCCTTCAATTATTTGAATGCATTTTACTATTATTCACACCACTCAAACATTCTTTGTTTTCTTAGCAATTTCTCAAGAGGCATGGTAATTTTTACATACGCTTTTAATCAGTTTCTTGTAGTATGCACAATGTTTAAGAATACACACACATATATTTTTTTATGGGGTGCCTCTAACTACATGATCACCACTATCTTTGTTGGGTCTACAAGTGATCTATATTTGTATATGATATGTCCTAACAAAGTTACAAAATGGTTTGAAAAAACACATTTCTTCATATTTAAAGAAAATTTTAGTTTTCTACAATGCTTAAACATGAGGCACAAACTTTTACAACATATTTGACTAGGCAATATACTTGTCTAGTAATCCAAATAGACTTGTAATATTTTAAGGATGAATTCCTCAAATGATGCCACTACAATACATGAGAAAATGGATGACATGTTTTTAATTCCAAAATACATCATTGTGTATGCATATGATCCTCATTTTATTATGAAGGTGGTTTTTGCATGATCTTCCTTAGTTATTTGTTCTAGTGGTAGCTATAAAATTCATTGCTAAAGGTGTATATTTCCTGCCATGCCACACCTTCCATAATTTCTTTTTGTAAAGGGTGTAGAGAAATGATCTATGACACACACTACATTCAACTAGAAATAGTTTACACAAATTCTTATGCACCCATATTTTTATACTTATCACCATTAAAATTTCCCACTTAAACTCTTGCATTGGCAAAATAACTCTAGTGTCCAACATATTATCAATCTATTCTTTTATCTTAGTGCACATGTTGGGGTTCTTCCAAGGGGTCTCTATGAATGGGTTTTATGCCTTCAATCAATTTGATATGTATCTTCCATGGTGAAGGATGCACTCCTTTCATCTCTTGATAGTTGTATGGGAACAAATATTCATATTCGCGTAATTTTTGGTTATTTAAGAAACTTTAGCTTCATACCAATAATATATGATTATCACTATCTTTGGTGCCTCATTAATGCCAATTTTTACTTTGATGGATTTTAGTGGGGAGTGATGATGTTTTATTCCTAGATCTTTCTTATATTTTACCTCCATTGACCTATAAGAGGTCCCTATATATAAGTGGTTGACAATTATTTCCTCATCTATTTTCCAAACCATTTTTACTTTCCTTTGAGTTATGCTCCATCTACACATCTTCATCTTCTTCACATGATTCATTGTTTGTACTATGTTTCTTGAATATTTTTGGTAGTACCATACCTTTCTCCTTGCATAGTTGTAGCATTCACTCATCCATAGGATCATCTCTTGAAATGGCATGCTTTATACATTGGATAAAATGTTCTTATTTGGGTGTGGCTAAGGTGTAAGGGAATGTGTGAAAAAATTAACTTTCATCCCACTTTGAAGTTTCCCAACGTGTTTCATTATTTATGTACCAAGAACACGCCTAAATGTGTATGGTATGATAGAAGACATGAGTCCACATTGATGGTTTATTTGAATGAGAACCTTCTTTCCAAACATCCTCGCACTACCTTATATGTTCTTATAATTTTGTGAATCCACTATAATTGGGTAACTTTCACACATGGTTGTTTTATCAAATCATACGCATGGCCTCATGGACTTCGATCCATATTTTTAGAAGTGGGTGATGAGTTTCCCACCAACACATTGTTTTTTTAATTATTGGTAAATAGTTTTTTGAAAGGGACTATACCCTTTTACAACAATGCTCAAAAGCAAAATTTAACCCCAGAAAGCCCAACAAAAGAAAAAACCAAGAACCAAAGAAAAACAAAGCAAATTGCCTTAAAAAAATGCTAAAAACAACAACTTAACAAAGAACACAAATGCTGCAAAGAATCGCGGTTGGCCATTTTCCCAGATGTAACAATAATAGCACTAACAACGACCAGAATCAAACCTTTTCCGGAGTGGTGGGAGGTTTAGATTTGACATTTCCCTTCTTCTTCCGATCTACCACTGTCCATTCAAGATTTCCTGCATCCAATGCAAATGAAGCATCTACAATGGACTTGATGTGTATGTGACCCATAGGAAGGGGGGCCGAAACTTCCTTAAACACTGAATCAACAATCTGCGGAGGATAGTCTGTAGGAAGTTTCGCTATGTTGGCCTGTGAATCAGTCATTACGGGTGAGTCAACATGCAAGGGGGCACTAGAATCCTCAGCGATCTGAGTCAATTGTGAGATGTTCAGGAAGTGAATCCTTCCACCAAGCAGCTTTGGTCTTTCGTTTGGAATGTTCACAATCGTTTGTAACATGACCAGTTTGGAAGCAACACCGACATCTGAAGGCAAGTCTCTCATAGTCAATCCTTTGTACCCAGAGCCTTTCTCCAATCTGAAGATTGATTTCTGCTGGTAAGGGTTTGGAGGTATCAATATCAACCAGGATACGAGCAAACGTAGTATGTGTTTGAATGGAGGTCTTACCATCAACTGCCACACATGATCCAAGAGTATCTCCTATAGCAATGAGACAAGATCTATTCCAAAGTTGTAACGGAAGTCCTGGTAAATGAACCCAAATCGGGTAGGTATCAAAAGACTCCTTTAACGGGTCGAAGGATGGAAACCATGGTTTGGACATCAGCCCATGTTCCCCCCAAACCCAATGTTGGCTAAAGATTAAATCCCTATCAGCAGGGGTTTCAAAGACTGCAATGAAGTAAGCTTTAGCACAGGGATAAAGCTCAATCTTACCTTGTATTTTTTCTCTCCATCTCTGGGCTATCCATTCATGGAGCTGAGAAAGCTTAGGCCAAAATTTATGGAATCTGCATATGAGACCCAGCTGAGAGAGATTTTCCTCTTCCTTAAGAATTTTTTTAAGAAGATCCTCCCGATTTTCAGCGTCGGGACCTCCTGAGAGGGTTTCAAGAGCTCATTTCTGGTACTCTCCTTTTGTTTGGAGACCACTGAAGCATAAGAAGTGGACTTAGCTCCACCAGAGGTTCCTGTGCGACCACTTTTCTGAAGCGAGTTGGATCTATCCATGCTCTTGAAAGAAGATCCATCATTTTTAAATGATTCATTGTCATTGTTGAGATTTGTAGGGAGACCGAGCCACCTTTACCTGTCTCAATGGAGAGACCCTCTGCTTTTTGACAGGTCGAGAAACTCTATCCTAGATTTTCTTTGAAGGGGGGTCTTGATTTGCATCAAAAGCCATGTCAATCCAAGAGATTGGTGTTGTATTTTCCATGCCCATTTTACAGGCGCCGCCATCAGTTTTGCACTCAAGGGGCGGATTCCCAAAGCCACCGCCAAGGAGAAGGGCATCCTATTTAAATTTGTTGTTCGTGTCTCCAATCCCATGTGCAGCCGATCCAGGCACGGTAGAGAGCTCACGAGACCAGGTGCGAAACACGTAGCTACCATGGGCTGCACTAGGCCAGGGTAGGCACGACAGCAGTGCGCAGCTAGGCGCACAGGCGCGCAAGCGCGCGGCAGCATGGGCGCGCGCGTAAGAAGATAAATTTTGATATATCACCACCACGTTGTTATTCATCTAATTGTGTAGGCAATACAATTGATGTGTGCCTACGTAAATGACATGTAATTTTCCATCCCTCATAGGAAATTTTGTACATCCTCTCCACCTTGGTATTGTGATATAGGCATGGTAATTTATTTGCCTAGCATCCAAACATACTTCCCCTTAGGTTTTGGCACCAAGATGATCGGTTCTCATTTTTTGTACCGTAATATATTCTAATTAACTCATTGGAATCATGTGTCCAATTTCAACATGCCACACTTGTGGTATCGGTATTGATTTTAATTCATTCTTTTACAATTCCCCTTCTTGATCAAGGTCAAAGTACCCCAAACCTTCAACTTGTATCTTGTAGAGATGTTCCAAATCTCTGTGTTCTTTTATATTTTCAATATAGGAGACCCTTGGATAACATCCATAATTATATGATCATGTGTTAGGTGTCATTCTTGAAGTTGATATAGTGCTTCTTAAAGCACAAACTTACATTGTCGGTGTAGCACCAATGCCTACCAAGTAGCATTGGGAACTTATCCGCTTCACCCAACCCAATCATCTTAAATTCCTCTCATAACTTGACTCCAATAATACGATGATGACATTCTTCAACACACTTATTAGTATGATGTGCAACTTGTTATCCACAAACATGACGTGTGGAGAGGGATGAAGCATTATGTGCCCCATTTTGTTCCATGCATCAATTGTTAATATGTTAAATTTTGTGTTAGTATCTACCAATATGTCATTTATGTTCAAACCTTATATGCATACATCAACAAATGATCTCTTGATCATATTATTTGGCCTTAGTCAACTTGATATTCGTCTTCTACATGTGACCTATTTATTTTCCAAGCACCAAATTCCTAGCCTAATGAGACAACCATTATCTAACAATGGAATAAATCAATGTGCAAGAGTCTGAATACCTCCTTGAATGCATCCCTTTCTATTTATTCAAATTTTTGGATCCTGATGCAGGGAGCATCAATTTAAATGGTCTAATTTTGGTGTTTCATAGCTAATTAGGTGTGCGTGTGCGTGTGCGTGTGTGTGTGCATGTGTGTGTGCATGTGTGTGCATGTGCATGTGCATGTGCATGTGTGTATGTGTATGTTTATGTGTATATGTATATCTATATGTATATGTATATATATACCCATCCCCATTCATTTTGTCCCATTTGCACTTGCAGGTTTCTCCAAACTATAATTTTTCACAGCGTCTTCCATTATTCCAAATGGTTTGTTCTACAATCCACTTCCAGTATTATCCACACGAATAGCTCTTCACCTCATAATACACGGTATCAATATAGGTATCTACTAACACCTCTTTTTTTTAAAAGATCAAGAATCATGACACCAAGAAAAATTCAATTAGCACTCCATCCTTTGTTTATAGAAACATATTGTATCCATAGTTACTACAACTGTTGGAAGACCCAAAAATTAAAATTCAATCCGATTGGATTGGAAACTCGGGTTCCATGGACTACTTTACATGCCTTAGTATGAGATAGAAACCAAGTTTTTAGACAATTTAATGCATATGTATAATAGTTTTGATGGCTCTTTCCAAATTGCATTACCATCACACCAATTTTTCATCGAATAACCCTTGATGATATTCATTGTCTAATGGGGCTACCCCATCAAAATGCATTGCATGTATCAATAAAAACCATTCTACCTGATGAGGAAAAGAAAATTTTAAGAGTCTCATTACAAGATTTCTGTTGAGGTTGAGGTTAATAATCCCTCCAAAAGAGGGATTAGCACACAATCAATCAAAGACCCCTTTCTCCTAGCCATGGTGGAATTTTTCCAAGCCCGCATCGTTTTACAAGGAAGATACACTGACTTTCCTCAATGGGCAGTGTACTACCTTCTCCAAACCCTTTCCAGTGTTAGATTCAATTGGTGTTCATATATTTCAACAAGGATTCTCTCGACCTTGAAAAATCCATTGTGAATCCTAGTGCAGTTATTTCTTCTTTTTTAATATTCTTGCTTTCTATTATGAGGGTTTTCACGCACTAGAAATCAACATCTATTCCAACTACACTGCACAAGAATATGGAAAAATATGCAATGTCTATGGACCGACAGTTGGTGAGAATTTTGTTTTAAAGCATTCTATATTTATTATTTTCATAAAAATAATCATTTTTAAATCAATTTTGAAAAATATATAATTTGTTTTCAACATGTCAAAGCAAGTGAAACAATGGCTCGACGTGTTGCACATTTCACACACATAACCCTATTGGGCCGAGGGGTTTGGTGAAAATGTTGTAGTTGATGTCACCATGACCGATGACTCTATGGTTGTCACTAGCACCCAACAACCTAGAAGTAGAAGAAAACACATGCACAATTCTTTTGAATCATCCCACAACCAAGACAAAATGCATACTCATGCCAATCCAAGTTTTAATTAATCCACAATGCACAATCATGTTAATTTTGATTAAATTTTTTTATAGACTAATGATAATCTGAGTCTTGACAATGACATATGTCATTTTCCTAATGTGCAAGCACATCCATCACACACCCCAAGCCCATGGTGTTTATATACTGCACAAACTACTTACATACCTAAGAAAAGTGAGATTCATTCTGTATAATTTCTTTGCCCTTCAAGTTCAAGTATGAATAAATCGTAGATTTAAATTTTATTTATATTAGTCTTTGTTTTAGGATTTTATCATTCAATTTAATTGGTTTTCCTTAAAATCAGGGCTTGCAATGCCACCACCCCCTTCCAGCCAGTGCTATAGTATATCGATTATGGAAAACAACAACATTCATAACGTAAAAAATCCATATTTATTTCATTCTTTTTAAGTGCTTAGTGTTCTCTTGTTTGACTTCGTGCATACAACATACTGATATTGTTAAATTATTGATGCTCACAGAATTTTTGCAACCTCAATCTCATGTTCAACCCATGGCCACCCCTTTGCTCAGTTCTTAAGGAGTACACACGCCCACCTCCCCTTCTACCTCATGGTAGGGGAAAGAGGATAGTGTTCCCTAGAACGAGCAGGGGGACACACAATTATACCACTTTAGAGTTCCCAACTTTTCATTAGGCGCGTGTATAGTGCCAGAGGCACTTCTATTTTAAATAATATAGATATGGATGAGGATTATCTTGGCTTTGACATCCTTTACGACATAGAAAATAAAGGAAACAACAAACATAATGATGATCTTATTCAATCTACACAAAAGGAGTTTTCAGTGCCACAACAACAAGCCACTTCAGATCCTCCTTCACCAATTGGGGAGGAAATTTTGGATGATGATGGCAAAACAAAATTTTCGGTTGACATTCTTGTGGTGATAATTGTACAACCCTTGTGATGGAAAATATTGTTCTTGATATTAAGGAATTGAGGATATGGGAGATCAAAGAGAAATATCTTATCAAATAAATTAATGAATGATATCATAATTTTCACATAGGGAACAACTTTTTTCATTGATAAAAATGAACCGGTTAAGATTGATGCTTTTACTTTCTCAAGCACAATCTGTAATATTGTCACCAACAATAATTATAATAATGATAATGTTTTAAATATAATGCTTAACATATTGGAAAATTTGAATGTCGAGGCACAATCATATTACAATAAGTGGAATAGAGACAAAAAAATTTGTCACTATTGCAAATGCGGAGAAAGACTTGGCCTTGGTAAGTACTTAATATTTTGAAGATTATATTTTATGTTGTTATAGTTTATCTACTTTCTAACTATGATTTTTACATGCAATCCAAATACCAGACATTGAAGACTGAAGTGTAGGTGTTAGATGAGAACCTTAAAAAGCAAGAGAAAGTGTACGAGGTGCAATAGCCTTCAAAGAGAAATTTTTTCTGTTAAACAAGCAGAACAATACATTGTGAAAGGATTATAAAGGAGCATGGATTGGATCCTATATTCTGTTGAATGAAAAAAAATTGATGAGGATCCTACTCTCCTTTCAACAAGAGATGCAACTAGCAGGATAGGAAAAATATTGAAAATATTAATGCATCTTCCAAATGAATTAGTCCAGTCTGTGTTATTAAAGATAGTACAAATGTTGATGTTGTAGAAGTTGCTCTAGGACAAGGATCCAAATGAAGAAAAAATATTGATGTCAATCATTGTATTTGTCAAATGAAAACATTATCTTATTTTAAAACATGTACAGTTGATGAATACATGGATTTACAATTTAGTTTCAAACTTGGATGGACTCAATATTGAAAACTTGGATGTACATTTTACTCTTGAATCTTGATAGTTGATTCTTGATGTATAGATAGATTATACTTATAGTGTATTTTCAAATCAGCTGAATTAAATACATAAAAACATTATCTCTAAACTCCTATGTATTTTATTAATCCCCAAGAATATTGATGGATATATGGATTATAATATATTTGCAAACATGTGTGGATTTGATATTGAGAAATCAAATATTGAACATACTTTCCTAAGTAATGTAATTAATTTTTTTACATCATCCAATTTGCACAACTAGTTACTATCTGTTATTTCATGCAATATATAAAAACATAGAAGTGATTTAAAATTTCCAAACATTATATACAAAATATATGTAAAGGAAAAATAACTAAATGATGAGTCACAATATATATATTTTAGAAAAGGAAAATGCTCAAGTGTCTAGTAACTAAAACAACCATATCCTTAATGGTCCTTCATCACTTATTTTATCTTTTGCAGTTGTAGGTCCACCAGAGTCCAAGTCAATTTCAACATAATCTAAGTCTCCATTGGTTGTTATTTGATTGAAATCTCTCTCGCTCTGCAAGGGATGTCCAAGTAGATAATGCTCTTTCATATGGAAATGTGTCCACTCCATATCTTGAAACATACAGTCTCAAACAAGTTTCCATATTTTTGTCCAATTTATTGTGAAGTTTTGATTTAACAAATGTTAATGCACTAAAAACCCTTTCATCTTCAATTGACCCCAAAATCATTATTTGTATGAGTTCATACAGTTTGAAGTATTCACTTATAGTTTCCCTCATAATGCTACTTGTGATACAAATTTTCCACAATAGTGTAATAGTTTCATTTTCTGTTGGTTTAGTAAGAGTCTTATATTGATCACTCATTGTCAATGCAAAATGTGTTGACTATGATATGATTAATTTCTATTTCAATATACCATTCAATTCTCCTCCATTAACATCTAAAGATTTGCAAAACTGATCCATTAGTCTAGACATGTATTTTGTAAAGAGTTGAGTTGTTTGTTCTTCACCAATCATTGGATTCCAAAAATTGGGATTTACAACTCCCATGGCCTCAAGCATATCACTATTCTTAAATCATTCTCTGATCTCAGAAGATAATGTTTCAGATATCTTCATCAATTTTTTGTGTATCAGACATTGTAACATCAAATAGAAGGCTTGTCACTGGTACTTCCTCAATATCGAACCTAGGACATAAGGATCTCTTTGGAAAGTGTGCATTGGTATATTTTTCCCATTAATTGAGATACAAAGATGACCGTTGATATTGAACTTCAAATAGTTGTTGGGATCTTTTGTATCTATTAAGACCTTCCAACTATTGAATATTGGCTTCAAAAAATCTACATTTGGAATATAAGTTATCCAAATCATACATATGTGTGTGTTGAATTAATTTGATAAAATCAACAATGTATATAGATCTTTCCTAATCTTGTTTCACCAAGTTGTTTATTTCCTTCAACATTGGAAAAATACTACATAATGTTAATAATGTCTCTAAATCAGTCAAGCGATATAGTAGATCTTTTGCCTTGTCAACTTCTCTACGATTCTTGAACATATACCCTATTAATGACCTATATTCCTCAAAAATACAAGTTGGATCATACAACGATATCCATCTTGTGTCAACATCTTTCAACAATTTTTACCATTTGTAATTCCAATAGAAAATTTTTAAAACTCCAAAAATATTTTAGGATTGCTTGACATGTATGAATGCAAATCATGTATAAGCTCTTCCACTTTAGTGACATTTTCAAAATTACTTACAATCTTGTAAGTGAGATTCATTTTATGAGCCATGCAATGAATAGGTATCATATACGGGGAAATGGTTGTTTAAAGGTGAATACAAATCCCAGTTTTATGACCTTGCATGACAGATGCCCCATCATCCCCAACACAAATCAACTTCATAGAGATTTAATGATCATCCATACTAGTTATTTCTTTCAAATTTTTAATAACTAGTTTGCAAAGGTTCTCAAATTACAATTCTCCATCATTTTGTTCATAGCTAGTAGATGATTTCCTCAAATGGTTATTGAAATTGAAAGTGTAGACATACATGTAAACCCACAATGTATTGTCTATTATTGTGACCTCATCAATCAACAATGAGATAAAATTTACATTTTTTACCTTCTCTCTCAAATCAGTGATTTCAATTTCTACCATACACTTTGCCATTTCCCAAGCACTAGTATCTGACCAATGTGTTGTTGGAATGTTTAGAAACCCATTACATTGAAATAATATATTATAATCAATGAGATCTGAAATAGGTCTTCCTTTTTTAAAATGTGAAATATTGTTCTAAATTGTATAAGTTTTTCTGAAGACTTGCATCGTAGCTTTTGCAAATTTAGCCTTTATTGTTCCACCTTTCTCAACAAGGTCTTGAATATGTTTATGATGATTGTCATATTCTACTGCATATCTCATATGTAAACAATATTTTCATTTTTCCATCTAGATGTTTTTATTATTGTTCCATCTTCTTGCTTTTTCGACTCATATACTTTCCCACAATGCTTCTCTATTGTGTCCAACTTCAATTACATTTTGTGGTCTTTGCCTAGTTTCCAACTACATATAATACATCTACATTTGGTAGGAGTATCAATAGTGTTTTTGGTTCAATAGGTTTAATAAATGGATATTTGGTTGACCATTCAAATTTATAAGTCCTTCCTAAAGTCCACTTCCCACTCTTATGTTTCGATGTCTATTTCTGGAATCTTTATCTAAGTTTGAGTTTAATGGCAATTGGGATTATCACTACTATTTATGTGAATTGAATTACTATATGCCGATTATGAATTTCATCTAGCGTAAATTCATTGGTAGGGTTTTCTGTATTTGAAATAAATTGATTTTCTTATTGCATCCTTTAGGAAATCAACATATAAAGTAACATCAACATAATAAGATTTGAAATTACCTGTTGGCACTGGTGTAATTGTGGGTTGACTGAAATATTTTGAAATGTCCATGTTGTGTTTTCTTTTTCCTTGAGATCTTTTCTCATTTGCACTAGGGGCCATCGTATGGGTGATTTTTAAGTCTACACATGTGACAAAAATATAAAAGTTTAAAATAAAATCAAAAAAATAAATAAGACAAAAATAAAGCTCATGTTACATGATAATATTGTAACATGGCTTAGGCTACTGAAAAGGTGGTTATGTGAACACATTATTGGGCCACCGTTCATTTGTATACATTCATGCCACCAAACAATAACTTAGATTTAGGTTACCGTCTAATAACATGTGTTTCTACCGTTCGGCATTGTGCAATCATCTTAGCAATGTGGCATCATGTATTTAGGTTGTCATCTAAGTAACAATTACGCAAAAATTCCTTGACAATTCAAACTTTGTTGCTTCCTTTTCACTTATACCTTTGGATTTTTTTCTTATACTTTCAGCTTTTTCACAGGGCTTATTCACTTTTACCTTTGACTTCGACTCTAAATCTCAAAATTAACAAATTTTGGAATTATATTGTATTACTACATTATGGTAAATTAATCCTATATATAATAGTATATTATAACATAATGGCGAATATACCAACATTGGTTGGCCCTTAGTGGAAACAAAGAAGGAGAAATTAGGGTCAAATTTATTTATGACCCGTAAAATTTTGGCGAACCTGCTACCATACGGTAGTAAAAATCACCAATTTCAAACTTCCAAAATCCTAATATTCGTACATTTATGAATATTCACCCCTAAAATGAACCCTACTGTAAAGGTAGCAAGAAGGTGAAAGAGATAATAAAACTTGATGGTCATTTATTAAATCAGGATATTGTGAATTAGGGAGCAAAAGATGGAATATATTGTCTAGATGGGAGATGTGAATACCATGACCTAAGGGAGACTTAGTTTTCTTTGGAGGAGAAATTCATTTGGGAATAGTTGTAAAATTATTGGGAAAGGTTGTAAAAATGAGAGGAAGCCTTGAATAAGTTTACAATGAATTTTGGGAACCAAGGTGTAAGGAACAATAATCTAAATTGTACTGCTCAAGTACTCTTGAGAGCTTGAAAAGAGTAAGTGAGAGTAAGTTAGAAGAAAGAGACTTGAAGTCGAGAATAATTGTTAGCTTGATATGTGGGATGGATGTTATGGATTATAAGAGACAATGTCAAGAAGAGAGCAAAGAAACTTAGACCAAGTTAAGGGAGAGAGGAGTGAAACAGGGGTTAGTTGGTGAGAGGAGGTTGATAGCAAATCAAAGCTTGAGAAGCTTAAAACTTGAGTTATAACCAAATTAATGATTGAGGATGTCTTGAGTATTGGGAATGGCGTGGATAAGTGATTTATAAGTGGGGTGTTAGAGTGTGAGACAAGTCCAAAATAGAGTTAAGAAAGCTATTGATGATAAGAATCCTGATGGAGTCAAGAAGGTCAAAGTGAGGAAAGGCAAGGAGAGAAATTAAGGAGTGAGTGGAACCTTGTAAGGTGACTAATCAAGTCATAAATAGGTTGAAGAAGGTGTTTAGAAGGTAGATAATCAATAGAAAATTCAAAACCTAGAAATTGACCTTGAAAACCTTGTAGAGCACTTAATAAACCTTACAAAAAAGAGGGTTTGGTGTTGGGAGAAGTAGAGAAGGAGTTGGATTATAAAATTTTACACATAGCATGACCTCAATAATGGGTCCTAGGATATACAATTAGTTTTTTTGGGTTATTTTTGGTTTGCTCCAAACATGGAAGCTTGAAGGGCTAATAGGGATAAAAGGCCTAGTTGAGAAAATAATATTTTGTGAATAAATTTTGATGGGAAGAGAGTTAAACCTTGAAACTTTGTAGACTCCTAAATGAGCCAAATGGGTATCCTAAAATTTTAGCATCTCTGCATGATGATGAAAAATCGGTGATTTTGTCGGAAAAACCCATTTTGAAGGGCTAAAAGGTTATTTTGAGGTCTATAAAGTAAATGAGTGTAAATGGTGAAATGGAACTTGTTACGGGGTTAGGTCATGATTGTATGATGTTTTTGAGCATGTCTAAAGTGATTTTTGGCTTTGATTTAGTGTTTTATGCATTTTAGTGATTTTGAGCAAGTTTGGCTACTCAAGCAAGGCGATGGATCTTTGAGTAAAATTAACTAATCAAGTTGGTTTTGAAGCTTCTAATGAATTTATTGGTGTTGTATAAGGAATATATGCGGGGCTCTACATCAATCCCTTATGAATCATTCCTAACTTGTACATCTTCCCTAAGGAATTCAAATTTGCTTTGGAACTCTCGAACTAGCTCTTTGATCTCTTGAAGAACTCCTTTTTTTTTTTTCCTTACATCTAGTTAGCCTTTTTCTTGTATGGTTTTCTTTACACCTAATAGCTTCTAAGGGAGACTTGAAATCTTAGGTGCGTGCTTATAGCTCATCTAGTAGTGATTTGTATCTTAGGTGATGGATTATATTTTTCATGTAAACCTTTGTTTTCCCATCTCCTAATAAGTTATGTGCAATCATTTTCATCCTTACACCCTTCTTATTTTTTTTTCTTTCATGGCATCATAGAGTTCTTAGTACTCATATACCTTATGCTCTCCTTGATCATACATGTATACTAGAAATTTCAGGCGATCTTTCTAGTAATGATATGGTGAGACCACTTGTAACAAGTTCTTAGTGGAAAACTTCCACCTCCACATCCACCTCTTATGTGACTACCTCATCCACGTGTTTTTGTGTTTTTTTTTTCATGGTTATTACCCACCATAGTATTCCTTGGCCTAAAGGACTATGATTCATGTATATATTCTATCACGTGCTAATCTTTTGTATTATGCATGTGTATGTCACAAATCGTGTAATACAATGACACTTTTATTTGGACTACACATTAAGACAAGGGGCATTCATCACATCATGATCCCTTCACAAATGTCACATGCCTTACGCATGGATTTTATTTTGTGATGAGGGAAGGTTAAATTTTTGTAGCGATCTACTTTAAAATTTGTGCACCATATTCTATTGCATGTCTCCCTCACATTGTCTGCAATTAGTATTTCTAATTAGGTCACCATAGATGTTATATGAGCCTCCATGAATTGGTTGACCCGGTTTCAATATTCTAATTGCTTTGGCATGCGATTCTACCTCAAGTGCTTCTCTTAGGTCTATGAAGTTTTTGTGGGATAAGGCACATTTGAAAGGCATGAGAATTCCTCCAAAAATCTAGTGTGCATGTTGTATAGCATGGATCTCATAAGACAACTTAAAGATCAAAGTTTTAAACCGTGTGTCGTATGCATGCAAACTTTTGGTCAACTCTTGTTGGATTTCTTTGAGTGTGGAAATAGTTTATTACTCAAATTCGGAATATCAAACTCCTTTAGGTAGGCATATTTTATTTTTCATGGCCCATAATGTTATGTTTCAGATCATGCTTTTGGTACTATATATGTTTGTGATCCAATAAGGTAGTAGCAAGAAAGCTGGCTTGCCTTGATTTAAGGGGATGTAACCCCCTTAGCACGTCGAGATAATCTTACATGTTTGCACATGTTCATCAACATTTTTAGCAACATGATACTCTGAGAGATATATAAATAAATCTCATAGAAGATATTGGGTGCAAGATATTTTTGCATGGCATATGCAACTCTTCCTTATGTTGTTCTACTTGCACTTGGTGATCCACATATTCCACTACTTTCACCACTTGAAATCGATGAAGTGGTGGTTATTTTCATATGGGTGACTATTCTACTTGGTCAGTTGTTGTTACTCGTTGAAATGGCATGACATTTATAGTTTCTTCTCCTACGCGATTCTAGCCACACTGATTTTTGATATTATTCATCATTCCAAATCGGCTCACTTTTGGTGTATTCAGATTCTATGTGAAGTCTAGTCTTTTTGGTGTCTATGAAATATATTGTAACACTAATGGGGGAAAAAATCCAATTTTCATTTCCATTATCCTTCTCTAACTCCTCTTCATTATCAGTTTCCATAATAACTTGGTCTTCAATATCACAAGATCTAGGTGCACAAGCATGTGTGATAGGTTGGGAAAGGATGTCGTCAAAATTATATTGCACCTCATCACCATCCAAAGTTGGTGTTCTTCTAAGGCACATGTATGATTTCTCATTTGATCTTATTCATCACTCTTGTCTCCCTCCTACCATAACCATTCCTCTTAATTTTCCTCGATAGTTCCCGAGGTTGGTTCACCTTAACAAAGTAGCCCCTTCTCAATTATAGCATTGTGCCTAGCTTCTTCATAGCACAACCTTCTTAACATATGCTCATATGATGGATCTGTATCATAGAAAAAAATCTCCCTTCCCCACCTATTTCATCGCTCATGCATGGAGGATATTTAGCCATCCACATAGAAGGTTTCAATTACCAAGTCAGCCATTAGCTTCTTTATCTCCAGGAAAAACTACTTCAAATAGGACCCATGTGGCTCACAAAATAAGTTAAATTCTACTTCTTTGATGCAAGAAAATGTAGATAGCATGTATTTTATGATGTAGCTATGAATCATCCTTTCCATTATAGATCAATGGTGCACATCCAAGTCGTTGTATGCTTCACAAGTTTCCTAGTGCGCTTGGGTGTCCAATTTTACTTCTTCTCCATATTTAATCTTTTATTCAGAAATACACAACTAACTAAGCGTATAAATTTGTTGGGATATTTTTGAAGAAGATCTCATAGAGAGATTGATAGAGGTTTCTTTCTACCCAAACCCTTAGAGAGTAATTCCTGTGATTGGGATGCTTTTACACAAAAAATTATTCTAATTTTTCCTACCAATGCTCAATATTATCTTGTGTAAGTTAAAACATCATGTGCCCACTTCACCATCTCTTCATAATTACGATGGTTCTTGCAACATAACCAAAATAATGTGCATATAGTTTACTACTCTCTAAATCATTGAACGCAAAATCCTATTCCATCGTAGCATGTAGAGAGTAAATGCACCACCCCATGTTGGTTTATAACACTAAGGTGAATCCTTAGAGCGCTCACTCTAGGTGTGAGAGAATACCGGTCCCCATCATGTTTGGCCTTGACATGAAGTGTTCTTTAGTTGACTTTTCTTACTCATAAGATATAATAACATATATAATATCATTAGATTATGAAAATATATGATCAAATACTATAAATAAATTACTCTTGGGAAGGAGTGACACAATGACTCCAAACCCTTTGTTCTTTATTCATCAAACATTATTCTCATATATCACTAATGCATACAAAGTATCTCATATAATATCTCTTTTTCTCTCTTTCAATCTCCCTCTATCTCTCCACACACATTATCTATTTATCCTATATGTATCCCTCAATAGTATACTAACGAGGTATTAGCCTTTGCTAGTTTCAACAAGAGTTATACTATTCATTGAGTATAATTTACAATAGTTTAACTTATACAAAATGGTGGTGCACATGTCACATGGCACCGCATCTCATTCTTGTGTCAAATCTTACCACTTTACATGAAATTATTATCACTTTGAGGACTTTAATCTATTAGTCAACTACCCTTACATTTTTGTCACATGCACCAATATTTTCACCTTATCATGCACATACTTGGTCGTAGTTATCTAGAGTTATCTATCAGTCACTTTCACTTTCTAATCTTTCAACTTGCATACGAGTTTCCCAACGTGTACAAATTATTGCATGTTTTTCCTCTTTTTTTGGATCCTCGTGCATCATAACTTGGTCTCACATTCCTATATTTATGCACATGGGTTTATTGCCTTGATTTTAAATATGGGCACGTAGGTTCTATCACAACTTCCCAAAAGGAGCATGCACTCCAAAATTGGTTTCTTCTTAGGACTTTGCCAAAATACTTGTATTAACATTGATAAATTGTAGCTCAATATATGGACCGATAATTAGTTATGAAGTGCTTGCAATGGTTTAACCAATGGTTCATCTTTTTATTTATATATTAAGGAATTATTTTTTTTTTTATAGTTAGTGGATTAGTAATCAAAGAATAAGGAGTACATAGATATCCTATACCTAACCTATCATATCTTCTCCAAGAATTTGTAAAATATGACTTTGCATTAAAATTCTACATCTTTTGTCACTTGTATTTTTTTCCATAAGCACTCCAATATATTTTTCAACCTTTATCATTCACAATACATTTTTTCGCATGTAACACATATAGATTCCCATTTAGAGCATTGTCATTGAGTCTCCTCTTAGGCCATAGATAAAATATTGTGTGGATTTTGGTGAGTCTCCTCATGGACAATATTATGTTAATTTAATTTTTTATCTTCTTGGCTTTTTTGGTAGGGAAACTATGAGATTGTGATAGATCTAATAGTTTCATATTTTGTTCTCACAACTATGCATTGATGATCATAAGCCATGGGTGATTTATATTTGATCGATTCAAGAATCTAAGATTTTGATGATATATTAGCTTCAATATTATTATTCTTTGTTATAAATTATGTACAGCATATTTTCCTATTTGACTTTAGGATCTTTTCTTCAAGGGAATATTTATATGATGCCATCTTCATTGTGCCTTTGCAACTCTAGTTTGAGAGGGGATGTTAAGTGCATATTTGCACATTCAATGTAAATTCTCCTTTTTATACCCCAAGAGTCATTATTTTTTTATGTTCCTTTCTTTGTGTGGGGTCAAATTCATTTAAATCATTGATTTATTGGGTTGTAGTGTTTCTTTATAATATTACTTATCGGCCCAATCAATTACAAGTTAGGCATCCCATGGATTTCAGTTTTGCAATTTTAACTTGATATGGTAGGATCTTATTATCCTATATTCATGTATAGAAACCTAAATATAATATGTATTATAACCATCAAAGTTTGTGTATATTTAGATCCCTTTGACCTAATGTGTCATAGTGATAATTTAGTACATTGAACTACCATATATATCATGTGTGTTATCTCTCTTTCTCATTGTCATATATTTATCACATTTCCTTTTGGAGTTAATAGATATGAAGGAATAAAGTAACATATTCCCACAAGAAGGACACACCAATGTATGTTAGCAAATAATCTTCATTCACAACTCGAAGTTTTTGACATAACCATCACTATGGATACAAATTTTCAACAACAAGGTAGCGGTAAAAGTGGACTCATACCATGTGATCAATCAACAAATATGAGAAACAAATAATTTAATACTAAATTTCTCCTAGATAGTTTGTTGGTATTGGAAGTTGTCTAGATGGGAGCATCATATACCTTATTTTTGTTGTAAAAGCCCTAATTTTTGCTATGGAATGGTGACTTACGCAAAAATAGAGTGGTTTTGGATTCAATTGGGTTGGTATTCATTATTGGGAAGCTTGTTGAAGTTATCTATTAGAAGCCACCACATTGGAAGGAAAATTTGGCAATCCATGGGTGGAGGTTATGTGTTTTTTCGTGTATTTATTTTTAGGATTCGCTTAGTGACAACTATTGAATATTTTGTGCATTCTTCACTTATGTAGATGGTTCCTCTTATTGGTCTCATTCCAAATTATTTTTGGGATCCTTCCTTGACTTGAGCCTTAGGAGTGGAAGATTGGGCTATGGAAGATTGTTTTCTACTAAGGAAAATCTGGGTTGTGGAAGACTTTCTTTTGAACTATGGAATACTCTGCTACATGTTTTAGGTTCCTCTTACAATTTTGGTTTGGTTACGAGATGTCTTGGTCCTTGGATATGGAAGACTCTACTATAGAAATATTTTTGGAATGCATTTAGATGGAGATGTTGGTTGGGTTTTGATGTAGAATTTAGTTGGGTTTTTGGGATAATGTTAAGTTTGTGCTTGGGTTGTGAAGACTTGTTGTTGTTATAAAAGACATGTTTTGTTGAAAAATATTAGTGTAGGTTATTATTTATCCTTTTATTTATTTATTAGGATAATTATTGTACTTAGGTTATACATACACTTGTTGAGTTAGAATTCTTAGGTGTACTAGTTGTGTGCGAGTTAGCTTGCTAGTCATGTCAAGTAAGCTTGTAAGTCTTATGGAGTCGGCTTAACTGCTAGTATCGATTCTTGGGATTTCTTCACCACCGATCTAGGTAGTAGTTGCACTTCCCTCCTCCTATATGTACATCCTCCTTTATGAGCTAATTCATGACATGAAATGGAATGGAAATTACATTGTGTTGATTTGGAGCCATTATTATGATATTACAAATATCTCTTTGTTTTTTCATACTTGCAAGTTTATGTGCTTGTTCGATTTATCTTCGTGCAAATCACATCTTGCATTCTCAACACCAGTGCATATTTTGATCTAGTTGATCCATTAACTCTCCAATATGGTGTCAGAGCCTAGCTGGTATTAAGCTTGTCTGGTGGGTTTTTTCCTACAAGTTTTTCATTTTTGAAATTGTATATTTGTAAAAAAATAGTTTCACATTACTCTAATGGTAGTGAAGGAGAAATATTTGTAGTTTTCTGTTGTGGTGGCCATTTATACTTAGGACCAAGATTCTAGAAATTTGTTTGGGACATTAGTTGCTATGGAAATCTTCCAAAGGCATTTTTGGCGTAATTTTGATCTGGTTTCACTCAAAAATCAGCTAGGGCGCCCTCGAGATCTAATTTCTTGTTTTGACCACCAAAGCCACATTTTTACTCATTTGCATATCCTAGTTACATCCTTTCCCAACAAAATAGTGTTAAAGGGTGAACAAAATCTTGGGAGAGGTGTTTTTAACCTGACACTCCTTTTTGGGTTGAAATATGCAAAAAGCCTTAGACTACAAAAATGCCTCTACATGGTCGAAATGCGCTCGTGGTTGGTTAAAATCAGCTCTAAATCTCCAATTTGTTCTTCTTCAACCTGAATATAGTTGTTTTTTGATCCGAAGAGGCCCCACATCAAACTTCAACACAAAACAAAATGGTGTTTCCTAGGGTTTAAAAAACCTAAAACCTGCAACCAATGCATTTCTTTTGGTGGGCCCACACTTTTCCAAGGTGGATTAATTTTAAAATTCTAACTTAAAACTCTTTATTCCAAATATTAACATTTTTTTGCTTTTGGAATGCAAATTGGTCAATTGGTAAAGGAATTAAGTGTTAATTAAGCTTGTATATTTGCTGTTGAAGACGAAATGTGAGGTCCGGGTTGGTAGGAGGCCAATTCCCCCTCACAAACTAAACCATTGTAATCTACATTCCATGTCGATTCCAACGAGTGGTTAGAAGGCTAGGTTCATCCTCATTTAGTGCATTTTTAATGCTTGAGTGTAATTTTATTTAAAATAGGCCTTATTTATGGGAAATCATTATTGTAATAACTTTTGATCGGTAGCTTGAAATTTAGTGTCATATTTTACAAAAGTTAATATTTTTATTTCTCATGTATTGAGCATATTTACATTATGAAACATGCTAAAATTATAAAATGCAAAATTTAAAGGGGTGTTGTAATCACATCCAGCACATTTTCAGTTGAGCCTAACGTCCCGAACTTTTGGGTGTTACATCATCTTTTGAGTGTATTATTGCATCTATCATGGACATATTTTCTTTATAATATGAGAATGATATGTTTTCTCTAAATTTTGTGTCATTCGGAAGGATAGTTAAATTTGTGGAAGAAAATAGATCGATCAAGAAGCAAAATTCTCTTCTACATGACCTCATTCAAAGCGAAATATTAACTCATACAATCTCTACAATATAAACTTGTTATCCTATACCATCATCCTCATCTTGAGGACTCTCATACCCTTTCTCCTAGTCCACTTGTGGCTACTGCTCCTGCACCCATTAACCTTGATTTTTCAATTTGTGAGCATGTTTACTCGCTTCTAATGCTCCTAAGCCTATTGATCTTATTACGGCAAGTTCTACTTTTGCACCTTTGGCTATTGCGTAAAACATTATGTGTATCCCACTTCAATTCCTTATGCTTTGACATGTCTAGATATTTTGAATATCATACCACTTCATTTTGTTCTCACATGCTCTATTCGATGGGTTATTCTCGCGGAGGTATTAGCAAAATTTACAAGGTATTGCTTCACCTATTCACTGTTAAGTGGCATTCCCACCATGGCATAATTTTTTTGAGCAGTACTTCATTAGGATCACATGATGATAGAGCTCCTATTTTTGTTTTCTCAACTCTTCCTAAGGATCATGAGCTACACATGAGTTCTACCACACCTTCACTCAGGCCATGAGAAACTTGATATTTCAATTGTTAGGCATGATCAACCTGACACACATTCGATGTTCTCTTGCATTCTTCAGTTGTGAAATTTACATTAAATCATATGTAGGCATATTCTTTATCCATCTTTGTTCATCTAGGGATAGATATTTGATCACTTGTGGTAGTGACGTAAGCATTCATTGAGAGGACTCTACAGGCGTGGCTCCTCCAAGATTCAGCTTCTTGCTCCACTTTCTTCTCCTCTGCATCGTAATGCTCTTTGTTTTGAGTATTTTTCTTTATCAAGTGTAGTGAGTATCTCTGGTTTTTTGAGATATTTTTGTATATGTATTGTGGACACCTTTTAGGCATGTTGATAGTCTCTTTTGTTATGGAATTATTCTAGTGGATCTCAGTGTTAGCTTGTTAATTTTCAAGTAGTGGTGTGTCCACTCATATAGATTTTGTAGTGTCACTCCACCCATTCAGCAGTATGGGAGGGTGTGGTGTTGATTCTTCTTCTTTAGATCTCGTGTCCTTGTCTTGGTTGTTGTTTTTGGTTTGTGGCACATATTTTTCTAGCAGTAGATCAAAATATGTTTGGTGTTTTATTGCACTTTTGACATCACCTCTAACAGTGTCCTTCATTAGATTTTGACCTTGTTCTCCTTCTCGAATGGTGTCTATTTTGTTAAAATATAGTGTCAGAGACTCCATTGACAATCTCCTAGTATGGATCTATTATGTTGTATCACAATGTCAATTGATTTTGAGTTTTGTGATTGAGCAGTGGATCTAAACCACGGTGCAAACCAAACTTCTTCTTCATAAAGTATGAGTTTATTGAGCTGAGCTTCTTGGGATGCCTTACACTGGGATTTTTCTCTCTCTACTTTTTGTAACTAGTTTTTGGTACCTTGTAGTGATTTTTCATCCATGGTAACTCTTTTTTCCCATTTATTATACATGGGTGCCTCATCGAGGGCTTGTTTTCGGGACCCACCTAAGCTACATTTACATGGGTGTTAGTATAGTTTATTATTTATCCTTTTATTTGTTTATTAGAATAATTCTTGTACTTGGGTTATCCCTGCACTTGTTGAGTTAGCTTTCTTAAGTGTATTAGTTGTGCGAGTTAGCTTGCTAGTCTTGTGGAGTCAAATTAACTTCTAGTATCAGTTAGTGGGAGTTTTTCACCAATAATCTAGGTAGTATTTGCACTTCCATCCTCCTATATGTACATCCTGTTTATTGAGATAATTCATACATGAAATCAAATGAAAATTGCATTGTGTTGAGTTGGATCCATTCTCGTGGTATTGCAAATATCTCTTTGTATTTTTCATAGTTGTAAGTTTATGCGCTTCTTCATATTTGCCTTCATGCAAATCACATCTCATGTTTTCAACACCAATGCATGTTTTGATCTAGATGATTCGTTCATTCTCCAATATGAAAGACTTTTTTTTTTTTTTTGGTCTTCCTAGGCTTTGGGAAACTTTTAGTTGAGATTTTATGAAGTTGAGTTGTTTTAGTTGTTTGTTACCCTTATGGTAACATTGATATTGTAAAGAATATTTTATGATTAACATACCCTATTCATAGCTCCGGCCAAAATCATTCACTAATAAAATACATTCAAATATTCAAATCTTCTAATGTCTTAAAAATATTCTTGCTTAATTATTGAAGAAAAACATATTTCAAGCTTTCATCCACTTATGCATAGCTAATGGATTGGTTAATTAATTTGATAATAAGCAAGTGTATAAGTTCGGGATTCCTTGATAAAACCTTAAACTTACTACATATATTAATTAAGATAAAACCTTGAGACAAACAGCCACGTGCATGCATATACCTATGAAACATTAAAGCAATATAAACACATATATGATCAAGGTAGAATTACAACCATATATTAACTAAGATATAAGGGAGGGTGAATGGTCCTTATAGGAGTATTAGAATGAATCTCTCTTACACATTGAATTACCTTTAACACTAGCTCTCTATGCTTTTATAAAAACAAGTAGGGAGAATTATTAGATTTGAAGACTAGTTAGCTTGTATAGAAATTTTTAATAACTTATTAATAGTTACTTTAATATATTAATAGCGAAATTCAATCAAGTCAATAAAATGATTATTACTCTTCTTTATAAATAACATAAGTCTTATATTATAATTAAATATTACAAGTGCATCTTAAACATAGATAATATTGTTTGGTTAATTAAATACACTTACATTGTCCACTCATATACAATTAATGATTGGTTAATCTATTAAATAACAGTAACATGCTTAAGTTGTTAAATGTGCAAACTGGATGTTGTAGTGTAGAACATGTAATTGTGAAATTTTGGACCCACCTTATTATTATCATTATTTCACACATTGTGTTACCCATCTAAATGATTTATTATCTTTTGATCCCATCCATCTCCTTTAGCACGGGTCAATTCTTACTTAATTTCTAATTGCACTTGTTTTTATAATATAATGTAATAAGATTTTTGCATCATATGCATTTATGTCTAAATGTGAAGCTTTTATTTGTGAACATTTGGGATGACGGGATATGATGGTTCAAGATAGTTTTGATTTTTTTATTGTGGAAAGGGAATTTGGAGTGATAATGGAGTTATATATTATCGCATTAGTTAGATTTGAAAGCTTAGTGTTTTATTTAAAATGGTGAAAGTTTAGACACGAGACTATAATTTTAATCTAATAAGGATGCCTTGTATATTATGACACCAAGGTCTTTGGCATAGTTGATTGAATAATTCTTTGGTTAAATAACCTACTTTGGCATCAAGGTCTTTGGCATAGTTGATTGAATGTTAACATGTTGAATAGCTTTGAAATTACTATCACCATTTTTGGCTTTTAAGTTAAATGCATTTTCTTCCTCTTTAGTTTATTTTGGTGAATGGTTAATTTAGAGATACCTCTAAATGTTTGGTGGAAGAAAAGGTGGTATGTGATTGTACCTCGCATTTAATGGATTAGTGGTTTTGATCCCCATGTTGTAAGGCAATGATTGGGGGATACTTTAAATATTTGTTCCATTATTTCTAGAGTTTATTTGGTTTTGGATGCAACATTTCACTCATTTCTTAGTGTGGAATCTTGAAACTTCTAAAAATTGTGCTTATAGTTTATGGATTTTTCTTGGACATTTTGTAAACTCTCAGATCTTGGTCTTGGTGTTTCGTATCACTCTTTGTTTATTTGGCGGGTATGTGTGCATACTATGCATGTGTTGTTTTCATTGAATTTGAATAAATGGGATGATTTTTGTTATGTTGTGGAGTTTTAAGTGTAAATAGATAATTTTGTTTTGGATAATTGGGTATATGTCAAGTAATCCAAACTGAGTATTATGTTGAGCTATGTCATGGCATTGTCATTTATGCATGAGGAAATAGATTTTGTTGTTGTCTATAATGGGTGTTTTGATAACATCGAAGATCATTTTTAGGCATGTGGAACATTAATTATTTACAAGAAAGTAAATTTTCTTTTTGTTTTTTGAAACCCTAGATATATGGGACATGTTGGTTAGTTTCTTCTTAGTTTATTATTTTTGTAGCTCGAAAGATGGGTTTGTTCTTGTTTACTCAATGTATTTTTATTTTTTATGAAATATATGTTTTTCTTTAAAGGTTTTCATGGGGAAATAATCTATTCATAAGGTTAACCTTGTTTAGATTTCTATAGAAAACATGGACGAAAAAAATTGTTTTCAAATTCAAGGGAGAAAAAAAGTAAATCTCTTTTGATCTTCTATAAATGTATTTTGAGTTTTAGTTTTACATGTTTGTTTCATTTGGTTTCTTGGAATATGATATAGATAAATGAAAGTATGAATAACTTCCCCATGAGTTTTCTCATTTGATGAAACTGAAATTAAGATGTTGTGAAGTGACATTCTTCTTTGGTTTAAAGTATGGTTTTTGTCAATATTCAAGGCATATTAGTTATTTTTGGAAGAGGTCACTTGATAATTATGACATGAATGTGTTTTTCTTAAGTTACATGCACTTTAAATGTGTTATCTTTTGATGTTGATAATATGGTTCTACATGATTTTAGATTATTCGTTTTGGGAGAAAATATTATTTTTAGTTTAAAATTCTCATTGTTGGTTTTCACTTACACTTAGATCTAAAATTTTAGTGTTGAGAAAATTTTATATTACATGAGTATTTTGACATTTGAGGATATATACAATGTTCAAAACAAATTTAGGAAATGATAAAGTGAGACTAAAGAAGAAGTCAATTTGATATGGGATTTAATCATGCACATTTCTTGTCACGTGATAATAATTTGATAATCAATTAATGAGATCAAAAACATTTCTGAACTTTCTAGGTTTATTTAATATTCTTCATTAATGATTTAGTTTTTAAGTACATTATATGGCATGACTTGATGTTACGGAAAAATGTGATAATTATAAGAAAAATTTACTTTCAATTCAGATTATGATTATTCACAATGGTTTTGGGTTTGAAATGATGAGGTGTATTCATGAATTGTCAAAGTACTATGAAGTTAATTTCTTTGTTGAAAATGATGAAATATATGTGGAAGGTTAATTTTCATTTATTAGTCTCATATTTTTGGTTATGTGGGGTGATAATGATGACTATGATGCAAAGTAACTTTTAGTGATATATCTTTTGATGAAGTGCCAATCAAAGGTTGGTGTTCACTCTTTCTAACTCTACTTTTCTTGGTCTAGTATATCTTGGTAGAGTACGGGAGTGGATCACATGACTTGGGTTCACATGGAAATTGAGGTTGTATTCATAATACGAGACTTTCCAATCCTATTAGGGATCGACCTTTTAAATTTTTAAGGGATCTAGCATGCATCGTGGGGAAGACCTTTTCATGACTTCATAGGGAGAGATTTGGGTTGAGGAACATGTGTATCGACTTATTTTGATGTATGTGAACCTTAGTTTTGGTATTTTCTTAACTTAGCAATTGAGGGCATTTTAAAACAAACTATAGTTGAGCATTGTACCCTTAGTTCTCCTAAGGTTAATGCACCTACTATAAACTATTCTATTTCTAGTGTCTACACTTCACCTCATAGGCATTTTATTTATGGGTAGTCGCTCACTCTCATCCTTGTGAGTTAGTTGCACAATATGTTGCATGTGGATAAATAAAGAAAACTAATCACTTCCTCAAGTTATCCCTTAATAATACAAATATCATTTCTCATGTAGTCTCTCATGCTCACCTTTCATCATTATCTCGTCATGTCATGATTCATGATGAAACACCTACCTCTTATAAGTGTGACAAGTCCCCCTTAGCCACACCTTTGGTTATATGGGTGCTTAAAAGGGTGAAGTTAGAAATCAAGGATGATTTCGGTAACATCACACATACCAAGCTAGAGAAGGCTCTATATCGGTATTTAGAAAGTGTCACTTATGCAAATGTGCCATTGTTGGATTTGACAAATGATGGGGACTAATTTTCCATGATTGTTTGGTTTTAGTAGATATTTTCTTATGATTTTTTGGATTCTTTTAGATAGTTAAGATGGTATACTCATGCTCTTCGTATTTTGAATTAGTTGATCTCATGATAAACTCATGATACTTTGATAGATATTTATATATTTTGGATATTTTTAGATATACACATGTGGATATTTCATTTGATTGGTGGTAGCATTTCAATGACAATTTGACATGTGGATTTTGTTCAACTAATGGTGATATTTTGATGGCGGTTTGACATGTGAAGTGGGTTTTGATGAGATGTTTATATTTAAATGTTTTCTTATTCTTGAAATGGTGATATGCTTGACTATAGACTATGTGAAGATACAAATAGTTGATTATTTTGTTAGAGATGGTGACATATGGTAGCTTGACTTGTTATTTAATTTATCACTTTGAGATGTTTTGAGTTGACATGGATGCACATGTGGAATTTTATATGGTGTTTCTATTATGCATGTTATATTATTTATATTGAACTTGTGCTTTGATGAATTAGTAAGTTGTGGGTTTACCTTAGTCTTTTATGAGGCTCGTATCTAATTTAATATTATGGGTTAGTCATTGATAATTTTATAATATAAAGTCACGTAATTTATCATTTTAAATATTTGATATTCTAAAGTAAGTTAGTTCAACAAACCCATTGAAGACAAAGGTTTCTAAAAAAGAATTAAATAAAATGGAATTCGAGGAGAAATAAATAGTTATTTTGTAGAGCTCTTTCAAAGATTTCATATTAATGTTTTTTTGTGCAATATGTTTCTAAGTCGAGTTTCTATTCACAAGAATTTTGATGACACTTTTATTAATGATTAAGTTCAATCTTTGAGATATCTCGGTATATCTAGTTTTATTATTATTATTATTATTATTATTATTATTATATATATATATATCGTTGATAAATTTATAATATAAAGTCACGCAATTTATCATTTTAAATATTTGATATTCTAAAGTAAGTTAGTTACAACAAACCCATTGAAGACAAAGGTTTCTACAAAAGAATTAAATAAAATGGAATTCGGGAGAAATAAATAGTTATTTTGTAGAGCTCTTTCAAAGATTTCATATCAAATTTTTTTCTTGCAATATGTTTCTAAGTCAAGTTTTTATCCACAAGAATTTTGATGACACTTTTATTAATGATTAAGTTCAATCTTTGAGATATCTCGGTATTTCCGCTTTATTTTTATATATATATATATATATATATATATATATATGATGTGTATATTTCAACTCATCTTCTATTATCTACCACAAGTACTTGCATATTTGACCCTCATGTTGAAGATGTACTTTATATCAAATGATAAATACTTCTTGCAGTGGTATCCATGATAGTTTGTTTGGATTTTATATTGTTTGTTGAAAATTTTGTAGACAAATCTTTGGTTAGATTTTAGTATTCCAATCTTTCATTTATTGAAAGTATGTTTCTCATCTCTTTAATGGAATCTTTTGTTGGTTTATACGATTTGGTGTAAAAGCGAACATAATGTATTTAGTTATTTATTTATTTTTATTTTCTATTTTATTTTAGTTTAATTGTAAATGCAAATGTATGTATGAATATCCTTTGCTTATATTAGAGTTATTTATTCAAGAAATGCTCTCACTATAAGTAGGTTTATCATTTAGATTTAATGGCACTTTCATATTCATTTAAACCCAACTAATATATTTCTCAATAATATATTTGGTAGGCTAATTTGATAATAACATAAAGGTTATGTTCTTTCTTTTAACTTTCAAAGATATAGTTTTCTCAATACACCTCACACTATCGGATATGGTTAATGATAGTGTAGATTATTATTTGTGTTTGTTTGTATTTTTTTATCAAGTAGTTATTTGTCCCCTTTCTCTCTTCTAAAATGATTTATAAATCTGTAAGGCTTCTTCTTAGTTTGATATATTTGTTTACTAGCCTTACTTTAAACTTTCCTTCACACTTAAGTCCTTTACAACTGAATTGGTATGATTCTACTTTAACCTTTGTGATAGGAAAAATGGTTCATTAGTTGTTGATATAATTTTCGTCGAATCGGTGGGAACATTATTCTCAATCATGAACTTTTTAGTAGATTTATTCTCAATATCTTCTCGGGAGGCACTATTATCAATAACCATTACGAGTAATGGTGGTGTACCTATTCATAAGCCTAATATCTCACTTGAATTAGAATATTCCAACATAGTTTTTAATATTACAATTTCTCTATGGTGTGAAAGATAAATTTTATCATTTTTCTTGAGCTCTAGACATCCTTGAATTTGAAGAAGGTGATGCATTTAAGTAAGAAATACTTAATTGATTAACAAATCAAACACAGGGAGACATTATCCCCAAAAAATAAGAAATCGAGAAGAAAGTAATAAAACTTTGGAAAACAACAATTTTCTAAGATTAGATTTTGTTTGCACCAAAATAAGGGCTTGGTATTAGGTTATTTCCTTATTTATTTAAATATGTAAGGGTTGTATAGGTTGCTTGTTTTGATTTAATTAATAAATATTAATGTGCAAAATAGAACATAGATTTCAAAGTTAATATGTGATATATAAATGATAGAAATACTTGCTTAAAACACAAGAAGGGATAGTACTTAGCTGAATAAAGAGTACATTGGAAATCTAGGTGTGTAGACTAGATATCTATAGGAGCTTCATGTATGGAAGTATGACTAGAAATTCAATTGGTACAAAATTGTATAACATCTCGTGGTGTAGTACATTTTGGCCTTAGGCTATATAGCCTTGGACAAATATATTTTGGAAACTTTGTAACTTTTAGTGGTCATCGGTGGCCTAAAAATATTCTTCACTATTTGATGTCGTGGTTCACAACTTTGTGACACCTTCCTCTAGTGACCTGCAATAGAAAAAATCATAAACGCTTGTACTAGTATTTCATGCACATGATTGGATAATAAAATGAGAAATAATTGTGTGGTGGAGTTGGATTGACATTGGTTATCAACCCTTGCTAAACTAATCCAAGCACTAAATAGCATCCCCAAGGAAAGAGAAAATCCATATAGTTTCCCTAGTGCATATGCATGTGTATAAGTATATATCTTAACATAAAGAATAATGAACATAATTGTAGATATAATATAATGTACCTTGTGTAGTAGGGATATAGTCTATTGTGTTTAAGATGATAGACTTGTCATTGACCCTTAGTAACTTTGGCAAAGTTTTATCTTGACTTACTCTTTATGACTTATCTCTAAGATTTGTGAGAGCTTGTAGATGGGGAAGTTAAATGTTTGAACCTAGTTTGAGTACTTCGGACATGAGTAGTGTTTGCTCCTATGGATGTGTTACTACTTTAGGGAGATTCAGGAAAGTCTCAAGTGCTTTAGAAATATATTATGCAATAACTTTGTTCTTGAGAATGCTAGGTTACTCATATAAGTGGATTAGACTTGATTATGTAGGATTTTTTAGATTGATTATCATAATTAGGCCGACCTATATGATAATAAATGATCCATAAAAATATCAAATTAGAAAAGGAATCTTTGGAAGAGGGAGACAAGACCATATGGGATGGCCTGCATCAGTAGTACCGTCTGGTCTTGTTCCATATGATTTAAGAAAGATTATTCATGATGTATGAGAAAGATTCTATGCAAGATTTTGGGAGTGATATACTATTTTAAATAAATGTGACTAAGTATATGAATGACTGAGTAGTGTGTAGAGTAAAGAAAGTGATGAGGCCAAACAAATAACAACAAAAATATATAATAGATAAAATGAAATGCACAAATAAATTCTGATTCTCCTTATTTCCTTTTCCCTTTGAATTAAATAAGATGTCCTTTTATTTGAATTTGACTAGACTTCTAATTAAACTTGACTTCTACTCTCATCTTGACTAGACATACTATTTTAAGTAATAGTTATTTTTGTTAAGTTTTTAATTATATATTTCTTGGTCCTATAAACTTTCATACATTATTCATGTGCCTAACTTAATGTATTACTTGATGTTTAACTCAGTTTGACTCGCAGTTACAAAGATATGGTATTTTAAATTATTTTCAAAAAGGAAAGAATACTTCAAACCCAATTTTTGGGCCCTAGATGGCCAATTTAAGCCTCTACAATTTGTCAAAGATTTCCCAAAGTGACTAGGATAGCTTGCGGTGGCATAAATATTTTTGATATATTTTTGAAAAAATGGAATCATTTCGATTCTCATATCAAAATTTTTGGCCTCTACAAGGAGGCCATCAAGCCCACATAATTCTCCTCTCGTTAAAAAGAACTCAACTCTTCTTGTAAACATTCCCATTGTACCAACTATTTATTGAAATTGCCTCGCCTTGTGTTGATTGTTTTATTGTCAAGAACATGCACCACCTTATCCTTTTCTTCCTTCAAATTTGATCCTTCCAATCCATTTATTTATTGTCTTCCTATCTATCCTCATCCCCATGAAATGCATACAAATTTGAAACATTCAATATTGGAGAAATATCAAAATTATGTGGCAAACTTACCTCACATGCATTATCATTGATCATTTTTGTAATTCTATAAGGGCCAATGTTATTATACTTAAGCATGTTGCATGTTCCTTTTGAAAATATCTCCTTCCTCAAATAAACCATCACCAAATATCCTTCTTTAAGATAAATTATATCTTCTAGTGATATGAGTTATCATCTTATACGTGTCATTACTTTCTTGCCTTTTCCCCTTTATAGTTTCTTTGCAATTGTTGAATATGCTCCACAAAATCTTCTACATCGCCACTTACCCTTTTTGAAATAGGTAGTTTCACCAAATCCAAAACATCATTAGGAATTCTTCCATAAATAATTTGAAATGGTGACTTAGTCATTGATCTATTCACTAAGATACCATAAGAAAAAATTTCTTGTGGTAATGTCAAGTCCCACTATTTGGGCTTCTCACCAAATATCCCAATCTCTTATTCAAAAATTGGTTTTCTCATTTATTTAAGGATGATATGCATTACTAAATTATAGCTTAGTGCTATCTTTTTCCGGAAGGTCTTCCGAAGTGGCTTAAAATTCGTTGTCTCTATCTAATGTAATATTATTTATAATACAATGCAACCCAACAACTTCCTTGAAAAGAAAATATATTGCCCTTGTAGCATCATTTGTCTTTTTACATGTAATAAAGTGCACAATCTTATAAAATTTATCCACAACAACAAAAATGTGTCATTACCTCTTTGTGAGCTTGGTATTCCCAATACAAAATCTATTCTCAAATTTTTCAATGGTACTATTAGCACTAGTAATGACATGCATAATCTAGTGTTTTGTGCATCTCCTTAGAAATTTGGCATATTCTACATCTAGAAACATACATTACCACATCTCTCTTCATCTTTGTCCACAAATAATTTCCCCTCGCAGATGTTATTATCTTATTCTTTCCAAAATGACACCCAACCCACCACTATGAAATTCTCTTAAAATATTCTCTCTCATAGATCCGAGAACAATACGAACTATTTTCCCTAAAAAAGATAACCATCTTGCATAAAATAATCATACAAAATATTACTTGTCTCACCTACTATTGGATTCCTTTGTTGCTCAATAATCATCCTAAATTTTGGATCATAATAATACAATTCTCTAATGGGTTTGAACCCAACCACTTTACTTACCGTAATAGATAGTAAGACCATGCGTTTACTTAAAGTGTTTACTACCTAGTTCTGTTTTTCTTATTTTTTCTTTAAGAAAAATGTATACCCCCGCAAGAAAGAAACCCTCTTTGCATACATTTTATTAAACTTATTTTTTGTATTAAAAAATTCTAAGGCCTAATGATATGTAAACAAAATAAACTCCTTTGGAAACAAGAAATGTGTGTAATACCTTAGTGATTGTACAATGGAATAACATTCAATATCATAAGTGGAATACTTTTTTGTACCTCATTCAACTTCTCACTATAATATGTTATAGGCTTTCCTTCTTGACTTAAACAACACGAATTCCCACATGTGAAGCATCACAATCAACCTCAAATACTTTGTTAAAATTATTTGAGGCTAAAACATTACATTTGTCACTTTCATAATATCAATCATTTAAAGCTCTCGGTTGTTTCCCTTGTCCATACAAACTCTTTTCCTTCATGCATTTTGTTATGGGTACCATAATACTACTATTTTTATAATCTTTATGTAAATAGTAGCCAACCCATGGAAATTTCTTACCTCTATTACACTTTTTTGGATGGGCCATTCAATGATTATTTTTACCGTGCCTCCACCCATCTTCTAAAACTATTAACCCCAAAAATACCAAGTTATTTCGCATAAACTTTTACTTCTTACAATTTTCATATAACTTGTATTTCCTTAACACTTATAAACCCATTCTCAAATGCAATAAATGTGCCTCTTTACTTCTACTTTAAATATCAATATATCATTGAAATAAATTGCCACAAACTTACCAATGTAATCTTAACACTTGATTCATAATCCTCATAAATATATTAGGTACATCAGATAATATTAATATCATTACCAACCACTCAATAAACCATATCTAGTTTTGAAAGTTTTCTTCCATTTGTATCCTTCCCGAATTCGAATCGAATGGTAATCCGAGTCCTTAGATCGATCTTTGTAAAGAATTTATCTCTTCAAACACTTTCATCGTGTCATCTAGGTGGGGTATAGGAAACATATACTTAATGGTAATTATATTGGTATCTCTGTTATGTGTACACATACCCCATGTCCCATCATTTTTGGGAGTCAATAGTGTTAGATTTGCACAAAGGATCAACTTTCCCTCATTACTCCCTTTCTTGTCAATTTCAATGCTTGTTTGTTTAAGTCTACATGTACATTTGGAATCATCATATATGCAACCTGATTTTATAGAGTTGATCCCAAAATAAAATCAATGTATGTTGAATATTCCTCTTGGGTGGTAACATATATAGTAACTCTTCTAGTATTACATCTAAAAATTCTTATAGTACTTGTGTTGCTTTTGTTGGTATGCACACCACATGTATCTTATTTATTTATTGTTAATACATAAAAAAATAATGTCCTCTTCATATTTGTGATAAAATCTTTCGTGGACAAGATGTTCTTTACTTGTTTATCTTCCTTAAGTGGTGAAAAAACCACCTTTACTCTGTCTTTCCAAAAATTTGCAGCCTCTTTCTCCATCATGAATTATCTTTCTGTCAAATTATCACAATCTCCCTAATAATACATGACATGAATCCATTGGAGTAACACCACGCCAAATCTCATCTTTATTAGTCCTTCCAGTAGAAAATTTAAGCATATTTCTCTAATCTACTATAATTGCATTCCCTTTCTCCAACCTTGAGATTCAATAAGGAAAAATATGCTTTTGCATTGCAACCCTAACTTCTCTACCATTTATTTGGAAACCATATTTTCACAACTTCCAACATAAATGATAATGTTACATACCTTTCCTCTTGAAGTGCACCTTTTCTGAAAAATATTTGTCCACGGCCATAACTAAAAACCTTATAAGCATTCTTTCCTTGGGGTAATCATTTTTCTTCTCATCATGAGAACCTCTCCAACATTTGGCACAACTTTTGTGTCTTGTTCTTCAACCTCATCCTCGATCAAATTTATTACAGGTCAATCTACTTATATCCTCTCTTTTGTATGATAGTGTGGACATTAAAATGCTTTATGTCCTTTTCATTACACCTATAGAATACATAAGGCATAATGGGCCATCCCATACTCTTTCACTATCATAATTGTCATTTACATAGTCTCTTCCTCTCTTAATTCCTCTTCTTATTTATTAGTTATAAAACCCTTCCATCTTATCCTCTTGCCCCTCATGAAATTTTTCCCATCTTGTGGGACTATAACAATCTCATCCTATTATTGGAGGTGATTTTCCTCTCTTTAGTCCTTTAAATCTTTTAAAACCTAGTCTATTATACTTTTCTTCTATCTTCAAATCTAATTGCTAAGCTTATTCCATGTTATTCTTTCTATGCATGCTTAGTTCATCTTGAATATAAAATTTCAAAGCATTCACATACCTTAAAACCATTTACTCTTCTATCTCATCACATTCTACTCGAGTGTACAATTTGGAAAATTCATCAATATAGTCTTGACAATATGATCTTTGTGCCTTAGAATTTGAAATTTTCTATATAAGGTTTGTGCATAATCCACAAGTAAAAATTTATTCTTCAATTTCTTCTCCATCTTGCTCCAAATCTTGATCTTCTCTTTTCTTTTTCTTTTTCTCTCCTTTTGTAGGTGATCTCATTATATCATTGCATGACTCTTCAACTTTGTGCATGTAAATTTTACCTTCTTCTATTTTTTTATATGCTTTCATTCAAAGAAATTTTTCAAGCTATTTAACCAGTCTCCTTTGGTTTTAAATTCCCCATAGTCATAAACATGTACCTTAATCCCATAATTCCTTCCTTAAAGTTATTTATTCACCATTTTTCAATGGTTTGTGGTTGTTCTTCTCCTTCTTCACTCTGCATTTATTTTTCTTTCTCTAATTCTTCTTCTATTTTATCTCCTCCATGTCTTCTCCTCATATGCATAATAACTTCTAATAACACCTCAAATTTCCTTTGAATTGTTGTAGAATTTTATGCATTTGTGAATAACCTCCTAGAAATTTTTCCATCTTATATCAAACCTATGTTATGATGCCAAATGATGAGAACGAACAAAAAACAACAAAAATATAATATGCAAAACGAAATTCCCAATAATATTTATTTCTCTTTATTTCCTTTTCCCCTTTGAATTACATGAGAGGTCCTTTTATTTGACTTAGACTATAATTCTAATTAAACTTGACTTGACTAACTATTTTTACTAATAACTATTTTTAGTAAGTTTCTAATTCTAGATTTCTTGATCCTACAAACTTCAATACATTATCCACGTGCCTAACTTATTTTTGTTATTTTAGTTTCAACTCAAGTTTACTCATGGTTACAATGATATGGGATTGTTTTTTAAAACCAAAAACACTTCAAACCCAATTTTCAGTGTAAATGGCTTATTTTGACCTCCAAACATTGTCAAAAACTACCTTAAGTGGCAAGCATTGTTTACAATGGAAAAAATATTTCTGAGAGATTTTTTCAAAACAAATATATTAATTCTGATTCCCGGATCAAAAGTTGTGCCATCCACGAGGTAGATCATCAAACCCGCATCAACAAGTTGAGAGAGATAGATAGGTCAATTGGGCTTAGGGTGCACACATAACTCATAATATAGATACAAAGCTAAACATGCCATTTCTAAAGGATAAGTCTCCAAATTTAGGTGTCTACAGACTCATAGATCCTTTGAATAATAAAAAGTTGTTGAGACATTTTTATCTTTATATGACATATTATCTTCATTCTTACCTTTCTAAAATTGCTAACATGGCTGATGTTGAACATATACTTGATGGAAACAATGTGGATATGCAACACAAAGATGAGATCTATGGAGCACATAATAATAGAGATATAGGTGATATCATGGATGAGTAACCTTTGGATTAGAAAGATTACCTTATCTAAGAGATATTTAGTTACATAAATTCTCTAGCCATCATGGTGATTCATGGAAGATCACCTTGATTATTTCAAATTGGTGTGCACAATAATTTGTGTTAGTAGTGAAAGAGTTTGCATTAGGTTGTTTTCACAAACTTTACTGAGGAAAAGTGTATAAGGATTTCATGATCCTTTAGCCAAAATCAGTTTCACATTGGATTGAAATTCAAAATTGGCTTGAGTAATTTTGACAAATCTCGAGATGATTTTGAAATGTCGAATGAGTTGTCTTCAATCTCAATTGACCCATGAAATAAATTGTATCACTTCACAATCTATTTTAAATTGATTGGGACAAAAGGTTCGACATGACATTATACCTCCAAAGAGACATTCACATCTTATTATAATGCTTTGCCTCTTAAATATTGATTGGCTCTTGAGGATAGAAAATTCAAGATTTTGATGAAACCATTGATATTTGTATGGAATATGAAAATAAGCTCAAGAAAATTGGTTTTAGAAATAGGGCCTCTCTTGGTATGTTTGTTGATAACACTAAATAATCAACATGATTTGTGATTTAGGTAATAATTTTATCACCATTAAGATATAATTAAATGATAAACCTTTAACTTTGAGAGAGAAATTTAACAATCATGAATTAAATAAGAATAAAGCTTTATATTTTGAAAATTCTAAATTAGATCAAAACCATAACACATGCATTGGAATAATTAATATTTACAAATATATCAAAGGTAAGAAAATTGTTAGTTCAAGTGACAACATAAACTTGTGCGATTCTAAGAAACATCGTAGTAAAGATAAAGTTTGTTCAAGTTTATGTTGTCATTTGAACTAATAACTTTTATTGTTAGTTCAAGTGGTTTTTCATAAAAGTAGGAAACTTGTTAGTTCAAGTGACAACATAAACTTGTGCAGGTATAACTCGTTTCCCTTTTTTTTTTACATGTTTTAAGTTCCAAAACAAACTATAGAATTATGAAAATCATGAGTTTACCACCAAAAATCTTAAAGACCTAAATACATACCATGTTGATCATCCTGAAAACCTCGATCACTTCCTATTTATTTCTCGTGATGAATCCCAATAGGTCTATACCTCTACTCCTCAAGACACCACGGTTATCCCCACTTTTCCTGCCACATCTTTTATTCCACTCTCCTTCCTTCCCACCAATGCAAGGGCATCCACTAGCCATGTTCCTATTTCCACACCTAACACTCATCTTTCTTCTCCTCTTATTTCTCACATCCAACCTATCACTTCTTCAAGTACCCATGCCTTTGTTAGTGTAGGATATTCATTTTCCTTGTATTTGTTTATTTACTTGGAGCTTTCCTACACTCATGGGATATGCTTGCTTAGGTGTACCAGTTGTGTTCAGTTACCTTACTAGTTGTGTGGAGTCAACTCTACTTCTAGTATCATTCAGTGAGATTTATTCCCTACTAATCTAGGATGAGGTTACACATTCACCTTCTATATGTACATCACTTGCATCATTTTATCTCATAGAGCATTGAGTTGATTTGGATCCATTCTTGCCTTGTGATTTCGGATCATATTGCATCTTATTGTTAGTTATTTTGATTTCTACAATTTCTCTTGCATTTGTTTTTCATCAGAGATCCAGAAAGTCTAATATGGTATCAAAGTGTTGTTGTTGAAAACATTTGTTGGTATTCGATTAGCTACATTTTTTGAATACTTCATTTGTGAAACTAACGTTCATGTGCAAATAGATTTGACTTTGTCTTGATTTAGTGTAGTTGTGAGTTATAGTGTTTGCATATTGACAAGTTGAGGGTTGTCAAAATTTTCAAGGGTTTACAAAATATACTAAATAAACCTGGGACCAAAAAAAAAATTAGGGGTTTTTCGAGAAATTTGTATGGTGCCTTAATTTAGTGCATTACAGGCTCATAGTGTCCATTTGCGGGCTCCTAGAACTTGATTGATAGTGTGTGAGATTTCTTTTATATTCGACTTGTGTTGGAGGCTCTATCTCCACAGGTTTTGCATCACAGACTTGATCTAATCATTGGTTTCAACAAACACAGACTTGGATCAGCGTGGAAAGATCTATGAGTTCTGGAAATATGGTTGTATAGCCACATCCAAGATATTCATGGCTCACCATAGGCTATTCTCCTCTGTCATGATGTCCAAGATCTCTTAGTACCTACATAGGCCTGGAACGACCTTGAAGATGCACGGATCTTATTGCAATGGACTTTTTTAGCCCACACGACTTGTATTGCTTGGATCTAGTTGCATTGGATGTTTTTGGGTCTTCACAACCTGTATAAACTTTGTAAAAGTGCTCATTGCCACGTTTTCTTCAAATGGTCAACGCCACACAAAGCCAAGACCAACCTCCTCGGTGTGTAACTTGTAAACTTCTCAAATGTCTCTCTAAGCATAGCAATTTTGACCTTGATTTGTTTGCTTTTTGTTTTGTACGGTCCATATGGGATTTTAGACATATTTTTCACAATAGTGACGTCTTATACATCCACTTTAAAACTCACTTAAGATTGCATTCACCTCCTAAAGACTTTTGCTTCACCGTTGAATACTATAACTTTGGCTTTACTCAAGGTTATTGGCATGGGTGGCACGATAACAAACAAAAGCAAAGAATAGTAAAGAGATAAAGATTTCTAGGGTTTCCAAACCTAAAATCAGTCTTCTCCAACTTACTCTTCCACATGTGGATCCCACCACATCCAAGGTAAAAAATTCATTGTTTAAACTCCAATTTGAACTTTGCATTCAAAAATAATCATTTTTATGCCCTTTTTGATACAAGTCAATTTAGGGGTAATTTTGTATTAAGGGAGGAATAATCATCTGGTCCTTGTATTTTTACCTGATGAAGACAAAGGGTGAGGCTCAAGTTGGTAGGAGGCCGAGTTCCTTTTGTTGCCCTACCTCCATGGTTTCAATCCTAAGCCTAACGAGCCTCTACAAAAGAATGAGTGGTTTAACCAAAATGATGAGGTTTCTAGCCTTCTCGGTCTTACAATTTTTAGGGATATATTACGTTTGTTTGATCACACTGAGTGCCCTTTCACTACCTAGACCATTATCCAAAAGTTGCATGGTGACCTTTTTTTGCCATCCGAGAGTGACGCTTCCTGGACCTCTCTAGTGCTACCATAGATTCTCCCCTTCTAAAATCCCTTCCATTTTTAGTGTTCCTCTGCACATATTGTTACTCATGATTCCCATGTTGACCATTCACCACATGATCTTGTTATTGAGTACACTCTCGTTATTGTTCCCTTTATAGAGTTCATTGTCATCCATGTTCATGCTTCCATTCACTCTCTGTGATAGTATTATATTTAAAAACCTTCCTCTGAGATAGATATGACCATTACCTCTCATGTTCCATTGCATCTTGATTTCTCGTTCACTACACTCTCGTGTTACAATTGTTGTTACCTTTGAGTGCAGTGTTGATTCATCTTGGACTTCCAACATCTCTTTAACAATATTCTTCTCCTCCTACTTCATGTTGTGATGCTAATACATTCTTGTCAGACATTGTTCTCATTGAGAAAACCCATTGGGACAAGTATCTTCCCTACCTGAGTTGTATATTTATAGATTACACTTGCGTTTCATTACAAGAATATGCTTCGATTGATCCATTGTACATTTTAGAGGACCCATTCATCTCTCTCGTTGGGAGTTCCCACCTTGGGAAATTTTTCACTTCCACTATTTCAGAGATGTTTCATGATCCACCTCTTCTTTTGGATCCCTTTGTGAGGGTTATTGGGCCCCCACCATCTTCTCTCTCTGACATGTATATTATAATGGCATTACCATTGTCTTTTGTGCACACTTTTTCCAGACCTATGCCACCTTTTAGTTACAGACTAGATGCAAAGATTAGAGTACTACAGGCTTCTTCTTCCTTTGTGGAGTGGGCCAACTTCAAGTACCCCATTTTTGTCCTTCCCAAGGGTATGAAAATTGTTTGGTATAGGTGGATTCTCTTCAGTATTTACGCAGTACCACATCATCGACACTCTTCTTAGGGGACCTTCTTGTCCTCACTTCTTTCTCTATCTACATTGGGGATGATCATTATATGTGGGTACCTCATCAGGACGAGTTACTAGGATCCACTTCTTATTCTCTAGTTTTCTTTAGTGAGTTACTTGTCTCTCTTTTGAGGGGGATTTTTTTCCTACTAGGTTTTCTATTTTTGCCTCTGCCTCTTCTTCTCCATCTCTTGATTCTTCGCCTCTTCTTCATAGTCATCTTGCACTCGAGGTATCTTCTTGTCCACTTCCTTCTAATTTTACCTCACCTAAATTTCCTCTCTTTGATGGCCATGGATATCCTTGATATAACCTTTTATCATTTCATGTTGCATTCTTGGATTATGCTTGTGATGACACACTATTGACCAAGTTGTTTCCTAGAAGCTTACAAGACTATGCCTTGCGATGGTTTTATAATTTTCCTTTGCATTTTATTCGATCTTTTACTCCTTTGGAAAATATTTTTCTAGCTCACTTTTCTATGAATATTGGAACAAAAATATCATATGCACAAATGGCCAAAATGTGGAAAGGTTCTAATGAACACCTTAGTGACTATGTTTTACGTTATAAGACTAATATTTATAAAATGAACAATATCTTGGATGAATCTAAATTGCAATATATTTTTATACAAAGCCTATTACCTCATTTTCAATAATGTGTGCTCTTTTACTCTTTTCACTCTTTTGATCATTTATGTCATACTCTCAAAATCGTGACATAAAGTTACTTTCTTGGGAAAACTTAAATATGATGCTACCATTTTTATTAATCTGCTAACAATTTCCAAAGAAAATCTACCTTTGAGGGCAAGCCTAGTAAGACTCAACCAATTATCAATGTTATATATCAACCTAAGAATCTCTAATTACAACCTACATGCCACATTTTTACTAGATTTCCATATCCACCACATATGTTGTTGCCTCAACTCCTAGAAATCAATCTAATTTCTCTTCTGACTCCTCTTGAGCTAGATCCTAATCGCACTCGTGGAAAGAAATTTGATGAACATGCACATTGTGATTATCATAGATGCAATGACCATTCTACTAACAAGTGTTTCAAACTTATAAATTTAATCCAATATTTGATTGACAATCATGAAATTGAGTTGTTTGAATCTACTATTTCTATTTCTAAATATAATAATGATAATAACAAACTTAAAATATTCAATGATCCACTACCTAAGCATGAAAAATAAGATCTTGAATCCTCTTCGAATCATGTTTATCATGTTGTTCCTCCTCCTTCATCTTTAGATCATCCTCTTAGATTTCTTGTTGGTACTACTGATCTTCCTCTACCTATCATTTATTTCACTAATGTTGATTTTCATGCTTCTTTTTCATCACATAGATTACACATTGATGCTTTTATTGGTCCTCATGTTATTAACAATTTTATGGTACATCCTACTTACAATCGCAATGCATGTTCAATATCTTTTTACAAACTATCAATTTTCCATTATAATAGATGGCTCATAGATAACCCTCACTATCTACATGCCTTTCATTATTAGATCTATAGTTATGCATTGTGACATGGTCTTAAGACTCCCTTGTCTTAGGGTCACCAAAGTCGTGCCCTCCATAGTTCACTTATGCCTTAAGTTTATACATGAGCATCACATTATCACTATTCAAGGCATTCCACCATATAATCCTTTATCATTGGCTCATATTACTACTACACCTTCAATTACTTCTATCACTAGTGCACCTACTCCTACATATCATCACGATGGCCCCATGGCTTTGGCACATACTCCTCTAGAATCTAGAGCTCTTACTACTCCTAGTGCTACTTTTACACATACACTATGTGTAGACACCAAAATTTGGTTCACTAGCCCCCATTTCGTATTCGCTCACCCTTCATCGTCATTGTGCACACTTGTACCCATGTCCTTATTCAAAATCCCATTTCCCTCCTAAATCAAATTTATTTCCCTTAGTTTCTATTTTCCTATCTTAATTCTATCTCATCACTTTGATCCCATCCCATCATTAATAGTTATCTCCCCTTATACACCCTAATTACACTTATCACCCATAATCATATTAATCATCCCTAAACATGTTTATTACCTTAATTACATCCCAAAATCTCTCATTTATCCTTTCTAGACTTACCACCTACCCCCATTTAATATTTTCAACCACCCTTGCCTTTATCAAATGCACTTCCACCCCATCCAACCACTATTTCCCATCCCTATGCAACTCAATATCTCTTCTAACTCGTCAAATTAACTTCTAGCCCTAATCACCGCCTAATTGGGCATCATCTTTTAATTTTTACATCAACCACATAAGAAAAATGAACGGTTCCCCACAGTCGACGATGACCCTATTGGTTGTCGGTGACCCTATATATACATCATCATCCCCCTTTCCCAGGAGGATGAAACTCTTGAGATCAAACATTTAGAGAATTTTTACAGGTTTCTTTGCTTCTTGAGCTACCACCAACCACTTGAAGATACTTTGGAGCCTTTGCCTACTATTTTTCAATATTTGGAGCTTGGAGATTGTTGGAAGACGTCTCTTGTTTTCATCACTTCTTCATAAGACATTTTCAGGTCCATTTTAGAGATCTACAATCACATAAGCTGACTTTGTTTGCTTCACATAGCCCATTTGGCACTCATCAACCCTCACCAAGCCCTAACTCAACCACATTCACCGTCAATTGTTCTCAATCTCCATCAACCTAATCTACCTCGATTGTTCTTCTACATCATGTCCCTTTTGATCTTTGTCTCTCTCTCTCTCGCAAAACCCAAATACTTCAACCAATATGTTATTCTGACAGGACATCCCAAAACCTCACTTTTTATGTCATAGTCACCTTTAACTACCTCTCGGTCATCATCGACCTCTATCTGGTTTGCATTCTTTGTCTCAATTTATCATTGTATGTATTATCTTATCTCTATTTAGCATATCTCTATGCATTTTTGTTACAGTATTATCTTACGTATGTTACTTATTCCTTGTTTTCAATCAATTTTCTAAACAAGTGGGATGACATCCTTCCTAGGAAGTTCATCACTTCTTAGGGTTGGCTTTGGTTAGGTCATAGTCATCATCGACTACCTTTGGTTGTTGTCGACCATTGTCTAGTTTGCATTCTTTGTCTCAATTTATCATTTTGTGCATTATCGATCTCTATTTAGCTTATCTCTACATATTTTTGTTACGGTTATCTTCTCATGTGTTATTTATTCCTTGTTTTCAATCAATTTTCTAAACAAATGGGTAGACATCCTTCCTAGGAAGTTCATCGCTTCTTAGGGTTGGCTTTGGTTAGGTAGCCCATCATCATACAAATTGTTGTCGTGCAAATGTGCAACAGGGAAATTGGAAGTTTCCAAGCACGACAACTATACCCCTATGCCAAAATTTTCATGTTTTACTGCTCATTCCTAGCACCTCAGGTCAAGTCCATCAGTCTAGTCACCCCTTTATTTGATGTAAAATTGGTCCCCTAGGTGATTTAGGAAAGTCTATTCATTCCCCCTAGGTGATTTTAGGGAGTTCCGAAAAGATACTATCTTTTGGCGGTATTGGGAAGGGTTATCACTGGCCTTCCTAGGTGGACCAACCACCCTAGAGTGGAACGGAAGGGAAAAATTAAACATGGAGGTGAATTTAAGACCTTAAAACCTCATGGAAATGATTTTTGAAGGTTTGGGAAGTTTTGAAAGGCTTGGGGCAGTCTAAGTAAAAACAGGGTTCACAAGCCTAGGCAGTACATAGGCCTAAAATAGCTATCGAGCTTCAGAAGAAGATTCTGGAGCACCATATGGAATTATAAGTAAAGAAAAACATCTCTGGAAATAGTATTCTAAGACCTACATTATGATGAAATAATATTTTTCACAAAACCTTGGTGCATAGGATTTTTAGGCAATTTTTATCAGGCATAAGTAGAGTCTCAAATAAAAATCCTATTTTTCAGGCATAATATGGATAAATCAAGACATGAGACACCCATAATTGATTTTAAAAGGCCATTTACATTCAGGATCATATAAAATTTCACCAAGAAATTCCACCGGAGCTCAAGTTATCATTGTTCCAAGTTATCCTCTCAAAGGCAATTCAGGACTTAGTCATTTTTCGAGAGGACACGTGTCAGCACTAGAAGCCTGACGGGATTTCATGTCCCCGACATCCCTATGGTTAGGTACACCAACCATGGAAAAATTCTCCCAGACCTTATGTGACCTCTTGGACCCTCATATGACCTCCAGACTCGACAGTTCAGCCCCCAAATGCATTTTTGGAGCATCCATTCCCTGTCGTCGGATCTGGTGCCACGTGTCAGCTCCAGGACCACTGTGGAAACTGATTTCCCTTATATAACTGAGGTGGGGGACATCAGACATGAAAAAATTCACCCATCCCCCTATGGGGAGCCTTTTGGACATCCATGTGACTCTTTCGACTCCCAGGTGCTTTAAAGCGCTTTTCTCACCTTCATTCCTCATTGTCGGATGGCTGCCACGTGTTGTCCTCTTGACCACCGTAAAATTTTATGTCCCTGATGTTAGAGACATCAAGCATGGAAAAATGTGCCCAAGCTCCTACTCTCATAATTTCAAAAATTCAAAAATCTAAGTGTCACTTAGTGCTTCCAGCTGCTTCCACTCCTGTGCACAAAAAAACTTCATCCTTCCTCTGCAACTTGTTACCATCACTCCGCCATTCCAAATTCTCAAACCTACTCAACCTAAAAACTGAAACACATTTCCCACAGCAATGTGCAGGTCTCAAAAGTATTTTTCATCAAAACAAGAAGGAGAAACGAAGAACAAAAGGAAGAAAACAATGAAAATCTCTATAGCCTAAAAACGGAGATCTGAAGAAATATTGCAAGCCGGTGCATGAAACAACAAACCATTTGTTTCTGTTCATTCCTCTATCCAAGACCATAAAAATACACCTTCAAACTCCCTCTTGTGCACCCGAGCATCCGCAGTGAAGAAATCCCACTTTCGGCTTAACGAAGAAAGAAGTGAGATTTCCTGTCAAACCGGTTGTCGGATTGAAGTAAGATCGCACATGAAACACCAAGAAGAAAAAATCCACATCAAAAATATAATTTTATTTGCAAATGGAGGAGAAACCAGACCTGCAATTTTGAGGTCCATTAATGGTTGTCGTACCTAGAAGCACTTCCAGGTCTGAAAATTGAAACTTTAAAATCTCCTGGACTATTAAGCGAGCAGGCCCAAAATTTTAGAGGGATGATATTGGGAAAAAAACCCATATCAAAAAACTTTGTTGCGTGTCAATCTGACCTCTAGAAGCCAACTTTCTAAAAATAGCAGGTCTACTACATAAGGACTGCTATTTTGGGAAATCCATCGACAAAAGGACCTGCGAAGGAGGCGAAGACATTCGAGTGCACTACAGTTGAGAATTCACTGACGGACATTTTGGAACTTTCCAAAAATAGTAAGTGGGCCCTCGAGAACCTACTAAAAATAGAAAGTTGATCCAGAAGGAACATGGAACACAGGGAGAAAGAGGAAAACTAAGCCGTAGCATCCAGTTGAAGATCGGGGACTTGTTTTTTCACACTTACTAAAAATAGTAAGTTGTTTTTTCGAAAAGAAATCATGAAGCATAAATGGACAGGGCAGAATCTGGTGTAACCCTTTGCTTCTGAGTAAGAAAAAGTGTCATCTCTATCATCATACTATGCAGAGTATGTGACAGTGAGGATGTCAATAGTGTCTTTTGACACTCATTTCATGCTTCAATTGGTATGCGGGAGGTGGAATTCACAATCGACTCATTAGGGATCATTCACAAGATGATTCATTAGGATCCTATCTGAATCAATCACCGAGTAGTGCGACAACATTGAGGGGAGTCAGGATGAGATTTTTTTAGAATGGATCTCCATGAGTGATGCCCATGGTCACCAAATGAGTCATGCGACAATGTATTTACACATGGTGTTCACACATCATCCAGTGTACAAGGAATTCAAAGATTCAAAGTTTCACTGCATTTGGAGCTTTCCATCAATGAGGATCAATAGACTTCATCGGGTGACATCTCTTCTTCCTCTCTTTCCCTCTCTTCTTTCTCTCTCCATTCTAATTCTTCATTATGTGTCATCATTGTATTTCGTCCTATTCACTTAAGTGACCTATTTCAAATTTGTAAAAAGTATTTTCTCAAAATTATAAGAGAAATACTTAATTCATGGAAAATGAAAGGTCATGAGTAGAATATGGAAACCAAGAGTCATGTGAGGGAGGTGAAAAGTCATATTCTACTCTATAAATTATAAAGCCATTCCCATTTCAAAGGGTTGGTAATTGATCTTGTAAACTCAAGAGTATATTGTACTTTGAGAGAACAAAGGAGATAGCCATTTTCTTCCATTTCCCCCTTTCTCAATTTCCTCCATTTCTCCACTATGTACAACTTTTGTTTAAGCATCAATATAAGAAGAAGGAGTTTCTAGCTTTCTTTGACTAAGGGATTTCATGATACTTTGTGTTCATCAAATTCTATTTGGTCTTGTTGCCATTTGCAGGGTTGTTTCCTCTAAATTTAGTGCATGTGATGAAGTTTCTAACTAGTGTGTGTTCAGGAATCTAATTTTCTACTGCAACATTAGTTCTCCTACATCAATTCTCGCTCTCTTTCCCACTTTCAAACAAAGTATCCCTAGCAAGATATTGCTAGCTTTTCCGCAGGTTAGTGGAGTGCCCCTGTTGGATTCCTAGTCGAAAGGCCACCATAGAAATCCACATTTTCTCGCACATTCACAAACGGCATTGCACCGATTAAGTAGAGGGACTTAGATTCCCATATTGTCTTGTGTAGCTATCCTTTTTGTTGTGTAGGTCATCAAGCTTGCTTTGCAGAAAGGATTTGTGCACCCGTCTTCCATCACCATCACTATCAAACATTAGAGGTAGCCTTAAACCCTCCCATATTTGGAGTTTCTTGTTTTCTAGCATGTTATTTCATTAACTTGGAACATGAGCAGAAAACTTGTCAAACATTCTGGCATGCTCAGTGGGACACCTACTCCTTTGGTAAGTTCCTTATTCATTTTTAATTCCTATTGTATATTTTATTTTCTTCTTTCCACTAACTCTATAGGGAAGAGCTCTTCGCTTGAGTGTTTGGGAGTTCGCTTGCTTTCTCAACAACACATATGTAGTTTTGAAAAAGGAAAATTGTATCCAGGTATTCCTCTTTTGCATCATTCTTCCATTTCTTGCATCATTATTCCCTTCCTTTTCTTGTTTGTCTTCATCAAACATCATATTTGGGTTTGGATCTAAAATGAATTTTATTTTTCATATTTTCTTGATCACATAGCTTAATTAGGCGGTAACACTTTGCATTCACATTTTCTTCACACACAACCAAACCACACACACAATCTACACATCTAAAAATTTACCCAGGTGGAGCTATTGGGATTTCATCACCCAATAAGGAAGTCGCCACGGTGTTCTGGTCATGTAATAAATTTTTTGACTATTGGTATATAGGCTAAGTGCCTAACACACTTATCATCGGGGTGCGTGAATTGTGGGGGTATGCCCCTATATAAGGCCATGTACCAATAGTCATCATAGATTCAAGCCTCACATACCTTTGGGTATATCGAGGACTCCATCCTTAAACACACTTGAAACCATCCATAGAGCATCCATTTCTCTAGGTTCCCTTTGAGCCTCTTCCCTCTTCTTTATAAATAAGCAAGATAAAAAAATTTCTTCTTGGCTGTGTTTGTTGCATTAATAGTTTGCATAGGATTTTTCTTGTTTATTTCATGCCCATCTTACTTATCCCAAGCTAAGAGAATGGAACAATCAACCTCTTCTAATGACAAAAACATTTGTACTCACTCTTGTTTCTTCTACACCTTTGATGACCTCATCCTTGGCCTCCCTATCCACTATTCCTATGGTTCCTCCTCATGAGCCCCATATGGTTCAAGGAAATCCCCATATTGAGACCAATCCCTTTTGTCTACCATCACTCCATCCCTTCTAGACCAGCCACACCTCCTTCCACTACTTCCTTAGGAGCACTTAGACCCCCACTATCCCTCATGGATGCTTGAAATTTCAAGAACTCCTCGATGCTAACCTCATCACCCTCCATGACTATCTAGTCATAAATCCACCAACATCCCTATTGATGGACCCCTCTTCAACAACTTTATAGTTATCCCCCACAATCTGAATCTACTAAATTCCTCACCTCCCAACTCACCATATTTTTCCTAGGGCCATGAATGAGCTAGCATTATCCCAAAATGAACATGTCCCTCATGAATCCTCTATCATGGTTCCCAAACCTAACATCCACACAATTAGTGGTTCCTATCCCACCTAATCTACCATGTATCAATACCACCACAACCATCCCTACATCCTCCATTCCTATTCCCTCCTCATCTACTATTATCATAAATGTTCCCTCCCAAACTCTTCAAGACTCCAACATACCTCCTCCACCACCCGAGCAACACTTTCAAATCTCAATGCCTCTTTTAACATCCCATGTCCATCCCAATGTTGTTATCTCACAACCTCCCCTTTGGATTTGACTCAAACTAACCAACCTCCACTCTAAAGCATCTTTCAGCATATGTTTTCCAATCAACCCTTCAAACATCTCAACCACCTCATGCACATACCCAAACTCATCCAACACAAATCCAATCCAATCCCCCTATCACTCAATAACAATCTTCACAATCTTACCCATCCAACTACATCCCTTTACAACATCCTACTTCACAACCCACCCAATCACAAACCTTTAATTATGTTCCTCCCTATCAACCACCCCCAAAACTCCCAATTATCAAACATTATCAATCTTACCATACCTAATCCATCTACTTCCTACAATCCACAAAAACATCAATCAGCTCCCCATCCTCATACATAAATGATCCCATGCAAGCCTTGTTGAGTAGAATGGCTAACTTAGAGGCCATACCTTGGGCCCCAAAAGTACATTTACTTATGAGAAAATTTATAATGAACCCATCAATCCATCCATACCTATTAAGCCATATCCTCCACATTGGGAGCTTCCAAAATTCTCTAAATTCCATAGCAAAAAGAATATCCCCAACAACATCTTCATGCCTTTAGGCACTCATGCTACCTTATCACACATGATCAAGATCTTATGCTTTGTACCTTTCCCATGTCATTGGTTAGCCCGCTCTAGATTGGTATAATGGCATCCCTCAACATTCCCTCTTTTCCTTCACACAACTTACAAACTTTTCCTAGAACACTTCTCCATCAACATAGCATGTAAGATAACCATCACTAACCTTTACACCATCAAACAATTTGAGGATGAATCAATTGTCAATTTCATTTGCTAGGTGGCACGGGATTATTAACCAACTATCCTTCTCACTACCTCAAATTGAATTGATTGATCTCTTTTCTAGATCATGCACCAAACACATTTCATCTACCCTTCAAATTCAGTCCTTCCAAACCTTTGAGGAATATTTTACTATGGCTCACAAGTTAGAACTACGTGCCCTTGAGTAAGGCCATGTTAAAATTTTCTCTAATAAACCCAAGACTGAATTCACAAAACCATTCACCCATAATGAAAAATCCAAGAATGCGTCTCATCAAAACTTCCTCCCAATCCACATCTCATACCAAGCCTCCACAAAGAGCACCTCAACCATCCCCCAACTATACTCCTCTTGGTGAATCATACAACTCCATCTTTGACAAGCTCATGGTCATACACCTTATCTAACTTCCTCCCATCCACCCTATTGATGACTCACATCCTAAACCCGCATGGTATCATGAGGATCATTATGAAAAAATATCATCAAGTCTGTGGCCATGACATCGAGAAATGTCATACCTTTAAGGATTTAGTGCAATGGCTTAATCACGAGACCTCTAACTAGACAATCCAAATGCTCCCCTAATCAACCATTGGATGTTTTCAAACAACCATTTCTAATCATCCACCAAAAACCAAGCCAACCCTCCCACATCTCAAGCACCTGATGCCCATGCAATCAACACCTTAAGTTAGGATTCAACATCTACACCCACATCTACTTCTACACCCACATTTATACACCTACATCTACACCTACATCTACATTACATCTACATCTATATACCCTACCCATCTACATCCATCTACATATATACCCACATTTACATCCTATCTATAACCATATTTATACCCTCATCTATACCCATCATCCATATCCCACATAGATATCCACATCTACATCCACATCCACATCTACATCATCTCTTGAAACCTCTATTGAAATAGACATCTCCCCTCAATTTTGTCACAAGTAATGTCTCAATCTCATCCTTACCTCCAAAAAAATACAACTCCTATATCAACACTTCTAAATTCTACTAAAATCCACAAGCCTTCTCGATTCTACCAATGGTGCTACTCAAGAATCATCCCCATCCTCAACCATCACATCTACAACACAACCCACATCCAAACCATCTGATCCCACTTCTAAAGATGACTCCACTAAAAATCATTGTTATCCCTACCAAAGGTAAAACTTCACAACAAACATCTAAGAGCCTTGACACCCCCATCCAAAGATCCATTTCTCATCCACACAAATAAATTAGAGCTTCCCTCTTCAAAGCCCCATGAATCCAAACAACCCAATATCTAACCATCCATCTTAGGACCTCGACCATCCATTTTGGGACTATGTCCTTCATCTAAGTCTCCCATCACCACCAAATCCAAACCAAAATCATCTACTCCTATTTCCAAATCCAAATTAAATCTAAGGTCCCTAAAAAATCCCATAAGAATAAGGCACCTCTTTTTCCTTCATCCTTCCCTCCTAAATCAAATCAATCCAAAATCCATGAGACTTCCTCTCCCAAAACCCCATTGGGTCTTACTCTGAAATCCTCCATCACCTTATCCAAGCATCCATGCGATTACTCTTCCCCCATCAAGTCCTTTGACTCACGTGGGTGGAAGCCCACATGGTTTGATTACAATGTCATTTGTGCCTATCATCATGTCCTCTGGGCATGACATAAAACACTGCTAAGGCTCTCCAAACACTTATCAACAACCTCACACAAGAGGATGATCTTCTCATCAAAGAAGACCACCCCCTTCCATCCACTAGCTCATCTACACCTAAGCACAACCCCCAAACCAAATCCATAACTTCCAAGGCCTTTAAATTTGGCCCTCCATCCACACCTTTAGTCACAATCCCACCACCAAATTCTACCCCTTCTAAAGAGGGTCCCCTCTTTACATAAATGTCATTCATGTTACCACTCACTCTCTCCCCATGACTCTCAACCATCCACCCAAAAAAAACAAGAGTTATCATCATTTCCTTCCTAACAACCTATTTCATCTCCCTCTTCATCTAAGGCTAAGGTATCTATTCTAGCTGCTCCACAAACCCAAAGGCCTATTACATAGAACAAAGCATCATGAAATAACTACATCAGATCCCATCAAAATTTCCCTTTATGAGCTTATCCAAATCTCCTCACCATCAACAAGGCTCTCATCAAAGCTTTACAATGCATCCCAATCACAACCAATGAACCCCAACCTTTCATGCCCTCGTTGGATCTCTTACAACTTCTGTTATTATTTCCTTTGATGATTTTGAGATCCTCGAGCTTCTACCCAAATATCATGACCTTCCTCTTTATCACCATTCATATCAATGACACCTTCATCGATGATCCATGATTGATAATGGTGCTAGCATTAACATTATTTCATCCCACACATTTAATCAACTCAAGCTTCCCGACACTATTATCTCCCAATCACCCATGGTCCTTCGATCCTTTAACAACATTATTTCCCCTACATTGGGAATGGTCATCCTTCCTATCCACATTGGTGAGAAACTCCTTCATGAACTCTTCTACATCATAAAAGGGGAATTCCAATACAACATCTTTTTGGATGCCCATGGATCTACGCTATGCATGCATTGTCCCATCCACCCTTCATCATTGTCTTAAGTATGAACACAGGGGAAAATCCACACACTCCCCACCGATCTTCCTCCTTTCAAAGCATGTCATATGACCTATAGGCCAAATGACATGCTCATCCCCAAGCAAGACTCATCTTCTGAAGCTTCCACTAGTTCATCTGTACCTACATCTAAGTTTCCCAACAATGAATCTTTGACACCATGATGCAACATGTTCTCTCATTGGGGGAGTATCAAACTCCTCACTCTTAATGCTCTCCCACACTCAATCAATTTGGTAGACCCAAAAATATCCCATGTACCAATCTAACATCGGGATATTATTTCCTTTGTCCCACCTTACTTGAAAACCAATCTTGTTTACGGTGGCATTGATCACCCTTCTTCCCACACCGATAATCAACCCCATACCAAGCCATACACCAATGGATTTGATTTCCTTTACAACAAATCTTTTTCCTACACCTATCTCCACCATTGTGTGTGGAAGGGATTTGGTCTGGGATGCTATGAACAAGGTATACATGATCTTGTCCTTGATCAATCCCATAAACCCCATGAGAAGTATGGATTGGGATTCCAAGAGCACCCCACCGAATCTCTTACACACACTTATCTTTGAATCCCCATGAACATGAATCATCATCCCCTTCCTCATCCAATAACCCCATGGACATGGATGACACCATGTCCCTTCCCCTAACTTTTTTAATCTCTACAATCACTCTAGGACCAGTCACCTATCAAGATGAAGGTGAAACTAGGTCCCTTCCTCTTAAATTCCCTAAGATGGTAGAGGAGGATTCCCCTACCATCAACATTCTTCAATGTCCGCATGATGATGACTCTATCCTTTCCTATATGGGGGTGAATATTCTCATCTTCATAAGGCCTTACCTCCTAACACATCCACCCTTCTTAATGAATCCACCATCAATATCAACATAGGGACTTCACAAGAGCCCCACATCCTCAAAGTTCGGCCAATCTCTTGATCCACGAGAGCTAGAATCCTTCACCTTTCCTCTCCAAGCATAGTTAGGCCTTTATATGGTCATACACCGACATGTCAGGCCTCGATCCTAGTATCATCATCCATAATCATCACCATCCCTAATACCAAGTTAGTTAAGCAGAAGTTACATCGTATGCATCCTCACGTAGCCCTCTCATTAAAAATAATTACAATGTCTTTCTTTTGGCCAACTTCATCCAACCCATCGATTATCCTCAATGGGTTTCTAACATCATGTCCCATTACTAAAGCCTCTAGGAAGCTTCGTATCTACATGATTTTTGAGACTTAAATCTCACTTTTCCCAAAGATGACTTCCCCTTCCTAACATCGATCATCTTGTCAACCTAACGACTAGCCACAAAATGCTTTCTCTTATAGATGGTTTTTCTAGTTACAATCAAAATCCTTATCACACCAAAAGACCAACATAATACATCCTTCATCACCCCTTAGGGAACCTTCTATTACCATGTTATGCCCTTTGGTTTGAAAAATGCAAGGGCCACCTATCAACACTGCCATGACTTATATCTTCCACGATCTCATCCAAAAACCATAGAGGATTATGTCGATGACCTCTTGGGTAAATCCAAGTGTCAACAAGACCATCTTATTGTCCTTGAAATCCTCTTCACATGCCTTATCCGATATACTTCCTTCACCTCAATCCTACCAAGTGTGTGTTTGGAGTTCTAACTGGAAAACTCCTTGGATTCATCATTTCCATCAAGGGTATTGAAGTTGACCCCACCAAGATCAAGGCCATCCTTGAGATGCCTCCTCCTATCAATCTAAAGTAACTTCATAGTCTCCAAGGCTGACTTCAATCATTCTGTTGCTTCATCTCACAACTTTTCGATCATTGTCAACCTTTCCATCATCTCCTCCAAAAAGACACCCACTTTAAATGGGATAGCAATTTCAAAATGATTTTGATGAACTTAAATATCTTCTATCACCACCTGTGCTCACACCTCCATGCAGGGGGATCCATTCTATCTCTACATCTCTTGCCACCACCACCATGCTCTAGGTGCCATGTTGGCACACCATGATGAGTAGGGAAGGGAGAAAGTTGTCTATTATATCATCCACACTCTTCATGACTATGAAACCCACTACACCAAAGTCAAAAATTTGTTGTGCTCTCTACTTCACACTTCCAAGCTTCGCCACTACCTTCTCAATCACAAGACATACATCATCACTAGCTTTAACCCCCTTAAAACCATGCATTCCAAACCCTATCACAATGATCACATCACTCGATGGATCATGCTCATGACTAAGTTTGACCTAGAGTTCATCTCCCAAAAATCAATCAAGGGCCAGGATATCATTGATCAACTCACCAAAGCCCTCTTCCTAATAATCAACTCCCACGAGAAATTTCTAAGATGAATCCATCAACACAATCGATCATGAGTATTCTCCCTTAAAATGACATTATTATTTAATGGTTCTAAGTGTCGTGAAAGGGGGAGGTGTCGATGTCATCATTATTCCTCCTTGGGGACTCCTATCCCCATCACCTACAAGCTCAACTTTGAATGTACCAATAACATGGCTTGAGTATGAGGCCCTTATCTTGGGCCTCCAAACCACTATCATGCTAGGCATCCAAATCCTTGACATCTATGGTGATTCCCAACTTATCATCAATCAAATCAAGGGAGTTTATCAATGTAAAAATGAAGTCCTCCAAAAATACAAGGACATCATCAATTTTCTCCTCAAGCCTTCGATCAATACACTATCCAAACCATTCCTCATTCATCCAATCACTTCATAAACACCATGACATCCCTTGCATCACTCATCCCTTTGACAATGAAGAATCCAAACTCTTTGTTGTTGTGCATCGCATTGATCAACCATCCCATACTAATGAGCTTCCTTCTATCAATCTCATCAAAACCAACCAATCTGATCTCTAGTATACCTAGTTCTTTGATTATCTCTCTCAATCCAAAATTCCCTCTAACCTATCCAAAAATGGTAGGAGGTCATTCCTTCAACATGCCAACCACTATGTTATCTTTGGCAGATCCTCTATAAACATGGGTTTGATGGTATTTTACTACGATGCCTTAAAACCCATGAATCTATCTGAGCCATACAAGAAGTCCACGATGACATCTATGGTGGACTTTAGTGGTTTGGTCATCACCAAGCATTTCTTCGATGGGCTACTATTGGCCCACCCTTAACCAAGACTATTGTGAATATGTTAAGAAGTGTGTCAAGTGCCAACAACATTCCAATCTCACCCATATCCCTAGCTAGGATTTGTAACCGGCTCAAGATCTATGGCCTTTCTCATCAATGGGGACTCGACCTCATTGGTCTCATTAATCCACATTCTTCTCAACGTCATCATTCCATCCTCACCACTACCAAATATTTCACTAAATGGGTGGAATCCATTCCACTCACATCAACCAAAGCTAACAAAATCATCAACTTTTCTATCAACACATCATCTTTCACTTTGACATTCCTCACAAAATCATCACGAAAACGAAAATCCTTCAAAAATAAATATTAAGAAGATTTGTGACACCTTCAATATCAATCTTATATTCTCTTCTCCATACTATCCACAAGCTAATGGCCAAGCAAATCTACTAACAAAACTCTCCACAACATTCTTTCCAAAATGTCAATAAGGTAAGGTGGGAGGGATTGGCACCTTCATATCCCCTTCACTCTTTGGGCTTATCGACTAGCATCCACACTCCTATGGGCACTAATCCCTTCTCTCTTATCTACAACTCTCTAAATTCATCCTCCCTCTTGAAATTCAAATCCCATCTTTGTGTGTTTCTCTTTGCGACTTCATCTCTTGATGAGGACTATCGCCAAGAGTGTCTAACACAACTTGAACTGTTAGACAACATCACTTAATCCCCTCCAACATCATCACATCTATCAAGAAGTGTATCAAACATGCTTATAATAAACATATCAAAGAACATGACTTTAACATTGGTGACCTTGTCTTAAAAGAGAATCAAAATGTCACTACTCTAGAAAGGAGCCAACGTGGGAAGTTTTCTCCAAACTGGATTGGACCATACATTATCACTCATAAGTATGGGTTTGGGGCTTACCACTTAGCCTCCCTCGATGGTAAACCTGAAATAGAACCTCTCAATGCCTTGCACTTATGGCCTTTCTATTGTTAACACACCTACTAACGTGTCATTAGTCACATTAATGATCTCATTTTCATCATTAACCTTCTCCATTTCCCATCATAATGATTTGGAATCATGTGGTCTTCTCATCACTATCCTATCTGTGACCTTGAATATGAGCACCACAGATCTGCTCATAGCATATTCCTTATGGACAAGTTCCTCCTTTTAGGTGGGAACCCCACAATCATTACATTCATCTCCTTCTTATCTACCTATTGGAACCATGATAAGGGTCCACATGTGTAGCTTGTACACATTACTTCCCCTCCCCAAGTGGTCTACTAGGCTATCCTCAGCTCAACCATAAAATCAAAAAAAATTATGGATGCTCATATAGATTGTTCCCTCAAAGGAAATCATCAAATCAAAGCTATATTATCCAAAATACAGATTGACTTCCCTCAAGGATAAACTATTCAAATAAAGTAAATATTATCAAAAGTATAGATTGATCCTCAAAGGATAAATTATCACATATTTTATCTTGCCATCTAAAATCAAAATCAAAAATCCAAATCAAAAATCCATAATTGTAGACCACTCCCTCGAAGGATGGCTACTTTATTATATCATGGCAGTAAAGGCTTCCTGTATCAATCAACCTTCAAAATATCAAAAGAAAATGCATCAATCCAAAATCACACATCCTAGAAATATTTCCCACATCGATCAACTTTCCCATCAAAAGAAAACTTCCCGCATTGATCATTTATCAATAATGATAAGAGTTGGGGCATACACCTAGGAAAACCACCTAAGGAGAAACTATTTCCCCATACAAACTACACATAAACCCCTTGTCATGTCTACAATAGGTATATAAGCACACCTTCCATCTTCCCCTCATGATCTTACATGTGACTAACTATCATTAGTTGTGTGTTAACACCTACCATATGGTTGCAAGTGCATTGTTTTGTTCATGTTCCTTATCATTTTTACCTCCAATCCATAGTCCCAAAGCATTTATCCTACATGCACTCCTTACTATGATGAAAGTGTACTTCCTATATTTGGGTCACCTAATAAGGTCACATTCTATTCATACCTTTCAATCTAACCATTTTTGTTATCCCATCATATCGCACTCACTCACATTGAACATGGATTTCCATTACTAATCTATGTTCTAATCTATCACATCTATGTTCACAAACACATCCAATATCTAAATCTAAATGAAATCCACATCTCCATTATATCCTAAATCTACACCTATCTCCATCACATCATCTCCATATACACATTCATAATCTAATCAACATAACCTAACCATGATCCATGTACCTGCTCTACCCATGAGCCCATATCACATCAACACATCACATCAAATTTATACATCTAATTTATACATTCAAAATCAAAAAATATACTCATATCTATTTCATCCATCTAAACATAGTTCATAACAACATCTCATCATATCCAATCCAATTAACACATCTACGTCTAGACCAAATCAACACAATATCTAATCTAAATATGTCACATCATTTTCATATATGGTCTAAATCTAAATCCATCACATCAATTCCACATCTAATCCAATCAACACATCATCTCTGTATAAACTAATCAATACATCACATCAATACCTAAATCAACATCTATATCCATTAAATCATTTTCACATCCATAAACTACTCGATATAACATAATAATAATTCATTTCATATCAAAATATACAACTAATACATACATCTAATATATGGATAACCTGCTTATCCACACATCATAACACATATGAGACACAAAAAATCATATATATACACATATCATCCAAATGTTTATAGATTAGTTATGGACCTCAATCGGGCTCTATCTACATCAAAATCTATACGTATACAATGTTCACCCACTAAGTGGTGAACTCAAAATCTAAGACTCTCTCTCCTGAGGTAGGATCATGTCCTCTTATGTGTCCTCCTCCCTTCCCACCATTTGGACCAACATCGGGCCTAGGTTGCGCTACGCTCACTCGTCTTGCATGAGGTCGATTTCCTCTCACTAGTTTTATGCGCCACATAAATGGTATGTTGGGAAGTTTCATAATCACTATGCATTGATAATATGATGCCTCCTCCCTTAGATCCTAATGCTCCATCTGTCATAACAAAACCAGAGGAGTCATCGACCTCCCTCGTAGTCATTGTTTCTCTCCTTGGCACTACTTCTTTCCAACCCCTGTGTAACTCCCCAGGTTACTCCTTGTTGTCTATGAAGGAGTTTCAGGATCTCCATACCTCACTTGTAAGGCATCTCTCCCTCGATACCTATCTCTCTGTTGGATAGTCGGTATCTCTCCCGGTGCATCACATCAAACTTCTAACGTGCCTCATCAAGCTCTTCCTACAACCATGTTATCTTTGTCATTGCACCTACATCTCCTTCCCTATCCTCCTTCCCTCCCTATACCGCCTCCTCTCCTCCCATGTTAGTACTACCTCTTCTACTCCATGGGTTGACCACTATTAGGGTCATCCACTCCATGTACCACTATTTGACCCCTACATCATCCTCACTTGTCTCCACTGGCTTAGCCTCCTCTAATATATCTACCATCACCTGAATTTGGTAAGTTCCTCTTTGCCTCATCACACCTATATATGATCGGCTCCCCGGAACCTTCTACACCAATCCAAATGGTCACATCACCCGTGAGAATTGTATCACCTCCAACATGTTTGGTCTTCTCCCTTATACCCATCACCCTCCTCACTTGTAAGGTGGATCTTTGTGCCCAACCATATGGGGTACCCTTTGTATGGCCTCCATCTAATATCATCAATCGTGAGGCTCTGTAGTCTCTTTATATACCACTCCTCCCCCCACACCACCCCATCTCCATGAGCATGATCTACTCTCCACTACATGAATCCAACTATCAGTGTTTTATGATCACTGTGACCATTGGAAGCCTTGGTGGCCTCACCATTGTTATGTGCTCATATGCCCAACAATACAATAGAAATCCCACATCTAAGCCTTACCTCCTATCATGACATACATCCACAACTCATGGTAGACATGTGTCGGGAGGGCTTCTTGTTATGCAAAATCACGGCACCCCCAAATGAGTCATCAGATCTACTTTTCTAAGGCAGATTCATTTGGTATGATTTGCATAACATTGAGTTGTTCCCAAAGTGTGGGACTTTACGATGGGAAAAACTCTCTAGATTGAAGGTTGGTTCCTATTCCTCTGTTTAGGTGCATGCGTGAAAACTTACAGAGGGCCTATTACTAAACCTAATCTAAGTTTTACCAAGGAGGCAGGGATAAAAGGGATGCAAGAAATCAAACTAAGTTGTAAGGTGATGCACCAAAGGAATGATGAACATTAGTTTTTTGATAGACACAAACCAACAAAATACATATGATAATCAAGCATAGATAACCATATTTATAATGAAAGACCAGATGAGATCAAATGAGACAGGAAAGGATCTAAAATCGATCACGATCATATTTTATTGCTTTGTAGATTGATACATGCATTACAAGTGGCCAGAAAGGCAAGAAAAGTATTACAATTCTGAGGGGAGGTCTGAAACTCCATGAGTTCCTTTTCCAGAAGGAAAAGGGAGCCTGCAAAATAGAAGAATGTCTAACCCTTTACAATGAGTCCCGACCCTGCATTTATAGATTCAATCAAAGAGAAGAAAGAGAGAGAGAGAAGTGAGAAAAGCAGGTCGAAGCTCAACCACTACTATTAATGCCTCCTACAAAATCTACCCCCAAATCTGCCTTGATTGCATCAACCACTTTGGTTCGGCGTCTCGATGGAGGAGGAAACGGAAGAAGCAGATTGAATCCGATCGATTGATGGGGCAAAAATAAATCCTGCATTAATGGCCATGAAGACATTTCTCCATTTTCTCCCATAAGCCTCTCCAAACTTAAAGTTTTATCTTCATGGCGTGGATGAGGCCGAGATCTTTTCACGGTGTCGGGTTTGCAATATTTTGAGCCACAGTCGAAAGATATGCCCTGGTCCGAAGTTTGTATCGGGTCCGTCATAAGAGGGCAGGAAAACCGGTTCAAAAATAGACCCCCTTTTTCCTTGTCAGGGGACATGTGGTTGGGCAAACATATCTAGGGTAGCCTCTATATTTTGCTCTTGGAATGGTGCAAGGCCTCACATGGCTTCCTCTGCCCGACTGCTCAATTTTTTGTTTACTATGCTAAGTCCTTTGCTTAGCGGGGTCATATTTCTAACCGAGGGACACGCAGTGGTTTGGCGCTTGTTTGAGAACCCTCTCTCTATTTGACCCTTGAGTTAGTGCCATTTGGACACTTGGCACTCCTTGTCGGCCTGCCACTATGCATTGATTATTCAACCCGACCATGTCCCCTTCGAAGAGACTAGACACGTGGAGGCTCTGCACTCACTGAAACTCCCGATCAAGATTTTCCCTTGAAGGAGCGTCGAGTTGACACTTGGAAGCCTCCGCAGTCTTTGGAATTTTCAACGACCTCTTTCTTTCCTTTTCGGGCCTTGGGCTACATGGCGAATTAGTGCTTGTTTAAGACTCCACTTTTGGACCTATCTTGAAAATGTCTTTGCTTGGACACGTGGCACTCCCATGCCTCTCCTATACTTAGCCTTTTTTTAGGCTCGCCCTATCCACCTTTTGACCTCTGTTGACCATTTTCTACGTGGAGGGCTGGCGCGAGTTTGAGTCTTCTTCTTAGACTCCCATCTTAGATTTCGCCAATGCCGACACACACACCTTCTTCTAGCCAAAGACTTTTCAATGACCATCTGACTTTTGGGGCTTTGTACATGTGGAAGCCTCTCTGCACTTTTTTGAACTTCCTTTCTTGGATTCAACTTTGGAGAAGCATCGTTCCAACACGTGGCTCTCTCTGTTGCCTCCTCCATACTTCACCGATTTTTGGACTCGTTCTAAACTGTTTTGAGCCCATGAAGACCTCGAATCTTTGTCATTTCTTACCTTTCTTATTCCTAGCTTCTTTGTGACACTTTGCTCCTTGACCTCTGACCCTGTTATTCTATTTTTGAGCCCACTTGCAACCCCTTAAATAGATTTAAGGCCCGGATTCACTCGATAGAGACATTTTCTGAATCTCTACCGCACATGGTTGTTTGATCTTCGCGGGCCCCGCCACTTCCATTATAGAATCCATCTGTAATCTGTTCACATGAACCGAACGTGATTTATCAAGTTCTTTTGGTGTGGGGTCATTCTGATCCAATATTTTTCCCAGGGGGAAAAATATGGATAACACTTCCCTTAATGCAAACATTGTGTTATGTTCCACTATATCAACCACCAATGTTGCTAAAGCCCATGGGAATCTCATCCCACAGAATTCGACAGTACCTAACATGATATCACCATCATAACTAAGCATATCATCTAGTTCCTCGACACCAATGAATGATAATATGTCTCAATATGAAGAGCCCCTGATACAAAGGTGATGTGTGGGGCCTCCTCTTTATATAACCATCTCAATGCATCTCCCGACCCTCCTGTGTGATGGGAACTATAGGTGCCCCCTAAATCAGACAACCTTAATATATGATACACATCCTCTAATGTGATCGTCATCTCCCCTATGCGGAACCAAAAGGTACTTGTCCTAGGGTCACATCTCTCTACCAAAGCTATGATCAACCCTATATCTTGGGACACTCTCTAATAATGGTAGAACCCTCCCATCCAACAAAGCCCAAATAATTCCACTCTACATCAATGACATCCTCTCTGATCATCCCAAATATGGTCAAGACTCTATCCCAGTAGATATAAGGTATCTCTAGCCTACAAAACCAACCAACAAAAATATCCATGAGTTCAAAATAATCATTAATCCTCTAAATTTATCAACATCTATCCATTCGACCCAACCTAATCGGTCGACGTTGTCTTATCATCATTCATGACGACCATGCCTAATTGTCATCAATCGGCCTTGACCACCTATTAACTCAAAAACATCAAAAATAAAAATAAAAACAAATCTAATTTTTGTCACTTACTTGCTCTCTATGACCTCTAACGCTTCCTTCCACTTCCTTGGCATCCATTTTGATCATATCACAAGATTTTGTATCACTTAAAGTTCCCCGATCATTAAAATTGTGTCACTTTGAAATGATTTCACGCTTATCTTCACCACTTTTATATGTGTGCCCACCCAATTGATGAAAACCCACGTTAGTCATTGTCAACCCCAACCCATTCATCATCGACCACTCCAGTGCCAATGACCCAAACCCTATTTTTCACCCTTCATCCCATCTCATCAAATCTACTTATCCAAATTATCTTTTCTTCCACTTTGGACTTGTGTGTCACCCATAACACACCATTCCTTGATCCTTACATGGCTTATTTTGCTATTTTTTCATATCTACCTATCTTGTAGCACATCCTTCCTCATATCTAGAAGCCCACTTTGTGGCCATCTCTATGTTCCCTCTCGGGCACCATATCTCACCTTAAGTCCACCTTTGTGGCCATTTTTCCCTTTTCATCCCACGGACACATAATTTCTCACTTCCTCATATTTGAAGGACATCACATACTCTTTTGCCTCACTTTGTTACCCAACATTCTGTCATAGCATTATCTTGACCATACTCACATTTTTATGCATAATTTTGATGTTTTCCTTTGACCCATTGGTCTCACAACTTACACATCCATACGAGTGTATTCCCATTGGATTCCATCCATACTACCATAATATTTTCTGACTCATGGGTCCGTAGGACATTAACATCGCATTCATTGAGGCCGTGTTATGTTCCCTACCGATGTGTTTCCAGGATTATTGCCATATTTATTTTAGTTTATCCCATCCTTCTTGCAATAGTCATATCACTCTCCACTTGGGGCATCTTTTCTCATCTTTCCACCCTTTTCCCCCACCCTCCATCTATCTCTATCAACCTAGTAATAAATTTTATTTGTGTCATCAATCCCTAGTTTGAGGGGGAACACCTCAACCATCTTCTATCACTTATATTTTTGTCTCGCGGATTGCTTAACAAAAACCACTTGACAAAAAGGGGCAAATTTAGACACCAAAATTTGGTTCACTAGCCCTCCATTTCACGTTCACTCGCCCTTCGTTGCCATTGTGCACACTTGCACCCATGTCCTTATTCAAAATCCCATTTCCATCCTAAATCAAATTTATTTCCCTTAGTTTCTATTTTCCTATCTTAATTTTATCTCATCAATTTGATCCCATCCCATAATTAATAGTTATCTCCCCTTATGCACCCTAATTACACTTATCACCCATAATCATATTAGTCATCCATGAACATATCTATTACTTTAATTATATCCCAATATGTCTCATTTATCCTTTCTAGACTCACCACCTACCCCCATTTAATATTTCTAACCACCTTTACCTTTATCAAATGCACTTCCTCCCCATCCAAATACTATATCCCATCCCTATACAACTCAATATCTCTTCCAACTCGCCAAATTAACTTCTAGCTCTAATCACCACCTAATTAGGGCTCATCTCTCGAGTTTTACATCAACTACATTAGAAAAATCAATGGTTCCCCATAGTCACGGTGACCACTATTGGTCGTCGGTGACCCTATATATACATCATCACCCCCTTCCCAAGAGGATGAAACTCTTGAGATCCAACCTTTAGCAAATTTTTGCAAGTTTCTTGCCTTCTTGTGAGTTGCCACCAACCTCTTGAAGCCACTTTGGAGCCTTTTTCTACTATTTTGAAAGATTTGGAGCTTGGATATTGTTAGAAGACCTCTCTTGTTTTCATCACTTCTTCATTAGCCATTTGCAGGTTCATTCATCATTTTGGAGATTTGTAATCACATCACCTGACTTTGTTTGTTTCACATAGCCCGTTTGGCACTCATTAATCCTCACCAAGCCCTAAGTCAACCATAGTCACTGTTGATTATTCTTGTTCGTCAGGCAACCTAATCTACCTTAGCTATTTTTCTACATCTTCTCCTTTCGATCTTTGTCTCTCTGTCTTTCGCAACACCCGGATACTTCAACCACTATGTTCTTCCTAACAAACATCCCAGAACCTCACTTTTTTTTTTTCATAGTCATCGCCGAGTTCCTCTGGTCACCGTTGACCCATGTTTGGTTTGAATTCTTTATCTCAATTTATCATTGCATATATTATTTGATCTTTGTTTAGTATATCTCTGAGCATTTTTTTGTTATCTTATGTATGTTACCTATTCCTTGTTTTCAATCAATTTTATAAACAAGTGGGTTGACATCCTTCCTAGGAATTTCATCACTTCTTAGGGTGGCTTTGGTCAGGTAGCCCACCATACAAATCTACTAATCTTGTCTTATGTAGTTATCCTTTATGTTTTGTAGGTCATCAAGCTTGTTGTATAAAGGAATTATGCTCTGTCTTCCATAAACATCACCATCAAACATTAGAGTCACCTTAAACCCTCCCATATTTAGAGTTTCTTGTTTTTATCATGTTATTTCATTAATTTAGAACAGGGAGTAAAACTTGTCAAACACTTAGATCTCCTCCACATGTGGCTTTTGCATCTCATTCACGATGGATACATCAATCTCATAGTCCTTTGCGTAGGCATAGGTATCCACATACGACACACGCTACCCATGACATATATATGACCATTTCATGGTCCTTTTCTCCACGTGTACTCCTCATGGCCATAAATTCTTTGACCACGATCACATGTGTAACTCTTTTATACTAGAAGATAGTGGGCCCTTTGTCATCACTAAAATTTTAACAACCCCCTTTTCAAAATAACCATAAATATTCATATTACTTATTACTTTATATTGCATTCATAATGAGTCCGACATGGGGCACTAGGTATTTAATGCATTGTTTTAATTGTTTAACACTAAGTGGTTCCATGGCATTCTTTAAAATTGTCGACCATCATCATAAAATTGGATATATATCTGTCATTTGTTTATCAACGTGAACGCGAGTTCTATCATGGAAATAAAATTTCATTTCATCATATCACATTTTGGATTTCAGGATTGCATTTTGATCTTTTTAATATTTCCATTCTATAAATGATCAATGAAATAGTAATGGTTGAAATTGATGTTTTTGAGATTGACTGGTGTATCGTCTTTTTGCATGCTTCCATTCCGAATATCTTGTCTATACATGATGAAAATTTTAAGAATGTAAGTTGGATTTCATCATTTCTAATGCCATGTCTTATGACCTTGTTTAGTTTATTGTCATCATATATATGTTGGATCATATAAGGTTTGTGTGGGCTCGAATGACATAAGGGAGATAGTATAAAGTTTTGGCATTTAAATAAATCAAATGGTTTTTTTTTTCAAACTATAGTTGAGCCTCCATATGTGAATACCGATTTTCAAGGCATGAGTTGGAAGAGTGTAGTGGGAGAAGTAATGGTGGTAAGTTAATGGCATTCAATGCACCCATATGAACATCGAAGAAGGTGATGGTTTTGGATTTTGGGGTCATTTTTGGTTTTGCATTGGAAGAATTTTGAAGTTGGGGATTTTTTTGGTTACGTAAGAGTTTGATCTTGAACTTGAACTTTCGGTTTATCATACGTGTAAGTTACCAATAGGTATGAACTATTTTTACTTTGACTGTTGTGTTTGTTTGGTTCAACTTGGACTATGGGAAACAAATTTCAAATATTATTTGTACAAGTTTATTACGTATTCTACCTATAAATTTTTCAAAGCTTACCCTAGTGAATACTTTGCATAACTGGTTTGTCTTTTCAAAATTCTTCATGCAATGAAGTAGATATCATATGCATATTGGAAAATAATGTTTCATTCGAGTTCTTGTTGATATTTTGAAGCATGTTTTTGGGCATTCATTGTATAAATGGTGAAAGTTGTTCATTTTTTTAGTTATAGTAGCTCATATTAAATGGACTTTCAATTTGGGTATCAATTTTATCAAAAAGATTGTTTAAAATGACATAAATATCATTTCTTCGAGTTTTGGGTAGCAATAAATTTCTCTGTGTAATCAAAATTCGATTAGGGTTATCTTGTTGATTGCAATACTCATTGGTCATCTTTATGAGAAAATATTGATTAAAATAAGGCTCGAAAGTCTCTATAGTTTCATTTCGAATGGTTTGATAAAGATTTTCGAAATATTTGTAGTCTGTGACAAAGATTCTTGATGCATGCATTCGTTTTAATCAAAACGGTGATAAGGTTTTGGGGATATAAGTTTTATTGGTTATATCTTATATATGGTACTTCGATGGTAGTTATAAGGTGGAAATAATATAACATTTGTAGTAAGTTAGATTATCACTGTGCATATGTGTATTTTGAGGGTTTTTCTTTTCAAAATATCATATTGTAAGAACTTGAAATGACATAGTCGTGTGATTGGTTTCGAGAAAGAGATGATATTTCATCAATGACCATTAGAGGTGTTACACCTCTTGATCAAGTTGGTTTACTCATTAGAAGTACTCAATTAGATGTTAATTATGATATTAGAACTGTTGTTTGGGATTCTGCAGCCATAGTTGCACAATTTGCATAAGCTAGTGAGGTCCTTAATGACAAAGAGGATAATCCCTTGACATTCAAAGGCTCACAAGGTCTAATATCCAAACCCAACGTGACATTGTAAAGAAAAATAAACAAATTAAAGATGAGAGGGAAGAAACTTTAAAATCTAAAAATAAATCTAAAGTTTTACCTTTGGATATTATGAATGATAAGAAGCTTCTAAAACATTTTTATTAGATTGACCTTTGACTTGTGTTGTCTATTTTTAACTTCTTTATAGTGACTAAAAATTTGATAGAGAAAGGAAAAAAATAGACAAGCAAGAGAAAGGATACCTAGTTCTAACCGTAATCAAACGCAGAATCCCCGAGGTTTGAAAGTAATAGAGACAATGTTACTGATGATGAAGCATCAAATCACAAAGAAGATAACCTCAGCCCATGGCTTAAGGGAAATCCAATTGATATTGGAAGAAACCCTCCCAAATTACCATCTTTAAAAGGCATTCAATTACCCAAGTTTTCTGGTGAGTATGGCTCATCTTGGGAAGATCACCTTGATTCATTCAAATTGATATGTGCAACCATAGGGGTAACTAATGAGAGGGATTATTTGAGGATTTTCTCACAAAATCTTGAGGGTAGAGCCTATAAATCCTTTATTAGTTTGCCTTCAAAATCCCTTACTAGGTGGTCAGATGTAGAAGATTGGTTAGAGGATTGTTTTGGGAAAGATAAAGATGAGTTTGAACTTGTGAACAAAATTTCAAACATGACTATGGATCCTGGTGAGACTATCTATCATTTTACTATCTATTTCACCAAGTTATGACAAAATATACCTTCTAATGTAATACCTTTAAAGAATCTAGCAAGATTATATTATTGTAATGCTTTACCATCAAAATATAGGATTATGTTAGAAGACAAATAAATTTATGACTTTGAAGAGACTCCGACTTTTTGTTTTGCAGTATGAAAAGAAGTTGAAGAGAATTGGTTTCAAAGATAGATCATCATCTAACTCTTTTGTTGAAAATATAAAATTTTTGAATGCTATTCGAATTTGGGCAATGAGTTGGTTGTTGTTAAAATACAATTAAATGATCAACCCTCATCCTCAAAAAACACACTACAGGGTCAAGTAAGGTAAAGAATGAACCTGGGAAAGTCAAAATCAAACCTAAAGAGATGTACTGTGGAGTTTATGAATTAGACCATGAACCTAACACATGTAAAGTTGCTTTGAGAAAGTTAGAAAATTTATCAAAGGAAAGGATGTTTCAAAAATGTGTAGTTTTGTTGACTCTGATGTAAATGCAGTGCAAACTCGGTCAAAAGATTATGCTAAGAATGATGGTCAAAAAGGTAAAACGGTGATGATGGTCAAAAAGGTAAAACGGTGATGATGTTAAGGGAAAACATAAATCTGATCACCCTGATAAAGTGAAGTCATATGATAAACCAGACAAACTTGTTTCAGAGTATGTTCCATCTAGTTTAAATAATGCACAATATCAACCCTACAAAGGTAAAACTTTTACAAAGTCTTTTATGTTTCCTTCGGGTATGATATCAGAGTATTTGAGATGAAGAATTCTAGGAGAAATTTGAACATGTTTGAAAGCCTCGGATTACCTGATCAATTCAAAAAATTAGAAGTTGCTCACAAAAATATATCTGAACCTAAACCATTAGTGGTTGTCCAAGAAGATGAATTTGATAGTGAAACAAATAATGATGAATATCAGGTAATGAATCAATCCAATTCTGCACCTGATTATGTTCCACCTTTTTATGTGACAGTTAAAATTTAGAATAAAATCATTCATAATTGTATATTAGATACATGTGCATCAAAGAACATTATGCCTAAGTCTATTGTTGATCAATTGGGTGTTCCATATGAACATGATAATAGAAAACTAATTGGTTTTGATTCTTGTCAAACCAAATGATGTGGTAAATTTAGGGACATAGTCATTAAGATAACTCAGGATGAAAGAGTTAGATTTATTGGAAATGTGCACATCTTAGACATACATGCTAACTATGTTATGTTGCTTGGAAGAGATTGGTCACAAGCTACATGTGCTTTTGTTGGGAAAGATCTTACTTGGGCACTAGTTGGAAATGCCATAGCATTCATTCATAGAGAAGAATGGTCAGGTACACCAATTGAAGGAATTTCATCATTTGTTGCTTTTGTAGAAACTAGTATGGGAACTTATGGATTAAATTCATTAGATATCAATGCTTTTGATGATGAAGATTATCAACATGCTAGATTATTACCCTCTGATGACATTTGGCAAATGTGTTTTGATGGAGCTTGTTCTCAATTTGGAAATGGTGCTGGTGTAGTCATTAAATCACCCACGGAAGACAATTCAATTATGCTTTTCAATTGGCATTTGAAGCAACAAATAATACAGCTGAATTTAAAGCCTTGTGTTTAGGCCTACAACAACCCTTAAGTCTAAACATTAAAAAGTTAGTTGTTTTCGAGACTCATAATTGGTTATTAGAAAAGTTAAGAAGATCTACAAAACTAATCAAACTCATCTCCACCATTACACTCAAAATGTTTGGTCTTTTATTGAGCAATTTGAGGCTTTTAACATCAATCATATCTTTCGAGAATTCAATTCCAGAGATGATAAACTTGTTGTTTTTTCTTCTAATCCCAATTTTTTTGATCATATTGACTACATTTTCAAGGAATTTTACAGACCTATGATACCATATTTAGAAACTAATTGGCATGTTTTCTCTTGTGATGAACATATTGATACATTTTTGAAAGGAAATTATTTTGACTCGAGATGATTATGTGTTGAATTGTGGTGATTATTTGTAGCTTTCTAGTAATAAACTGCCTTCTGTTGGTTTGGTAAGTTTGGAATCCATGTTTTCACCTCATGACCAACCAAAAATATTTTCCTCTTCTAAACCCTCTAGAAGGATCATAGGTGAAACCATTGTTGTTAATCTAGGTACTTGAAGAAGAACCAAAGTATGTCTATCTTGGTGTTTTCTTGACTCCCAAGAAAAAAAGCCTTCATCATAATGTTGAAAGAATTTATTGATGTTTTGGCATGGTCATACAAATATTTAAAGGGTTATGATACTAGAATCATCAAACATGACATTCCTATTAAACCTAGAATCAAACATGTTTGTCAGAAGCCTAGAAGAGTGAGCCCCTTATTGGAAGACACCATCAATAAGGAGCTTGAGAAAATGTTAGAAGGTGGTATCATTTACCCTATAAGATATTTTGAATGGGTTACATCTATCTCTATGTTGAATTTAGATATTTAAATCGTGATAGCACTAAGGACAACCTCCCTTTACCAAAAATTGATCAAATCTTACAGCAGGTTGTCGGGTCAGAAATGATGTCTCTCTTAGATGGATTTTTAGGTTACAATCAAATTTTTGTAAATCCGGAAGATAGACATAAAACTACTTTTACTACATGGAAAGGTACCTTTTCTTTCAATCGTATGCCTTTTGGCTTAATAAATGCAGCGTCATGTTTCAAAGAGCAATGCATGTGGCTTTTGATGATTTGATTGGAGTTATAATTCAGGTTTATTTGGATGATCTAACTGTGTATTCTAGGAAAAGGAAGAAACATTTGGACCACTTACGAGAAATCTTCATTCGCTGCCACAAATATGGTATTTCCCTAAACCCCCAAAAATTATTTTTGCCGTGAACCGAGGGTAAACTATTGGGTCATATCATCACACAAACTGGTATTTCTATTGACCTAGAAAGAGTTAAGGCTATTCAAGAATTGCAGCTCCAAACAATGTATCTGGTTTACATTCCTTTTTAGGGAAAATCAAATTTGTATGTAAATTCATATCTGATTTTTCTAATAAAGTTGCCCCATTGCAGATTTTACTGAAAAAGAATCACGGTTTCTCATGGGACTCTCATATTGATTCTACTTTCACTGACGTCAAAAACATTATTGTTTCTACACTTGTCTTGGCTAAACCTGACCTATCAAAACCTTTTATCTTGTATTTAAATGTTGCTAATAAAGATGTTGGTGCTTTTATAACTCAATATTTTGAGTCAAACGATAAGAAACCCATTGCTTATTTCAGTCAAACTTTAAAAAATGCTAAAGTCAGGTATCCTTTGATTGAAAATTTTGTTTTCACGTTAGTTTCAGTATTAGGAAAATATAAGTACTTGTTGATGGGAAATAAAATCATTGTTCGTTCTAACATTCTAGTTTTAGCCTACTTACTCAAATAGCTAGTTAGTGATGGAAGATTGGCCAAGTGGATTTTCAAGATCCAACAATTTGATTTGGAATTAGAAACATGCAAAACCATCAAAGGTAATGAGCTCGCTAAACATCTAGCTGAAAATGTTGATTCAAACATCAATGTGGTCATCTTAGCAGTTGATGATGTCTTGCATGTTGTTCCTCATTTTCAAACCATGACAGGTAATGAGTTATCATCTAAATTCAATATAGGTTTCAACATGCATGAATGGGATTGTTTATTATCTCAAGATGATTGGTATCATGATCTTGTTTATTATTTTAAAAACCAATCATGTCCTGAAAACTTAGATAAAAACAATGTAGAGCACTTCGTTTTCAAGCTCTTAAGTTTGTGCTTTTAGAAAATATGTTGTTTTTCAAAAATCGTTTTGAGATGTTTAACACATGATCAAACTGAACATGTGTTTAGGAGTTGTCATGAAGGTGTTTGTGGTGGACATTTTTTTGCCAAAACAACTACTCATAAAATACTGCGTGTTGGTTATTATTGGCCTACTTTATTCAAAGATGCATATAAATGGGTAAGGTCTTGTGCTCCTTGTCAAATGTTTGTTGGTCATGAACGTTTACCAACCATGTCATTGAATCTTGTCATTCTAGAAAGGTCTTTTTCAAAGTGGGGAAATGATTCATCTCTGACATTCATCCCCCTTCTTCATTGGTCATAGACACATTCTAATAGCCACTAATTACTTTACAAAATGGGCTAAAGTAGTTGCTCTAAAAATCTTTGTGGCTAGTGAAGTTGTCAATTTATTTGAAAATCAATTTTTTCATGTTTTGGAGTACCTCAAGAAATTATATTTGATAATGGTCCACAATTCATTTCCGAGGAATACTTAAATTTTCTTAATAAATACTCCATTATTTTGAGTCATGCATCAAAATATTACCCTCGTAATGGTCAAGTTGAATCTACAAACAAAAATTTGATTAACATCATGAAGAAGTTAGTCAATGACAACAAAAGAAATTGGCACCTTAAAATTTTTGAAGCCTTATGGGCTAATAGAACCACTGTCAAGTTGAGTTCAAGATTCTCACCCTTCATGTTTGCTTATGGCTTTGAAGCCAATATGCCTATTGAACTACAAATATCTTCAGCATACTACTTTAAATTTTGGCATAGATGACTTAAATGACTTACAACTACGTTTAGATGAATTGTTGGCTTTAGATCAAATGAGGGTCACTACTTTACAAAAATTGGAAAAGGGTAAGGAAAAATTAAAAAGGTTATTTGACAAAAAGTTACTACAAAAAGTTTTAAGGTTGGGGATTTGGTTTTATGTTGGGATAAAGCGAGAGAAAATCTTAGAAAGCATCACAAGTTTGATTCATTATGGTTGGGTCCTTATCAAGTTGCTTCGGTTTTGGGAAATAACGCTTTTCATTTGAGAGAAATTGATGGTGATTGGCTGTGATTTATGGTAAATTGACAACATTTGAAACATTTTTATAATTGAGTTCTTTGATTGTATAATATGTATATATTTTGTTTTTTTATTTTGGCTTGCTTTCTCTTTGGCTTGTTGTTTGTGTTTTCTTTTGGTCTTGTCTTGATAAGTTGTCATGATTCTTTAAAAGATTCTAAACGTTGTATTTTGCAAGCATTTTGAGATCAATATGAAGGTTTTTATCGAGGCTACTCGAATGGAAATACTTTTTTTAGAATCTTTCGGTTAAAACAATATATAGAATGTGTGTGTGTGTATATCAGATTTTCGTGAATAAATTATTTCGATGTATTTATTGTAGAAGAAGGCATACTTATTTTTCAAAGCAATGAAGGTTAGCCCTTGTATTTTGATCTTGTCCAACCCTCACTTCCCAATCTCTTGTATTCCCTTCTTCACTCACGATCTGCCAAAATTTCATCCCTTTTGATCTAAAATAATTACGGGGTCCATGCAGATCGAATCAAGAAACAACAAACCTGCGTTACACTCTTGAGCATGTTAAAATTTAATCATTTTTGATGCACCTAGTCTCTTTTCACAAGAAACCAGCTAACATGGTTGCCAATGTTATTGCTAAAATTTTAACACCCCCTTTCAAAACCATAAATATTCATATTACTTGTTGCTTGTTATTGCATTCATAATGACTCTGACAAGGGTCATTGGGTATTTAATGCATTATTTTAATTGTTTGACACTAAGTGGTTTCGTGGCATTCTTTAAAATTGTCGGCCATCATCATAAAATTGGATATATATCTGTCATTTGTCTATCAACGTGAATGGTGAGTTGTTATCATGGAAATCAAAATTCATTTCATCATATCACTATTTGGATTTCAGACTCGCATTTTGATATTTTTAATCTTTTCGTTCTAGAAATGATCAATGAAATGGTAATGGTTGAAATTGATGTTTTTGAGATTGACTGGTACATCCTCTTCAGTTCGCATGATTCCATTCCTAATGCCATGTCTTATGACTTTGTTTAGTTTATGGTCATTGTAGACACCTAAATTCTACTTTTGCAATCTTATTGCCAAAATGCACACAAATCACTCTCATTCTTACCTAATCCGTTATAAATTGTGGTTTTCATTAATTAACTAACGCCCTTACTAAATTATCCAGCTTAACACCACATTGTTGATTATGTAACCCCTTTCACATTCAAGATGCCACTTTACGACGAATCGTAAGCCAAAATCCTCTTTAAAACAAACAATTAGCGATTATGAGCTAATTAAGCCTATTTTGGCCTAGATTTGGTCAATATGCCCTAATATTGACTCAAACTCCTCCTCCAACCACTCAAAATCACACCATTCACCTCCACAACGTCTCAAAGAAGCTTCAAAATCTTATCATAGCCTCCTAGTTGACCCTAAACGGTTGATCAAGGCTCTATACCTCTTAATCACTTGGTAATTCACTAATTGTGATTAGCAAGGCCTAATCATGATTAGCAAATCTAATCTAATTTGGGGCTTTTAGTCCCACATGAACCAAAATATACGTTTCTCCCAAAAGGAAAAATATAAAAAGAGTTCACCTCATTCCTTTATACTTTACACCATGCTTTGATTTACATCTCATATAATAAATATGATTTATAGCCAAGCTCAATCCTTGCCTAAAGCCTTCAATGGGGTTAGTAGATGGATATCTAAAATGACCAAGTAGTCATTTTGGAGAGGCCATTTCACCTTGTTTGGAGTAGCAACCATAACCATTTGATTTCCCTCTTAGGTCTATTTAGGCCCATGTTAGGTAATTGACACATTAGTAGGCATGTTTAATTAGATATTGCATTGTTTTCATACTAGTTAAGAATTCCTTTAAGCTTCTATCTTAATGTTACATTCCTAGACTTAGAACCCTATCTAATTAGGTGGAAATGGTGTTAGCCTTCCTTGTTTAGCTTTGAAATTTGATTTTGATAGTTTAGGGTGTCATCACTCATCATATATATGTCTTGATCATATAAGGTTTGTGTGGGCTCGAATGGCATAAGGAGATGGTATAAAGTTTTGGCATTTAAATAAATCAAATGGTTTTCAATTTTTTTCAAACTATAGTCGAGCCTCCATATGTGATTACTGATTTTCAAGGCATGAGTTGGTAAGAGTATAGTGGGAGAAGTAATGGTGGAAAGTTAATGGCATTCAATACACTCGTATGAACATCGAATAAGGTGATGGTTTTGGATTTTAGGGTCATTTTTGGTTTTGTATTGGAAGAACTTTGAAGTTGGGAGTTTTTCTAGTTCTTCGTGAGTGTGATCTTGAGGTTGAGCTTTCAGTTTATCATACATGTCAATTACTAATAGGTATGAATTGTTTTTACTTCGAAAGTTGTGTTTGTTTGGTTCGAGTTGGACTGTGGGTAAACAAATTTGAAATAGTATTTGTAGAAGCTTATTGGGTATTTTGCCTATAAAATTTTCAAAGCTTACCCAAGTGAATACTTCGCATACCCAGTTTGTCTTTTCAAAAATCTTCATGCAGTGAAGTAGATATCATCTACATATTGGAAAATAACATTTCATTTGAGTTCTTGTTGATATTTTGAAGCATGCATGTGAATTTTTTTGGGGTCTTCGTTGTATAAATGGTGAAAGTTGTTTTTGAGTTACAATAGCTCATATTAAATGGCCTTTCAATTTGGGTATCGATTTTATCAAAAATATTGTTCAAAATGAAATAAGTATCATTGCTTTAGTTTTTGGGTAGGAATAAATTTCTTTGTTTGAAAAAAAAAATATTTAGGTTCGGTTATCTTGTTGATTGTAGTACTCGGTGGTCGTATTTATGGGAAAATATTGATTAAAATAAGACTCAAAAGACTCTATAGTTTCATTTTGAATGGTTTGATAAAACTTTTTGAAATCTTTGTAGTCTGTGACAAAGATTCTTAATGCATGCATTCGTTTTAATCAAAATGGTGATAAGGTTTTGGGATATAAGTTTTATTGGCTATATTTTATATATGGTGCTTCGATGACAGTTATAAGGTGGAAATAATATAACATTTGGAGCCAATCATATTATCACATGTACATGTGTATTTTGAGGGTTTTTCTTGTTTCAAAATTTCATATTGCAAGAACTTGAAATGACATAGTCATGTGATTGGTTTCAAATAGAGATGATATTTTGTTTTATTACTTTGATTGTTTGATAAAATTTGTGGAAATGGATACCAATGGTTAGGATAAAATGGTTATGCACAATATATTGAAGCATGATTTTCCTTCAAAAAGTTGAAATGATATCTTTTTCAGTGACTGTCACTTGTGGTTTTTGATTGGTGACTCTATTTTGGGAAGTTAAATGATCTTGCATGCTAAGATTTGATGCTTACCTCTCCTTTTCAGCACTCCATCATGTCTGGATGGGATGGTTAGGGTTCTAGGATATCTGGGTCTAATCATTCATGGGGACACAATAGTTTCTAGGTCAATCACAATGGCAGAGGGGTTCACCTAGGGGGCCAAGGGGAACTAGTACGCTTCGTGGAGGTAGACCTTTTGTTAAACATGGCCCTACAGTGTGTTTCGTCCATTTCGATGCAAATGAACCATGCCTTCATGAGGTCCTGCAAGTAATTGAATCTTATCCACGTAACCAACCTTCTTACAACATTAATAACCCTCCTTTGCACAATCTTGAGCACACACATGTTGATAATAACCCAACCTCTTCTAATAGGTTTGTCCAATCTACTCCTTCTCATGTACCTCTGCATCATGTCTTACATGTTACTACTTCACCACTATTACTTGGATAGAACCAAGTTGTGCCTTCTCGTGACTCCCCACAAACCTCTAAGCATGTTAGGTCCTCTTCCGTAGTGCCTAAGGTGACAAGTGCGGTGAAGAGAGTTAAATTGGAAGTGGAGGAAGAATCTGGAACCATCACTCGCACTATACTTCTGTGGAGCCATATGAATATGTCGAGATGATCACTGAGGCAGGTACACCATTGCTTTGGATTTGACAGGGGATGACTAATTATGTTGTTTGGATTTAATAAACTTGTTGGACATATTAATCACTTTGCATATACTTCATATTTTGAGATATTATACTTTGATATTTTGAGACATATTTGATAGACTAATGGTGACAATATTATATTTATATATGAGTGAATGGATTTTGATATTTAATTGGTTGTTTCATGGTGGTGATGTGTTAGCCTTCGAAAGGATTGAATGCTTTAAATGGTTGTGTTTGCATTTATTTAATGTGTGAAATACTTAGTGGGCCCCTGTTTAGATGACTCATGCCTCATTCAAGTGCTTAAAGTAAAAATTTTTAAAGTGACCCGAGTCCTTGGTTATAATTATATTTTATTATAAAGTTTCACTTAAGTCATAAGTGAAGGCTTATTATAAAGTTATAAATCATTTATTTAAAATTATTTAAATGGTTCAATCAGTTATAATTGATTTTTTAAAGATGATGTTATAAAAGGACTTTGAAGATTCAATTACAAAGGATGAGAAATCAAGTATTGCAGTTATTTTGAAGGTTGACTCATTCTGAACTATTTTTGAACAATGTTTTTCTGAGGCAAGTGATCTTACAAGTGTTGTGACAACATTGTTTTGAGGTTTGAGTATGAAGTTTGAATGCAATAGGTATATCCATATTTAATATTATTCTCCAATTATCTGATTTGATTATTCTGCATTTTATCTAACTGATTGCAAATTTTTGTCTATCATATCCAGAGCAAGCCTTGATGATATCTTCATTTCAATCTCAAAATAAATGCAAATTGTAGCCATGTTGGCTTTGATTTTGAATCATGACCTTGTTAAGACGTTGTTTTAGTGATCATTGTACTTTCCTTCATTAATGCAAAATCCATTTCTCTTCATCATGTCTACTTTTATGTTTCATCTTATCAGTTATGTAAATATGTTCATATGTTGATATCTTTGGTTTCCTTTCTTGTGAGTTTGTTGTTATGTTTTTATCTTCAAGACTATAATATCATTTGATAATATTTGCAAGGAAGAGATTATAATTCATCACTCAAAATTTTCACCTTTTTAAGAGGTTACCTAACTAATAGGTTTCACTTCTGTCGATAAAGGTTGATAACATATATTTGATATAGAAAATCAATTTGATTTACAAGTGATTATTTTACATATAAAGTCATTGAGTTTAAGGGAAATCTCTTTATCAATCTAATTAATCATTGTGTGGTCTTGTTTCATCTTTTAATGTGTTTTGTTTGTCTTTTCGTTGATGTACATATATTCCCATTGCTATCGAAATAGAAACTTTCCAGATCTTAGGTTGAATCATTATTTATCTAATGTTAAACTACCCACGTTTAAGCCAATTCTTAAGTACAACTACAATTAAATTAGGTTGATTGGTTGTTAGTCTAATTTTTTTCGACAACACCCTCACCCCATATCCTCATTAGATAAACCATCGTATCATTCACACATTGGGGGCATATTATCCCCCTTGCTACTCGATGACACACTCTTGTTTTAGGTTCAAACACGACTATTGAGGGTGCACTTACCTACATGGACCTCACCTTGCACACATACACTGGGAAACCTTGCTCCCCTCTCCTAGTCATTACATTTCATATTCTAATAATTCAAAAACATTCAAATATTTTAAAAACTCAAAAATATGAGCGTAGATCTTGATTGGATGTACTATTTCTTGCTTATTATAGTCTATGTTGTTTATTGCTTACCATGTTACTTTGATTCATAGTATGCTCTATCCTTTTTCCATACACAAACGCGTTGAAATGGTACTCTTGAGGTAAATGTAGGATACTTACAAGTTATCACATGATGCATGATGCTCGACATTATTCCCTACCCCAGTCCATTGAGGCTCCCGGGGAATCTATCTTTCTTATTTCTCTATTCATATTTTATCATTGTGATATATAGTACTTTCATTCCTTTATCCATATGTATACATTATGGCATACTATCAATTTTTCTAACATGCTAATGGGTGCTTCATGTGTAACATTTGTCTCACAGGCTTACTTCCAACCATGGTTATCTAGATTTGTTTGTATCTTGTCTATGCTTGTGTCTTGATTGTCATTGTTTGTGGGCTATGCCCTATGTTTGATTGTGTGTTTTTATTTTATAGCCTTGAAGGATTCGAGTGTCTTGTGACATCTTGAGTGGTATCCCATGTCTTCAACCAACTACTTATCATGTCTTTTGTTTTGTTACCACGTGTTTTGACTAGTTTTATTGCATCATGCCATGTTTGTTTGTGACTAACACTTTTGGCTAGCCTTTCCCATTATTTTTCATGTATCATGGTTGTTACCATACACATTCCCTATTCCCCCTATAGGATTTCTATTTCAGATGTGCACATCGCCAACTTTCCTCATTTGGGCCATACTCACCTTGGTTCATCTCATGCACCCCAAACGAGTGGGGAAATCATCGGGTGACTATTTCACCCTCTCAACAATTCAAAGACTAGACATATAATGGTACACAACAAAATTAGAACAAATATGAGTTAATAATCATTATCCAATTTTACACACGTGGAAAAATTGGACAACATGGGTCAATCGGACCCTAGGGCTAGAAAATCCCTTCATGAAACATTTTGGGGATATCATAGGCAAAAGTTTGTGTTGAAGGCACATCTTGGTGTTATGGGGAATTTCAGGATCGTTTGGAGTGTTTTTCCCATTTTGGGTCTTTGGGGTTAATGAGTTTCTCGTAGTGCTTGAGGTTGGCCTCTGTGAGCCCACTTTCCACCAAGGATTGCGAGAAAGCCATTAAAATTGAGAAATAATGTTTAAAATGTCCTATGATACTCCCATTATCTCCTCAATTTCAATAAAACATAATGAAGTTACAACTCGAGAAAAGACCAATTCAGTGAGCTAGGGAGGCATCGAGCTTGAAACAACTCACTGAGTAACTCGGGCGAGTTGACCTATAAGTGGTGAAGTTAGTGTTTAATGGATCGGAAATCAACTCACCGAGTTAATATAATGAAACTCGACACGGGATTTTAAGTGGCTGGAGATTAAGGTCACAAGTGTAGCTAGCTCAGTCAACATTGCAAATGCTTGGTAAGGTGGACACCTTGGTTCTACTAGGAAGAGTGGCTCACATTACCAGGGAGACAAGCATCACAAAGAAGTATAAGTGGGCCGAGGAGTTTCAGTGAAACCACATAGAAGCCTCATTCGGTCTAACACGCTAAACTAGGTGAATTGGTAAGGAGATTGAGATAGAGCTCGACACCAAGTTGAAGGATGTTAGGTTGTGGAGCCTGTTTTCATGCGTGAAAGTGTTGAAGACTCGTACACTTTTCATGTATTTTTTTCACTGCGTAAATTTTTTTTATTTTTATTTTTTTTTTCGCCTCAAAAATGCACCCGACATATCGAGAACGTGTTCTTCTCATATGGGTGATATTTTTGACCCATAGGTTTTTGGGCTGGTTTTGGCCCATGGTTTTGATACTCACGGTATTGTAAAATTGCTTAAGCAGTTTCCTACTTATATGATTTTATGCATATGGTAGGATATAATGAAAAACATTGCATAGATGTGCTTTGAATTCGGGCCGTGAATTCTGTAGAGTTTGTTGAGCATAGCTCTAATCGGATCTGGTATTGTATTGAGAGAGCAAAGGGCTTATAATAAAATCCGAGCAAGTGATTCTTGGTGGACGTAGCCCAAATTGGGTGAACCACATTAAATACTGTCTCTTTGTGTTGTGTTATTTTATTCTGCAATTTTATTTGAGATCTGTAATAATTTCTGCATATTAGTTTCTACTGTTGTGATTCTGTGAGGGATTATTCCACATATTTTATCACTTATTTCCTAACAATTGGTATCAGAGCCTGGTTTGGTTTGTTGAAGTGTTAAATCACAGGGAAAGTTTTATCTTGAGTGGGAGCTATGACAGATGATGGAAGATCTAGGGTTGATAAATTCAACGGGCATAATTTCAGTCTTTGGAAGATGCAGATGGAAGATTACCTTTATCAGAAGGATCTTTATACTCCGTTGTCTGAGAAGGTGAACAAACCCTCGAGCATGACAGATGCGGAATGGGATTTGCTGGATAGGAAGGCACTTGGGACAATCCGGTTGTGTCTTGCATCTTTAGTATTATTTAATGTTTCAAAGGAAAAGACTACAAAAGAACTAATGGATGCATTAGGGAAGTTATATGAAAAACCCTCTGCCTCTAATAAGATATTTTTAATGAAAAATTTGTTTAATATGAAGATGTCTGAGAATGGTTCAATAGTAGATCATCTAAATGATTTTAATACGGTTGTAAATATGCTAGCTTCAGTTATAATAGAATTTGATGAAGAAGTTAGGGCTTTATTAGTTATGTGCTCTTTACCTGAGAGTTGGAATAGCTTGGTAATGGCGGTAAGCAACTCGGTTCCAACTAACTCAAAGTTGAAGTTTGAGGATGTTGTAGGGGTGATTCTAAGCGAGGAAATGCGAAGAAAAAAAGCTCTGGTGAATCTTCTACTTCAGGAATGCTTTGACAATGGAAACTAGAGGGAGACAAGAATAGAGGAAGCCGTGGAAAATCAAAGGATCGGCAAGGTCAAAATCCAAAAGCAAGATAGTATGTTGGCACTGTGGAAAGTCTGGGCATGCAAAGAAGGATTGTTGGGAGCTTCGAGACAAGAAGAAACAATAGGAAGAAAACAAGGAGGCAAATGTGGCAATGGGTAATGTATGTTAGGATGCTTTGATTCTTTCTTTGCACAATATTACTGAATCTTGGGTTTTAGATTCAGGGGCTTCTTTCCATGCTTCTCCACATAGGCATTATTTTGTTGATTATGTTCAAGGAGATTTTGGGCATGTTTTTCTTGGTGATGATGAGCCTCAGAAGCATAGTGGGAAAAGGTTCTGCATTCAGTTAAGATGCGTAATGGGAATACTTGGCTATCAAGGATGTCGGACATGTGCCTACATTAAGATGAAATTTGATATCGGCAGGGCAAATGGGAAGTGATGGTCAGACTGTGATATTTACAATGACTCTTGAAGGTTACCAAGGGTGCTCTTGTGGTGGCAAGAGGTAAGAAGGTTGAACCTTGTATTTAACCACATATAGCACTAATGTTTGTAATCTTGTGGCTTCGGAAGTAGATACAACATTGTGGCACTATAGGCTCGATCATATGAGCCATAAGGGCATGGAGATCATAAAGAAGGATTTTCTTGATATACAAAAACAAAGCTTGGAGTTTTGTGAGGACTCGCATATATGGGAAACAAAAGCGAGTAAGGTTTCTCAAGGTTGGACCTACAAAGAAAGAGAGTAAGTTAGAGTTGGTGCATTCTGATGTGTGGGGGCTAGCTCATGTATCATCTCTTGGGGGTTCAAGTTATTATGTTACTTTTATTGATGATGCAACAAGGAAAGTTTGGGTTTATTGTATTAGAAACAAATCTGATGTATTTGACACTTTTGTTAAATGGAAAGCCTTGGTAGAGAATGAAACAGTCTTAAGCTAAAATGTCTCAGTCGATAATGGAGGGGAGTATTGAACAATGAATTTGATGATTATTGTTCTAAGAATGGAATCCACAGGAAAAAGACGGTTCCAGGAACTCCACAACAAAATGGGGTATCAGAAAGGATGAACAAAACAATAATGGAATGTGCTAGGAGCATGAGGTTACATGCAGGATTGCCTCTTTCTTTTTGGGCAGAAGTGGTGAGCACAACTATGTACTTGATAAACAGAGGACCCTCAAGTGCCTTGGATGGAGGCATACCTGAGGAGGCTTGGTATGGTAAGAAAGTTGATTATTCATTTCTTAGAGTCTTTGGATGTGAGGTGTTTGTTCATATAGACAAGGATGATAGGACCAAGCTAGAGGCTAAATCAAAAAATGTACTTTCATTGGTTATGGTGATGATGACTTTGGATATAAATGTTGGAGTATTAAGGACAAGAAAATCATTCGATCTAGGGATGTGGTCTTTAATGAGAAAGTCATGTATAAGCAAAAAGTTGCAGGAAAATAGGAAGAATCCAAGAAAGAATATGTAGCGGTAGAGGATCTTCCGGATGGGAAAGTGACACATGAATCAGTTTAAGAACCCCCTCAACAGAACCCCAAACTCCTATATTGAGGAGATCTTCTAGGGTAAGAAGAGAACCTGAACGTTTTTCTCCTTCTCTTTATTATTTATTACTCACTGATAGTGGAGAGCCAGAGAGCTTTGATGAAGCAATGCAGGTAGATGCCAGGAAGAAGTGGGAGCAAGCCATGGATGAGGAGCATCAGGCTCTCATGGAGAACCAAACATGGGATTTGGTGAAGCTACCCGAAGGCAAAAGAGCATTACAGAACAAGTGGGTGTTCAAAGTCAAAGAGGAAGAAGGAGGCAAGAAAAGATACAAGGCCCGGTTGGTGGTCAAGGGGTTTGCATAAAAAAAGGTATAGATTTTGATGAGATTTTTTCTCCTGTAGTAAAAATGACTTCTATTAGAACTGTTCTAGGAATAGTTGCAGCAGAAGACTTGCACTTAGAACAACTTGATGTAAAGACTGCATTTCTCCATGGTGATTTGGAGGAGGAACTATATATGCAACAACCAGAGGGCTATGAGGTCAAAGGTAAAGAGGAGATGGTGTGTAAACTAAAGAAGAGCTTGTATGGCTTGAAACAAGCTCCACGTCAATGGTATAAGAAATTTGATAGCTTCATGATGGAGCAAGGTTATATTAGATGTCATTATGACCATTATGTGTATACAAAGAAATTTGAGGATGGCGCTTATATTATCTTGTCTCATATGTGGATGACATGTTGGTTGCAGTAAAAAACATGTAGGAAATAAAAGTACTCAAGAAGTAAAATAAGTGAATCCTTTTCATGAAGGATTTGGGGTAGCCAAACAAATCCTCGGTATGAGGATATCTCGGATAGGAAGGAACGAAAGTGACTTTATCTCAGAAGAGTACATTAAGAAGGTCTTGGAGAGGTTTAATATGCAGGATGCTAAACCGGTTGGGACTCCTTTGGCAGGCCACTTCAAGTTATCAAAGGAACAGTGTCCTAAGACAGAAGCAGAGAGAAACCAGATGTCCAAGGTACCTTACTCATCAATGGTTGGTAGTTTGATGTATGCCATGGTGTGCACTAGGCCTGATATTGCCCATGCAGTGGGAGCAGGTGAGTAGATTTATGAGTGATCCGGTAGAGATCACTGACAGGTAGTAAAGTGGATCCTTCGGTATTTGAGAGGGACCATGGGGATAGTTTTGTGCTACAATGGGATCAAACACCACTTTGTGTGGTTATGTAGATTCAGATATGGCTGGAGATGTAGACAACAGAGGAGCACAACAGTTATGTTTACACTGTAGGTGGAACAACAGTAAGCTGGATTTCACGACTACAGAAGTTGGTGGCTTTGTCAACCACGGAGGCTGAGTATGTTGCTTGCCACAGAGGCAAGCAAGGAAATGATTTGGTTACAACAATTACTTGAGGAGTTGGGGCATAAGCAAGAGGAAGGAAAGTTTCATAGTGATAGTCAGAGTGCTATACACCTAGCTAAGAACTTTGCTTTCCACTCTAGGACAAAGCATATACAAGCTTAAGGTACCATTTCATCAGACAACTTTGGAGGAAGAGAAGTTGAAGTTGAGAAGATTCATACCACCAAAATCCTCAGCAGACATGATGACCAAGGTGGTCACAAGGGAAAACTAAATCAAGCCGTGTTCAGCTTTGGTTGGTCTTCATGAAACTAGTGAAGGGTCGAGAAGCTTGCTCGTGAGGAAAACTAGTCTTCAAGTGGGAGATTGTTAGGTCGTGGAGCCTATTTTCATGTGTGAAAGTGTTGAAGAATGTACACTAAGAGTACCGTACACTTTCACTTTTCATGTATTTTTTTGGGTGTAAATTTTTATTTTTATTTTTTTTTGACTCTTAAAACGCACCCGACATATCGGGAAACGTGCTCTTCCCATATGGGTGAGATTTTCAACCCATAGGTTTTTGGGCTGGTTTTGGCCCATGGTTTTGATACCCACAATATTGTAAAACTGCTTAAGCAATTGCCTACTTATATGGTTTTATGCATATGGTAGGATATAATGAAAAACATTGCAGATGTGCTTTGAATTCGGCTGTGAATTCTATAGAGTTTGTTGAGCATAGCTCCAAATGGATCTGGGTATTGTATTGAGAGAGCGGTGGCTTGTAATAAAATCTAAGCAAGTGATTCTTGGTGGACGTAGCCCAAATTGGGTGAACCATGTTAAATACTGTCTCTTTGTGTTGTGTTATTTTATTCTGTAATTTTATTTGAGATCTGTAATAATTTTTGCATATTAGTTTCTACTGTTGCGATTCTATGAGGGATTATTCCGCATATTTTATCACTTATTTCCTAACAAAGGATGTTTCACAAGATCCAAATGACTAGCGAATAGCCCAATCATATGGATTGGGTTTCATCGGGGCGTGCAAGCTCATTAAACACAAAAGCTCGAGGGATCTATCAAAGTTCAACCTCATGACGGAATTAGGGAATAATGAAATCTCGACATCAAGTATGAGGAACCGAGCCAAGTCCAAACCAACTTTGCAGGGCAATGTGTTCGAGCCGAGATCAAAATAGGGGGCCAGTTCACAGGAGTTGAAGTTTGAAGCTTTGAGGACATAACGAGCTCATAGATTGAGCTCGAGCGAGTTCGTTAGTCAATGTTGGAAGGTTCGGTTGGTAGTGAAATGATGGAATATGAGAGTTGTCCTTCGAGGTGGAAAAGTAAACATCAGGAGCTAAGTCACCAAATGATACATGGGGAAATGGTATTGAAAATGCAAGTTCCCATTTCAACTTACACGGTGTGAAGGCCATGTCGTGCATGGGTAAACAACAGGAAGACTCTCGAGATGGAATAGCCATTGCGAAAAAAATTACATGGGAAAACAATGAGTTGATCTTCGAGTTGGTCGAGCCAACATGTCGGGTCCGCCCAAGATTTTTGCCAACAAGTGGGAATTTGGGGAAAGTTAACTGTAAGGAATAGGCTTGTGGAACACGACCGGGTCATCAGGTAATTTTTTCGTCTCCTACATAAAGTGCATCCCTAGTAACTCTGACGGATATGGTGCGATGAAGACCAAGTCCATCGTTGAGTTGGCATGGTGATGATCGAATTCCATTTTTGATGCAAAGTAGTGTGTAATATGGAGTGGCCTGATCGGATGGGCTTAAATCATCATTTAATGCAAGGTGTTTAAAGAACCACGGTGACATAGCTCGACCTAATAGAGCATCCCAGGAGGGTTGATGTGAGTTCAAACACAAAGAGTAGCTCACCGGGAGATAGCCGGTGAGTTTAGAAAATAGAGGCCGAGCTAATAGATGGTTTCAGGATTTGAGCTCAGCAAGTCTTACAAGAGCATAACATGATGTGTGAGCATCGATTCAGGTTCCTCGGCTTTACAAATAGGCTCACCTACGCAACAACTAACATGGAGACTTAGTGAGTTTAGTTAAAGAACATAGGGAGCTCATGCAGATTGGTGATGATACTAACAAACTCGATGCGATTATGGTGGAGAGCTCGGTTAGGAGAGCTCGGCAGTGGAGATCACACGAAACTTGACTTAGAGATCGCTCAAGGCGAGTAAATAGAGCCACCAAGCCATGACAGAATGGAGCTCGGGGAAGCATGACACTCAGTGTAGCTTGGTGCTTGGAATAAACTTGCAAGAAGCTCATAACTCAAAGAATCAGGAGTGTGGATGTAGGTGGTAGCTCGTGGCAAGGTGATGAGCGCGGCACATGAGATGCACAAGAATCCTAACTCGGTGCGCATAGATAAAAGGAAGGCATGTCATGGGAGGAGAACAAGAGCCAATCTGCTCGATTCAGCTAAAGAACATGACACAAGGTTCTGCACATTGACAAGATGAGCATATTACGCGTTGAAGAGTTGTTGAGATGAGCTTCGGTAGATGGCCCGCAGTTGAACCATGCATGTGCCGAGTCACTTTCGTGCTCATAGGTGGGTAGAAGCGAGTGAGCTCAACGTGCGAGTCGACGCAGAAAGAGTTGGTAGAAGGAGCTCATGATGGTGAGGAGTTCGTGGATTTAGGTCACACGGCATAGAGCGTTAAGGGCTCAATTCAGTGAAATGCAAAATAAGGCCAAGAAAAGTCGATGGGAAATAGAGATGAGCCTGCCATAGTCGAATGCAAGGGAGCTCAATTCTAGCAAAGGAGCTCGTTGCATGGTCATAACAAGGTAAGGCTAATTCAAAGTGAGCTCGGTTACGTTGAACGGTGGAGGAGCTCATCCGAGGTGAGCTCATTTGGGAAACCGAGTAGCTCGGTTGCGGTGAAGACTGAAGGAGTTCAACCCCAACTCAGTGAGTTGGCTTGGCGAGCCAACCACCAAGTTGGACTCATTTTTTGACCATTTCTCAATTGCCCCCTCGAGTCAAACCGGTCAAGGGGGTCCCACCTGAATTCAATTAAATTAATATTTTTATTTAAGTATTTTAATAATAATATTTATTATTATTATTAAAATATTTTATTTAAATATTATTTTAATTAATTGAGAAGACTAGGTAAACTAGGCATTAATGACACATGATGGAACCTTCTAAAGTGGTTCAACCAACTGTAATAAATGAACCATCATGTGCCTTTAGTTTAGGAATGTAATTATGACCTTTCCTCTTCTCTCTCACATATTCTTCTATAAATGTAAGTTGGACGCTCATTCCAAAAGGTTCCAACATGTCGATAGGTTGAAAGTTACATACTTAGGCAAGTGCAATTTTTCAAGAGTCCTCTCTCTTCTGCAAGTTGTCCTTGTTTGTTGAGAGAAATTTCAAGCCTCTTTTCCAAGAGTGTAATGGAAACCATTGCCTCTTATGAATGTATGATGCATTGTGCATGTTATTGAAGCAATAAAAGTGTGTGTTTTTTTTTTGGATTGAGGGTAAATTGAGGGTGTTTGAAAGGGCCCATATCCTTGTACATTGAAAGGGCCCATATCCTTGTACATATGAGGATTTTAGAGAGGATCCACAACCTGGTTACAATGAAGGGGACCACATATTAGGAACCCAATTGAAGCAACCATGGAACCGAAGTGAAGATGCAGCGACCGTCGACACGACCGCAGCGAGTGGGACAATTTAGAACAATGCACCAAGATCGGGCAGCGAGAGAGGAGCAAATGCAAGTATCAGCAGCAAGCGGAGCAGCCACAAGTGTCAAGCGAGAGGAGTAGCCACCAAGATGCTCAGCGTGGCGGAGCAGCCACAAGTGTCAGCAGCGAGAGGAGCAACCACGACCGCAGCGAGAGGAGCAGCAACAGTGAGCGGAGCAGCCACCAGCGTCAGCAGTGAGGAGTAATCACCAGTGTCAGCACGAGCAGAGATGCCGCCTCTAGCGGCGAAACCACCTCCGAGGAGGATTGTGCCTCGGGGGGATTTGAAACCGGGTGGGCAAGCACACAACCATGTGACTTGACCGCACCACTCCCACCCCATCGATAATAAAAGTGTGTGTTTTGTGACTAATCTCGGTCCTTTCATCCTTCTATACTTCTTTGTGCCTTTTCTCATGCTTGCAGGTACACTGTGCAAGTTCACGTTTCTATTGCAAGTTCTTGGAGTTTTGTGCTTATCAAGTGGTGGAGTATTGCATGCAGTTGAGTTGTGGTGCTTGTTCACCCTTCTCAAGTTCATCCTTCTTCACTGGAAGACTGATAACTTGTTTGTCTTATTGAGTTTAACAAAGGGAATGTGTGTTTCTTACCTGTGGTATTTTGTACCCTCTCTAAGTTGTAGTAGGTGAAGTTGACTTGTGGTGCACATACCCTCTTCAAATTAACCCTTCCTGAGTCTGGAAACACCCTTTATTTGGTGCATCACCATCCCTAGTATAGTTTCATTTCTGCAAATCTCTTTCCCTAAAACCCATGAAATGTTAGCATAGGACTATATAACCATTTTATTACACTAGGAGTAGTACAACACTTAGTTTAGGAAGAGGAAGCCGACCTTCTCTGGAGGGTCACCTCAAGCCCAAGTCCCACACTTGAGAGGTGATCCCATGTGTCCCAATCACACCAAATGTCTCACTCATATCCCGGCCATTCTGAGGGTGCAATGATCTGGCGACAATAATAACATGGTTCAGAATCAGACTTTGGCCAAAATTAGTGCAGAGACAGAAGCACCCAAATCAAATAGAAGTGGTGGGTGTTAGTGTCCTACATGGGTGATTATATTCTGTGGGAAAAAATAGGTACAATACAAGATCAATAGGTTTCCAGTGACAGGTTTCTCCAAAATTTAGCAACATGTACTCAGTTACAAGTTACTATCAGGTACAATAGGAAAAAAATCAGTGGAAAGTTACATACTTTGAGCAAGGGAACTAATTACTCTATTTTGTCAAGATCAAATAAGGAATAACACCTAGGGAAAATGTAGCACAATGATACATCTAGAATGATGTGTCATCCGTGACCAATTACTATTGGGTTTGTGACCACCTTTATTAGTACTTATCCATGGGGAAACATTAACGACTGGAGGGAAAATCCTACAACTCTTCCAATACTCTTCCATTGGTGACAAGATGCTTAAATCCTCAGTTTGGTGATAGGACACCTAAATCCTTAGTATTATTCCAACCATCTCCAAGGAAACAAACATACAAGAACAATTATATCTCTTCTCTCATGACATTCGTGGAGCATTTTATCATTGATTCACTTGTTTTTCAATACACATTTCTATTTTCACATTTACTAGAGTTAAATTTCAATTTAATGTATCATGAGCATTGACTACACTATATTCTTTTGCATGTCCGAACTTACTTTGAAAAAGGAAACACATAAATGGAACAAGAAACAATCTCAAGCACAAGACGCTTAGACAAAGGCAATATTCAAGGAACAAACACATGCATTATTTCTACTACACACACAAGGTCACCCTAGGATCCTTATCCTCTTCTAGATTCCATTGTACACATCTTGCAATCTTCATTCGACACAATATAAAGTACAATATTCATTCGACATGTTATCAAAAACAACTCTCTTTGGTTCTCCACAAGGTGCACTCCTCTTATCTACTTTACGCTACCAAATATTTATTCACTAGCATAAAGCTAAAAGAACCAAGATGTAGCCATTTTTATGTACCCTTAGTACAAATTTCTAACCCCATGCGCACCGACCTATCACCTAACCGGTCTTTGGCGCTCACCCGAGGCACACGCGGCCACAAGCCCCTCCTTTATGTGAGCATTGTGAGAAGATCTTGCCATTGTTAAAGGATTAGTTGCAAAAAAGTAGATATTCATGTAAAAGCACAACATGAGCTACCATATCCTTATACCCATGCAAGAAACAACATGATATGGATTATGGAGAACATATCTGATTCATAGTATGAAGAAATGACACTAGGGTTTACACCCATGAACAAGATATTCAAAATATATATATATATATATATATATATATATATATATATATATATATATATATATATATATATTGATTAAGAGTGTTAAATAGCCACATTACATTCAAGAGGCCATGTTAGGTTGAATACGAATTGCAGGGATCCGACCCATACAACATATGTTAAAATAGAGATCTAACTCATATATCAGGATTCCTAGCTATGCCCCTAGTTCATCCCTTACTACAGACATTAATGCCATACTGGAGGCCTATTACATTCCTTATAACCCTTGGCATTAGTGCTCTAAACCCTAGACTGCAACATCATACTCTTGATGCATTCCCTCCTGATCCCACACCTTCTGTCTTCATCAAGTTGTTTTTTTCTTGCTCCAGAGCATCTCTATATATAGGTTCAACTCCATCGCCATGCCTTCTCTCTTGAACAGATCACATGCCAAGTGTTAATGTGGTCCTCCAATGGTGCATGTTTATCCCCTTGTGAACCCTCCACTCTTTGTAATGATGTCTTCTAAGAATATTCCATGTGTGGAATATCCTTTTCTTGACCTCCAAGGTTCTAGGTTGGCACCTTATCCACTCAACATGCCTAGTCGGGTCATGTTTTCCTTAAGTGCCTTCAGAACGCCGAATATGGCTAAGTCCTTAGATCCTGTGTATTATCTCCCCGCACATGCCCTGGTCTCTCCTAAACCCTTCTTAAACCTCTTTGTCCTACGCGCTTCTCCCGCGTGCCCTTCTTCTTATTGCTCCTATGTGCGCGCACCTTTTGTACTTAGCCAATAATTTAGTCCCCAACAAATCCTTATCCTCTTCTATATTCCATGATACCATTCTCGTAATCTTCATTCGACACGATATCAAGTACAATATTCATTTGACACATCATTAGTTATAACTCCCTTCGACTCTCCACAAGGTGCAATCCCTTATCTACTTTATGCTACCAAATATTTATTCACCAACATAAAGTGGGGGAAAATGCGCATGAAAATCACACACTTACTACTTACATTTTTAAAGATAGTTTAATGCTTTTGATGAAGCTTAGAATCGGGGGTTCTTGGGTCCCCCCTCGACAATATCCACAGACCGAGATATTATAAATTCAACACAAACCCGTGAATGTAAGCCAAGCCAATACCACCGTTGAGCCACCATCCTAGCCACCAACCACCGCCAAGCCAAGATTGCCACTATTAGAGAAGAGAAACCAAAATCCACCACCAATTATGACAATACCATCACCGTCGTGGAGAAATGTCGTTAATCAATCCAACAATGTAATCAAATCCAAGACTAGCCACCGAGCCACCATCCTAAATGCCACCAATCGTTCTTTGACTAATTGAGTCCACCGTCGTAAAAGAAGAGCACTGGTCATAACCACCGGTGATGCGACAACCTACCACCACCGATAACCATCTCGAAGGGGATTGCGCCAAGTGGGATTTGAACCTAGGTGGATCTAGACACAATCGTCTGTCTTAACCGATCCATCCAAACCCCATTGGCAAAATTTGGTTCCTTTAACGTTGTTATTATACTAGAGTTCTAAACTGGAGTGGTGGAGGAGTAATTTATCTAAGTGGGACATGGGGGTAGGCTTGGGTCCTTAATGTCCGCCAAGCGATCTGCATCCGAAGCGCCCCGCTATGTTTTGCTTGGTTCATATGGAGAAGTTCAAACCCTACCTCAAGGTGTCCTCGTGGCCACTTATCGAAAGCATTAAATGAACTCAATGGGAATGGAACTTGGGTTGATGATCACAAACTACTTGTGACTCACCAATATCCCAAGACCTCAAGTTCACACTTACTACTTACATTACGCCTCTTAAGTATGTTATTATATGCATGATTCATAAGTAAGAAAACTAGACATTAACAAAACTTGTTTTGCTTTTACATTGCTTTATCATTTTGATACTCTTATCATACACCTTTCTCCAATGGATACTTTAATTTTGGACATTGGAAAACATATGGCCCAACTCTATACTTTTTGTTTTATCCTCTAAACATCCCGACACTACCATCCATTAGGAATAGGCATGCCCAGCACTACTATCTCATTTGAGCACTTTTGTTCTTTTCCCTCCTTTTCTTAAATTTGAAATGCCACGTCTTTTATTATCTTTTCAAAAACCCTTCTTATCACTTTGGGTTGACCTTTTTGGTTGTTAATGATGAAGTTCAAATAATGGAATCATATATATACATGGCTTGTTCACTATTATTGGGGGTTGGACAACTTGGGCTATTACTTACTATTTATTACTTGGGCAAGGAGCAACATTTAAGGATTGCATTTGGGTTGCATTATTCACTACATAAGAGGGGCTATTTCTAAATTCCATCTCACACATTCATCTTGGGGGAAAAGTAGTTGTAGCCCGCTATCTTGGTGTGAATGGCACAAGGGAAACCTAGCTTCAAGGGACACAATTCAATCACACACACACAATAGAACCACCGGAGTCCGAAATGTAGTGCAGGGCTTGGTGAAAATCACATTGGGGTGATCGCACAGGTTTAGGTGCGACAATGAAACCCTACAATGAAGCGGATGCGACAAAGAGTGAAAGGAAGAATACAAGTTCACATCTTGAGAAGATCAGAAGTAGAGCATTTTCCAGGACACTAGTGCCTGGGATGTCTTTTCCTCCTCTGGTGATACGATCTGAAGGAGTTTCATATTCTAGTTTTCTAGACAAAGCATATCCATTCCAGATCTAGACTGCTTGTTGACTCAATTTCAAGCCTAGATCTTCGAATACAAACTAAATCACTCCTATTTCACCATTTCTTATACTTGTTTGTTTCTTACATGATATATCTTTCTTGTTATTGTTATATTCATTTGATCTCAGTTCTCGATTATGACTTAAATTTAATTAAATATGAATGTTTTTAGATTTTTAAGCCCCATGAGGGCATAAATGAAAACCTATTCTCTAAAGAGAAGGAAGGGTGATCAAGAATTCCCCTAGGGGGAGATTTTAGATTTTTAAGGATTATTGATGAATAAAGAGTATGTAGCTAGAGATGGGAAGTAAGGTTACTCTTAGTGTGTGTTCACAAGGTGAGGTTTAGGTAGGTATCCGCTCCCTCAATAATCAAGTGAACCTATAAAAAAGTGTGTCATCGGGAAATGAGGGGTGATATTAGATGCCCCATGTGTATGAGTGAGGTAGAAAGTAATCAAGAATGTCATTTGAATCGGATTAAATCCGACATGGTTTGAGTTAGCGACATGATAAGGTAAAGGTTTGTGGGACCCAAAAGAATAACCCTATCATATCACAGTGATACATTGACATGAGATATTCCCCATCAATGAAATATGGCCCTGGTTTGGCCATGTCTTGAGTTTAATGTATCATGTGAGACATGTAATCAAGTAAGGAATAATTAGAAATAGTAACCATGCTTTTGTACAGAGGGTAGGTGATAGTGGTATGATGTTGATCAATTTTACCTTCGAGATTTCGTAGCTTGAGAGTGGACAAACATAAGTGGAGCAGTTGGGTCTAAAGGGAAACCTACACCTTTGTGGAAAGGATTCTTGGACCAAAAGTAATTAGTAACATGATGTAGCCTTGGTAATCACTAGATGGTTATAGAAGGAGTAATATCCGAAGGAGTAAGTCCTAATTGCTTTAGGGATTTGTATGTGCATACCATGTTGTTGTTAGTAGGATTGAAAGGCACATGTTTCCAATATCGTTTGTGAATGTAGAGTGTATAAGTGAATGTATCAAGCACATGTTACGTGGGTGTTGGTTGTATATCTAGAGAAGAGGATGGTGTATGTAGTGACTTAGAGTCTTGAAAAATGGTGATGATTCCATTGGCCTTGAGGGAGAGGATTTGTTGCAATAAGGTTTGATAGTCATTAGTCATATGTCCATATAAACAATAATAATCGCAAAAGGGAGTGTTTGGCTATTGAAAACATTTATTAGTGGAGCGATGTTGTTTAGTGAGGCGAGTAAGCAAGCCATGATAAAAAAGAATGTGTAAAATGTCTTTTGGGGTATCTTGGCGTGTTGTAATGGTGAAATATCTAAAATTAGGAATGAGATCAAAAGCATAAATAACATTGTAAAAAGGACAATGATATTGGTGGTAACATGAAGAGTGGCGGATGGAGTTGATATTCACCCTAGGGTTGGTTGTAATATAAAGAGAATGGAGCATGGATTCATCCTCATCGATAGGGTTAAAATATAAATTACACATGTTCTCGTGAGTAATCTCAATGGAACCATCATCATTGGACTCATAAGTTTTGACATTAAATTATTGAACAACCTTCTCTAGAGGATTTGAAGCAAAAGTAGAAGATGACATACGAGAAGATATAATAGGAGATGCTTTAGATCAACAATGAGAGGTTGAGTGGAAGAAGCAAAGGAGTTGTTGGTGTATTATTAGTTGTGTTTAATTCCCCAAGAGCATATGTATCTATTCAAAGGAGGGGAACTGGTAGCGATGACATGATAACCATAGAAGTAATAAGATCAATTTTACAATATTTGAATGGTTTAGGGTCAGTTGGAATAGTGTGCTCATACCCATCATAGGAAAATTTAACACATTGATGTACTATGGATGGGACAACCCACATGGCATGGATCCATGGATGACCAAGAAGAAGATTGAATTGAAATGGAGCATCCATAATATAAAAGAAAGTGGGGATTTTTCTAGGCCCTACTTGTAAATCCAATGTGATTGTGTCGATAGATGTTCAAGTGGTGGTGTTATAGCCTCACACAATAAGAGTATATTTTTCGATTGTCGTATCAGGGATGCCCAATTATGTTAATAATGATAAAGGACATATGTTCAAGGTAGATCCATTGTCAACGAGTACACACTTAACGAGAAAACCTTGGGTGCGGGTTGTAATCAAAATATGAGGATAAGGATCGTTAGAAGAGGTGATTGGAATATCCTCATTAGTGAATGTAATTTCTTTATCCACGAGCTTAAAATATTCCATGATAGATGCAAAAGCTATGAGAGGGTTATCGCTTTATAACTGAATAGAGTGTAATGCTTCTTCTAATGTGTGGTGACAATTGGGAGCTTTGTGAAGAAGATAAAAAAGGGATATCTTAGTAGGGGTTGTCTTTAATTGATCAATAATATCATAATATTTGGATGAGTCGGTGGTCGATATGGTCAGTGCACTAAGATGTGGGGGAGCGGTGTAAGGACCCCCATGGGTTGTTTATTTCGTCAAGTAGTCACAACATTGATAGTAGAATCAACAAGGGGAGGATTGAATCGAGGAGGGAATTGAGTGACAACCGGTATATATTCAGATTGAATAGTTTCTTGGGAATACACATGGGTAGGGGTGAAAGAATAAGAATTATCCATAACCCTAGAAGAAAGATACAAGAGAGGAGAAGATAGATCCGATGCACAACAAAAAATGTTAGGTTCACCAAATGATTTAACCTAAATGGTTAATATCTTAGGGTAGTAATTAATGGTAGATTATCCTAATCAATTAGTTTCCAAGGCTAATTGTAACAATATCGGAATACTCATTATACGATGCTAAACAAAGATGAATCTTTAAACAAAGCACTAGCAATGAGTAGAGAAGAGAGACTTAGTTGATATCCTAGACTGTGTTTCTAATTTGGGATGACTCGATGATTGGAAGTGGTGAGAATGATATGGAAACACTATTTCTCTTACATTGTATCTTTTGGAACTTCTTAGACTAGAGCGTATGGTATGGACCAAAACGTACCCCCACTATGGCCCTTTTTGTACTTTCTCGTCCCTCTGTACTTTTAACTCTTGTAACTTTTTGGGTTTGTACAATGTTTCTTGATCTACTCTTGTCTAAGGTTTGGACCTTCAATGATGTGTGATGTAACTTGTATGTTGGAAGTTAATTAGGTAAGAGTAATCTACCTATTTCAAACTCTTGCACCTAATAATAAACTAAACTCACATAAAGATTTAATTTAGGGTGCAAACAATTTTAGACTCTCAATGTTGGTTTTCTATTGCAATCAAATTCAAAAGTTTATATGATGATAAACTTTAATGCTTCATGATTATTTTGACAACACTAACGATATATACAAGGTTTAATCCAAAATAGGAAATGATAAAGTGAGACTAAAGAAGAAATCAATGTGATATGGGATTACGCCATACACATATTTATTATCATTGATAATAATTTGATAATCAATTAATGACATCCATAAACCTTACCCGAACTTTTTTAGGTTTTTTTATTTTCTTCAATAATCATTTGGTTTGTAAGTACAAGATTTGGCATGACTTGTTGTTATGGGTAAAATATGATGATACATGCTTTTCTTTCAATTAAAATTATTATTATTCGCAATAATTTTAGGTTTGAAATGATGAGGTATATTCATGAATTGTCAATGTATTATGAAGTTCATTTCTTTGTTAAAAAGGATAGCATATCTATGGAAGGTCGATTGTTATTCATTTACTCTCGTTATTTTGGTTAAATGGGGTGACAATGATGAAGAAGTAAATTTTAGTGATATTTCTTTTGATGAAGTGTCAAATTGAAAGTTGGTTTCCACTCTTTCTAACACCGATTTTCTTAGTCCAATATGTCTTGGTCAAGTTGGGGCGGTGGATCACGCGGCTCTGATCACATGGAAATCGGGGTTCTATTGATAATATAAGGTGTTCTAATCCTATTAGGGGTTGATCTTTCGAGAGGTTAAAGGGGATATAACACACTTAGTGAGGGAAGACCTTTTCAGGCTTCACATGTAGATATCTAGGTCAAGGAACATGTGTATCAATTCATTTTGATGTGTGTAAACCTCAACTTTGGAATTTTCTTAACTTGGTAGTGGGAGTGTTTCATAACAACCTATAATTGATCAATGTACTGTAGTGCTCTAAAGGTCAATGCACCTAACATTAACCCTTACGTTGCCAATGGCAACTCTTCAACTTAGAGATATTCTATTTTTGATAAGTTAGCTCACTCTCGTCCTCTCGATCTTTTAGTTGCATAAGATGTTGTATGTGGATCAATGCAACAAATTGATCACCGCCTCAAGTTATCACTTGCTAATATGAAAATTGTTGATCTTGTAGCATTTCATGCCCACCTTCCTTATTGATTCATCCTCTCTCATGCCTCATGATGCAACTCCTACCTCTTATAAGCATGTTAGGTCCTCTTTAGACACGCATTTGGTCACACAAGTGCTTAAAAGGGTGAAGTCATAAATCAAGGATGATGTTGGTAACATCACACATCAAGTTGGAGTAAGCACCATATGAGTATTTTGAATGCGCCACTAATGCAAATGTGCCTTTGTTGGATTTGACACAAAATGAGGATTGATTTGTCATGGTTGTTTGGTTTCAACATATATTTACCTATGTTTTCTTGGATGCTTATGGATAGATTAGATGTTATACTCATGCTCTTTGTATTTTGACTCGAGCTCATAATAACATTATGCTACTAATACATATTCATATGTTGTAGATATTTTTAGATATAGACAAATGGTTGTTTCATTTGACTAATGGTAGTATTTTGATGATAGTTTGACATGTGGATTTTGTTTAACCGATGACGATATTTTCTTTGGTGGTTTGACATGTGAAGTTGGTTTTGATGAGGTGTTTATTTTTTAATCTTGGCTTGTGATTAAAATAGTGATTTGCATGTTTGCATACTACATAAGGATGGAAATAGTTGACTATTTTGTTAGAGAATGTGACATGTGGAAATTTGACTTGTTATTTGATTTGTCACTTTGAGATGTTTTCCATTGACATAGATGCATATGTGGAATTTTAGGTGGTCTTCAAAGGCATTTATTTATTACGGATGTTATATTATTTATATTGAACTTGTACTTTGATGAATTAGTAAGTTGTGGGCCCTCACCGAATATTAATTCCTTTATTAGAAATATTTACCTAAATCTTTTACGAGGCTTGTATCTATTTTAATATTATGTCTTGGTCTTCATAGATAAATATAATACAAAGTCATGGACATTATTATTATAACTATTTGATATTATAACGTAAGTTATTTACAAATAACTCATTGAGGGTAAAGGCTATTAAAAGACTTAGATATAGAAAATTTGAGGAGAAATATACATGTATTTTATATAGCTCTTACAAAGCTCTCATATCAATGTTTCATTAGGAAATATGTTCCCGAGTTAAGTTTCTATTCACAAGAATTTTGACAATACATTTACCGATAGTTAAATATAATCTTTGGGATATCTTAGGTATATCAAATTTATTATTAATTTATTTGAGTATTTGACACATATATTTCAAATTCGATCATCTATTGTTTGTAGTGTGTACTTATAACCTTGACCCTCATTTTGAAGTTGTAATCTCTAACAAATTATAAATACGTATGTCATGGCATGCATGATAGTTGTTTAGGATTTTTTTACTATTTAATGACAATTTAGTGGAAAAATCATTCATTAGATTTAAGTATTGTAATTTCTCACTTATTGAAAGCATTTTCCCGATCTCTTTAATGAAATTTTTGTTGGTTTCAAGAGTGGTGTAAAATGTACGTATTGTTTTTAGTTTTGTCTTTTTATTTTTTTGTTATTTTCTTTGTGTTTTTTATAAATGCAGTATGTATGCTTGTCATTTGCTTAGATCATATGTATTTACTCAATAAATGCCCTCATTATAAGTAGGTTTATAACATAGGTTAAATGTGACTTTCATATTCATTTCAACCTAGCCAAGATATTCATCAATAATATCTTCATAGAATGATTTGTTAACAACATATTGGCTAAGTCCTTTCTTTTAAACTTTCAAGAGGTAGTTTTTGAATAGTCCTCACTCTGTATGATAAGGTTAAGATAGTGTATATTATTATTCACATGTGTTTGTTTTCTTTTCTTAGCCAAGTATCTACCCCCTTCTCTCTTCAAGCGATGGTAACATCTAATTTATGATTGTTTGTAAGATCTGGTTAATGGCTTTATTGACAAGTCATCAATATAACATATAACATTGGATCAAATCCACAAAAACGCCAATGTTTTTGGTCATCCAGCTTAAAAACTATATAAGTTTGTGTGGGATGTTAATAATCTAGATCATGTACCCATCTAGTTAGTATCAAGGAAATTGTAGAAAGAGGTTTGACAAGTAATAAACATCAATGCTTACATCGACAAAACACCAATTGGCATTTGCAATGTTGACTAACAATGTTTGACATTCATGATGATTTTAAGAGTAAAATCTCTATAAGATCTTCACACATTACTTATGTTATTCAAATGTTGTGAATGAATGGAAGACGCACACTACATTTTAATCAAGAAGTATAAAGAAATAATTTAACAAAAAATTGAAATATGAATAAAAATACACTACATCGTAGAACAATACAACCCTATAGGGCGAGATTACAATAAGATATTCCTTATCTAAACATGTAATATAAAAAAGTAACAACAACAAATCGAGGGCAACCCAACACAAAACTAGTGACCCACTTTAGAAGACTATCATAAATTAACTAAATCCTTTGATCTTTTCGTGTAGGTCTTCATTATTTTTGCTAAGCGCTTAACCGAGCTTCGATATCCTTCATGTTCTATATCATTGTGACATTTCTACAATTTTAACACCCATAACAATACACACATGCTAGTAGGTTGATTGTTGCATACATGTTTTATGTGTTTCTTCTTTTGAGTTCTTCTTATGAGATATATATTTGTCCACACTTCCACATAGATCAACCAACATTTATTACATGTCAATTATAATATTAAATACTTTATCCTAAACAATTTTCCATGCATAGTGTTATTTCCCCTAATATTCCCAATCAAGATATCATTGCCTTGCCAACTCATCTCATCTTTTTATTTATGAAAAAGAAACTTTGATTCCCACATAAAAATGACAATTTTTATAATAATTAATTACTAGATTTGAAATATGATGACGCTAAAAACAATCCCCTCCTTTAACCATTTAACCATAGTACATATGTAACACAAAAATGTCATTATTCAACAAATACATGAGAGTGTCCTACTCTAACTTTTAAATAGCATAGAGCTTAAAATACGATAACATTGGAAACAATACCATCTCTAACTACTTAACTCTTATCTCATCTACGATATTAAGCTGAAATTACCCATTTACATACTACAAACAAAGAGTCATTAAGGAATTTCATTAGCAACATCTAATGTCAACCTTATCACATCTACAATGTGAAAATGAAATTACCCATTTACATATTATTGACAACGAAAGACCTCACTTATCACACTTACACTACAAAAATGAAAATACCCATTTACATACGTTTGACAAACCCTTGACTTTAAATACATCAAAGAGAACCTTTCTCTTTCTTACCTATTTGATTTTGGGTGAAGGGTTTTTACTGCAATATAGGCAGAGGGTGAATGATTCGCCCAACAACACATCATGATGTGACCTTTCTCTAGACGAGCTTGAATTAGCAATGGCGTGAGCGTGGAAAAGGTGATGAAAAGGAATTGATGCCTGTCCAAAATTGAAAAACCTTGCATAACAACTTAACCAAAACAAAAATAATTACGAAATAATACACTATACAATATAATAATACAATACATTTTCAGGAGAATAAATAATGACGCCCCAAATGAAGGCGCAGTAAGGCAGGCAATGTCGGGCTATGATTACTGCTATTATTACTATTCTTCATATATCTTAGTTGAATTAAAAAGGAAAAAATTCGCAAAAATATATAAATTGTACAGAGCTTCAAAATCTCCCTTCAATGGATCGGCGTCAATTTTGGCTGTAAATTGCTTAAAAAAACCCTCCGCAATTTGTTAAGGATTCAGATTCCCATTCAAATTCTGCGTTTAAGGAACTTTTTTGATCTTTTTCTTAAAACCCCTGAAACCCTAGGGTTACAATGCAGAGCAACGAGATCTAAGAAAACCTTTGGTAATCGTTTGGAATGACGAAAAGGAAGGAGCGCAGTTTGGAGCAGCTATATAAGCTACACGGCAAGCTCGCGAAGCCCCGGGTGAGTCAAAGATTGGATATTTTAAGCTCCGATTTATCATAGATTGATTGCATTTTGTTTTGCTTGCCGTGTTTTCGTTTAGTTCACCATGGAAATTTGGTTTCCTCAAGTATTGATTGCTTTTTTCCCAATTTTTTTTTTTGCTTTGGACGAGTTCAATCGACCGAGTATTATAGTTATTTGGGTGTATACTTGGCGTGCATTCTGCAGTGCTTAAGCCTGAATCTTGACACATATTACAAACCCGGGGTTGTGGATACATAATTTTTGCATGCGAATTTTGAAAAATATAGTTTTTGATCGGCCAATTGTGACACGTTCAATTGGACATGGCGGAGTGCACCATCATGCTTCGACGACCATTCCACTTTGAAGCCACATCTTTTAGTCTGCTGAATTTCGCTTGGGACGTGTCAGCAGACTTTACCAAGGAATCATATCGAGCGGTGCTTGGACCCAAGTTATCGCTTTAATAAGGATGGACTGGCACTTGATCCCAGAGGTTCACCATCTCAAAAATAATTCATCATCCCAATTACTCGGCCTTGCCACTAGACCATGGCCCATGGCCTGGTGGACTAACTAAAATTTAAAATATTGTCTTAAATTTTTAGTATTTACACTTCAGTTCATAATTGTTTTGTTGTTTTATTTGTTTGGAGCGTTGACTCTCCAGAGTAAAGAATCAGATGCACATACACACAATGTCCTCAGGCTAAATATTGTTGTTTTGAAGGTGCCCTCAGCATCGAGACACTGAGAAATGCAAGGAAAAAGAGCTTAACAATCTGGAAGTTAAGATTAGACGTGCTGTTGTCTTCAAGTCTTTTATTGGTAGGATGAGGCAACAACTGACCTTAATATCCCGTTGTTTGAAAATAATTCAGGGAAAGGAGCCAATGATTCAGGAAAAGTATAGTAGCCAGACTCTGACTTGGCTTGGACCAGGCAAGTCATATATGCCAAAGCCAATGTGGACTGGAGAAAATAACTTGGCTACTTCAGATTGAGCTTTTGTTGTGCAAATCAGGGGTATATTTTCCTTGTTTTTTAGGTTTCCAAAGCTCATACTTGAACTTGGAGGATTTTTCCAAAGATTGGAGTCTTGGCGAATTGATACATTTGGCTCTTCTAGGGTCACTTGCCATTTGGACTTGGGAGTTTTATGAGTGACTTTGAGAGTCACACCACTATGGGAGAAATAGAGTTTGACACTTCTTTGATTGTGGATGCTACTTCTTTTAGAGTAGCTGGACATACACACTTAAATTGAATTATGCCTCGAGAAAAGTAGTTAACAATTCATTTGATTTAATAACACAAGCTAATTGGATAGGTAGGTGCTAATCTGTTGACACAAGTCACCAATTTATGTGCCAATAAAAACAGCCCTAGGTTTCTTAGAATTGTGTAAAAAGGGTAAAAGCTGATCTTTAAGATGTTAGCACTGTGGTCATTGAGTTGCAACTTGAGAAACGGACTTTACTATTCATGTGAATTATCATGCAACCTTAATGGCTAATGTAGAATGCATCAATTTCATTCCATAGTTCCTCAATAGAAGGAGCTGACTTTGAATTAAAAATCTCATTGTTTAAAATTGCTTCAAGTTCAATCAGGATGCATCAAACACAATGCCTAGGCCTTTGAGTTAGGATGCATCAGTCGGAAGTTTGAATCACGGTACAAAAACTTGAAGAGTCTTGACAACTTGCAAGTTAGAAAGGTAGATTATAACTCACCCACGGTTCACCCGCCAAATTTTGGCTGATAAATCGCCCAAAAAACATGCCGATTAACCACGAGTACCAGACAAAAACTTGCCAAAAGACAGTAAGGGCAGTTAAAAAGGCAAAAAACAAGGCAAGAAAATTTGGTCATTTTCTGATCTGTTCAGCCCTGCTTTGTTTTTAAGTAAGACGGTGACAAGTAAGATTGGTGATATGTATAAAACAAACAATTTAAGTATAAGTTTACTTATACTTTTAAGCAATTTTTATAAACATGATGTTTAGGATGTTTGAGGGTAGTTTCAGATCTCTTGGAGTTATAAAGAAGAAGATAATGTTTAGAGAACCACTTCAGATTCAAATGTAACCAAATGTCAGGATTGCTAACACACTTCCAACAATTTTTCAGCTGCTGTGAAGTGATCATTATCGGATTTGAAGAATTTTTGACGGTTGGAGTTTAATTATAGAGGTTGAAAGTCTTATGAAATGTTTAAATGAGCATAACCCTTCTTAAAGACTTGATGATGCATTTATTCTTGAGGAGGATGCTTTACTTTCCAGTTTGAGGACGATGATGAACAGGAAGAAAAAGTTATAATTATTGTGAAGGATTTGTAATTGTCTACGATGATGATCAATGATCATATGATATTATGATGTTCATTGCGCTCTTTTTTGTCTAAATCTAATAGAAAATAGACTTATCCATTCTCTAAATTCATTTTATATAAGCTTATTTTATGAATTTATATATTTATTTTATTTGCTGAGCACAAGTCCGAGTCAAAATTTTGGGCTGCCGAGTTTTTGCTGAGTCCGAATTTTTGAACTATGGTTTGAATTCATGATGTTGCAGGCTCCATTTTGAATACTTCTGGGGGTGCAGTTGTCTCGACCTTAAAGCTTGTAGGATAAGCTAACTTATTTCCAGGTATTTGTTAAAAGAGTTTCCAAGGGAATCCATTCTTCAAAATTTTAGAATTGGATCCAATTATATTAATATAATGACGGTGCACACTGTAAAGAGTGCCACCTAACAAGAGAGCCTTCATTTGTAATCAAGCGAGATCCAAAATCCAGATATTTAAAGCGATTCTAGTGAGATATATGATACAAATTAATTAACATTTGATCATTGGCCGTAGACTTTATAAATCTATCAGGCAAGTCTTAGCGGCTAGCACTCAAAAGGGCACATGCAATTTCCTAAATCATGTTTATCAATATTACTTTTGGATGCAAATACTAGAGAGAAAAAGAAAGAAAAAAGAAAGCAAAAAGACAGAAATTATATTATTGTCCAAAGATTAACGGGATTCAAAGAGTACATTCAATTACAATAGAGAAGTATCGTGGGTAAACAAGACGCTAGGTTAAGAAAAATCAATAAGCACCAAGCATTTAAGAAATGCAAATAATCAAAAGGGGTATTTTTAAAGTGTTTAATCCCAAAACCACAAGAACTAAGTACAAATGCAAAGAACATTGTGAGAGGATCGTCTTTTAGTGAAACATCGAGCCTAGTTCCCACAGGCTTTTTCTTTCCCTTTATTCATAGGAATTTACCAATTTGTGCCCTTAACAATATTGCCTTTAAGAAACACTCCTCGATGTTTCAAATTTATGGTGAGATGCTGTTAGTTGCACATTAACTTACTACTTTTCATTTGGTTACCCAGTCTGATGCCTGCGCTTCTTCAAATGTTTTCATCAATTTTCTTACTTTCTGGATTTATATTCATCTTATTCAATAATGATGTGGTGAACTTAAGTTGTAGGTGCCTTCTGCACTTTTTTGTTGTCATCTATTATTGCAATCTTCTTATCCATCTCTTTGCCTCTTTCATGGACATTAACATATATCTTTTCTATCCGTTATAATTATTCCTTTCCATACACAATTTTTGATGATTGCTTTATTCTGTTTGGCATTTTTCTTTGTTTTAATTTTCGGTTATGTTGATCTTTGTGATCTTGTGCTTATATACCAAAATAATGTGTTATGCAACTCAGAGACCATATTGGTGGTGTTCAGTAATATTTAGGGTGGATTTGAGACAAATCTCTGAGGAAGGGATATGCAGCACACCTAGGAAAGGAAGATATAACAATCCTTGTTTAGAGAAATATGAGCTCAAAATTATTTTGAATTTTTCAGCCATCTCATTTGAATATACGTTCAAAAATTTCAATCATATTATTTGTAAGAAAAATAAGATATCATTTCATTAGTACTATGTGACAACATATATTGCGTATGAGGTGTGCACCCTTTTCACATTCAGACAAAACTCAAAGGGTACCCCATAAGAAATAAGAAGCCCACAACCAACTCTTCTTTCACAGGAACTGAGAGCTGCATGTTTATAAATCATCTCACTGTTTGTCAGGACTACGGATGAGACTGGTGTCTATGTAAGAGAATCCATGGATCCTCGAATACGCATGCACGTGTGTGTAATTGTACATAATGTTAAGAGTGTTTACCTTTATTCCATTTAGTATTAAAAATTGTTAGGCTTTTGGGATTTTCAACCATCCGATTTGAATAAATGTCCAACTTTTTCCACCATCTCATTTGTAAAGAAAATGAAAATACCCTTTCATTAGTACTACGTTATAAACATATATTGCATACAAGAACTCTTGTCATTTTGTGGCACAACAGTAAGGGTTCCTGATAAAAATTATTATTTTTGCAACCAATTCATTTTTCAGAGAAACAGGGTGTCACATGTTGAGAATGTAGTTCACTATTCATCGGGACCATGAATGATATTGAATTTTCAAGAAATTGCTTGTTCTGTGCTTAAAAAGATCATAGAAAATAATTTGCCTTTCGTTTTTTTTTATGGATTATAAGTGGCTGGATAACTTGAAAAATTATTCATGATACAAGGCCGAGTTCCTTCTCTGATGGATTTTAACATTATTGCCAGGCTTTTGAGTAATTTGAAAAACTGTAAGAAATAAAGGTGAGGTTGTAATCGCTTTTGTAACTATCTAGTATGGGTTTTCTGTTAAAAGAATTAGACATGAATGGCCTTTAAGACAATTATATCTGTTTTTGTTTATCTGGTGCTTTCCTCTTGTACTTGTGTTCCTATAGATGAAATTCTTTTCATGCAGGTAACGCCAATACTGGAGGGAATTTGTCATATGCAAGGACCTGCTGATGAATTGGACTCGGAGATTGAAACAGATCTGGTAAGACAACACCATTATTGACAAATTAAATTGTTTTTTTCCTTTGAAGTATTATGTGGCTGCAAGTTATTGGGCTCCCTTTCCAGAATTTAATATTTTTAACATTAGATAAACAATAATATCAGCGCCACACTGATGCAAGGCTGCATGCTTATTGTTATTAATCTCTTACCACTGTATCCAGTTAGTCATATTGTTACTTTTTATAGAAGTTGATATTGATATGGCATATAATTAATGATCTTTTGGTCAGATGGATGGACATAAAATTTATTTGTAGGATCATTGTTGCAAATACCACCAAATTGAAAAAAACCCATGTTTTCTCGTTTTCTTTGGGTTGTACATATTAAAATCTGTTTTTTTGTAGAGTGGGTCAATTCTGATCAACACTCTCTAATTTTAGTTGACCCTAAACCGAAAATTCTAAATTAAGTTCTACATGCATGGGGATATTTGCTTGGAAAGAAGAAAGAGAGAAGAAAGTATATTAATATCCTTGAATGACCGAAAGTAGGTCAATGGGACTCGAGAATACATCCAATCACAATAGAAAGTGCTAGGGTCACAAAAGTGTCATTGCATTTTTAGGTTATGTTAAATGCAATAAAGACTTAAATTAATGTGTATAATGTAAATAATATTTGTATTATTTGTATATGTGAGGAAGAATACGAAGAGTCAAGTGTAGAATCAGACATGATAGGTTACTTAAGATATCCAGAAGTCATTTATATTTGTATAAGAATAGGTCACGTTTATGGTTTGAGTCTGATGGAAAGAAGACATGCATATATGCTGCCTTTTTGAACACAAATCAATTTTTGAAGAATTCTAGCATGTTTGTATTTGTATGTTGCTGATGTATGCCTTTTTCTTTCATAATGTCAGACCCATCAATTCTCTCTTCTCTCTGATGTGGATTGTTTCTAATTTGATGCATAAAACACTATTTTTTTCACCAGTTTGTTTTATTATTGGTAGACGACGACAAAATATTCAAGCAAGTGAAGAGAAATGATTTGTAGAAGATATTTCTTCTGGACCTAAGGTAAAATGACATTGCGTAGCGATATTTGATGTTTTTGCCGGACAATTTTGTTCATACAGTGTTGGGTATTGGAGGTTTGTTTTATGGTAGAAAACATGATGTGTTTGCGGTTGAGAATGTCATTTTGGTACTTGAACCTGCTATTATTCAATCACAAGATTTTTATGCTAAACAAATAAGCTGTATTCTGTTAAGTAGTTGGAGCTTCCAAGGTCATTTTTATTAAATTCTTAATCTTTGCGGGATTTTGACCCATGTATGTTTATGTAATCTCCACGACCAAATTTCTATGAATAGTCATTACTTCAATGAATTTTCCCTCGTGTATGCAATTGTTAGTTTGGGGAAGGAATGGCGACCAATAGAAAATCCAAGGCTTTGGGCTTTTCACCCCTTAGACTCACTCTTTCCCCATTGGTTACTCATGGAAATTTGGTCATTGTAGAGATGACTTAAACATACGTGTGAAAATCCCACAAAGATTAAAGATTTAGATAAGCTTATTTATCTTAAAGTTTCATTAGTATAGCAGTCTGCAGCGTTGTAAAACTCCAGGCCACCATCTAAAGCAGTCAAGGACCACGTTACAACACATAACTATGCCACCTAGACCAAACTAAGACTACAAGTGGCCATAAATATGATAGCTGTACAGAAAACACAATCCCATTGACCTTTACTATCATAGTAAAACCAATCAAACGTGGCAGCAATACAATCAATTAGCTGCATTTATATTAAAAGTGATCACAGTCAACTTACAGACTACGGCAGTGAGTTCTTCCACTTCATTCTTCACTTGCTGCAGGCCATTGGATAAATCCCCCATGGTATAACAATTACACATGCAAATTTATCCATGCCTTGGCACAACCGACAAATTTCATCTTCAAGGGTATCAACCATCAATCTCTTTTGCTAGGACATCAAGGCGTCTCTTAAAATTCCCAGTTTTCTCTCAGATTGCCAACATAATTCTAAGCTCGTTGACGATTCCTTCAAGTTTCTTCTAGCCCTGTTCTCATTGAATGGCCTTAGAAGAAGAAGCAGCATGGTGACTGAAATGATTCTCTCAATGAAAATAATTGCTCTCTACAATAACATCAATCTCTTCACCATTTTTTTTTCCAGAACTGAAATTCAAGCTCTTCAGCAGGCTTTTCAACAGAGCTTTCTTTTTATTAGAGTAAAAATCTTACAGGAGGGGGAATGACTCACCTCCACACGGTTGGTATTATGAGTACGTTGCGAATTGAGGACCCAAGATTGACGGATGCCCTTGAGTTTGAGTTTTTGTTACAGGCATTGAATCATTGACTGGCCTGATATTCATTGTGATAGAATAATCCAGCTGACGAGTCTCAAAACAATTTCCCATAAGGAGTTAAAATCATTGAATGAAACAATGTAATCTGAAAACTATTAACCATACCATATGCAGTCTGCATCAACCACATATAAAGGGATTGGGGGAAAGAATCTTAGTTGGCACAATATCAATCCACCTTGACCGTAAGATGAAATCATTACTAGTTAGGAAACATGAACAATCGTAGGAATAAGAAGACAATGTGATAATAGTAGGAACATGAATGTTCTGAAATGGACATCAGGATGTGCCATCCATGAAAGGAGAGATGTGCCATCCATCCCGAACAGGGGCTTAAGGACCTGTTGTGATCAAGGCAATGCCCTAGAATATCATGAAAGTAGTTAACAAACTTTGCCATGCCTAAGAGAGTGATTGATAGGTGTAATGAATCTGGGTGGGTCGCAAGGTGGCTTAATTGGAAAGAAGGGCGAAGGATGCTACTACTAGGACCATCAAGATGACTTATGAAGAAAGTTGTTGCAACAAGGTTGCTATATAAAGGACTCGTCTTAGGATTTGGGTACAACCGTAAATGTATGTTTGCCAATCCAAAAATAGTATTACATTTTGCACGCGAGGTATGTAATGTCCCCAATGGAAGATTTTTCAAACCAAAGGGAACACCTGAGAATTCTGATTTATTGCAGGACGCTGGAAATAGAGATATTAGGACATCAATGTATTTTTCACAAAAATAGAAATCTGAAACAAACCCTAGGTATGGCGAACTGTTATGGAGAAAAGAGCCACAAAATACCTTGAATTTGATCTCAAAATGTCCAAATCTTATGCCAAAATATTTATAATAAATTATGAATGCAAAAACACCAAAATACTGAATTTTAGGGACCCAAAATAAGAGCTGGAAATTTATTTAAGGTCTGCAGAAATACAACTTACAAAAATGGCCGGAAAGAAGTGATCCCAAGCCCAAATTCTCCGAAACAAAGCTGAATATGGCCTCCAAAATTATGACAAAGCAAATGGTAATGAGATCCGGAACAACCGTGCCCTAAAATGTACAAAACTCCACCCACAAGGGTGTAGATAGCCCTAGATATGGCTGCAAATCATGCTCTAGTTGTCCGTGCTTGAAGTCTTGGGAGATGTCTCTCCACTGGTTGAATTTCTTTGCTTGAATGCAGATTTGAAGTGGAAAATGTAAAAAATGTGTCCGGAAAATGTGCCCGAGCTCTGAAAATATGATTTTTGCGCCCAAATGTTACTTCCGAATGAAGAAGAGGAAGAAGAAGAAGAAGAAGAAGAAGAAGAAGAAGATTATTTTAACGTCCACGAGGTTACCAAAGACAACCTATGGGTCAAATCTGAATTCTATCTGAGGGTTTTCGTCCTCAAATCTGAATTCTATTGAGGGATTTTGTCCCCAATAGGATACCAAGGAGGGTTTCCGTCCTCTATGGCTGAAAGTGAAAGCAAATGCATTCAACTCTCCAAAGTGAAATTAGATAAATGACCAAAGATGCCAAATGAACCCCTCTTCACCTCCTTTTATACTTTTCTGTCTCTATTTTTCAAGTGGGGCGTTCCATGTGGGATTAGTAAAGTAACTTTATTTTCTATTTTAATATTACTTTACTTTTTCCACCCACCTTTAATAATTAATTAAAGTACCAGTAATAAGAATTACTTTAGTACTAAAATTAAATTATTAATTTCTCCTTTATTCTCCCTTTAGCCAACTGAATACAATGGAAAATAGGCTAAAAAGGGGTCTTCTACTCTTAGTATTTAAAAATACATTTTATTCTTATAATAATATTAATAAGTTGCCCCTAGATGATGAATTGACTGGGCCCAACTTAGAAATATTATTAATGTCCATTAATTTGAAAAGGGGACATTACAAGGTATGAACAACTAATTTATGAGGAAGATGGCTGCAAAGTGCCCAAGAGAGGCATGCCGACATTTAGAAGAAGAGAGAGTGATCATACTTGTACCTACCCACATTGTGAGTTATTAAACATCGATGCCATTGTTGTTGATGTTGGTATTTGACTTGTAAGGAGTAAAGGATTGGGAACGTAAAAGAGTCAAGGAAGAGAAAAGGCATATGTGGAGACCCGGGGCTGAATAGTCAACTGTGTTGGAGCATTAAGAGGACCTCACATGAAGCCTCAACCACCAAGATCGAAGACTAATGCGGTGGTGGAGGCTTGCGCACATCATCAAACACACGGGCCTTGTTGACATATAGAAGGTAAGGAAAAGGAGGTGATGATACCACAAGGACAACACATGTAATGTCCTCTTTTCGGGGCATTACTAATATATTTGTTCATCTCTTTTATTTGCATTGTAACCCCTTGGCATGCCTAGCGCTACAAGTGGGAGTCTTTAGTTAGTTTAAAAAGTGCACATAGGCTAGTTACTTCTTTATTATTTAATTAAAAATAATAAAGTGCACTTAAGTGGGTCTTTTAATATTTTAATTTAAGTTTTATTAGTTTTCCCTCCAAAAGGAAAAGGTCAGCCATTTGAATGTTGCACCCTTATGTTATAAAAGGAGGTTGCATGGCCATTTTTGGGGATGTTGATTTGATCATTTATGTCTCTCCATGCTTGGAGAAATGGGATGTATGCCCTAGCTTTCATTGTGCTCTCTCTCTCATTCGACTTGGAATTGAAGCAAATTTGATTTTGATAAGGATCCATTTGTCTGTTGCATCTAGTCTATGGCGAATTGCTTGGAATTTTTTTGCCCTAACGAATTTATTTATGGTGCAAATCTAATTATTATTGCATGATTTGGAGCATATTTGTTGGTTTTCAGATCTGCTATGTTTTGCAATTAATTTCATAATTTTTAGAGATGATTTGATGCCCTAAATGTCTGGGCGACCTACTTTTTAGGGCAAAATTAGGGTTTCATGTCTGTTGTGCGAAAACTAATTTTGGAATATTATTCGTCATATTTTGTGGCCCAAAATCCAAAGTTTGAAAGTTTTTGCTTGATTGGTTAAGCCGGAAATTTTTTTAGAAGTTGCAGTAATCTGGGGTTGGATTATTAATTGTTTGTGACACATTTTGATGCTTAAAAATTGTGGTTTCAGTTCAGATCTGTTCTTGGCATTTTTGTGCATCAAAACAAGCTTTTGGAGGGTGAAAACAATTGAGGGAAGTGCTGGTTATTAATTTATTAATTTCTGCTAACCCTAGCGCCCAGATCTGGAAGTTTAGATGTTATTTTGAAGGGGTTTAAGTGCTCAGAAAAATTTGATCTTTAGTTCATTGGAAAGCTCTAAAATTCTAGTTTATTATGCACTTGGTTTCATGCAAAAATATGGAGTAGTGATTGAGTTATGAATTTTTGAAGTTTTCAGCTGTTGGCAACTATTTCAAATTAATTCACTGTTGTAATAAAAATCAGAATTGAGAAGAATAAAAATCTGATTGTCTCCACCAATCTAGCTCACCACCTTGACCACTTCCAACCCCATTTGGGTTGTAATTGGTTGACATTGGGCTATTTTAGGTTGATTCAAAAGGATCTAATCCTTCTTGGTTCGATTTGGGTTGAAGTTGTAATTTTCTATTTGTCCAAAAAGGGGACATCACAACACACCTTAGAAAACAACAATCATGAAGGGAAGCATGGTGTTGGCACTCCAAATGTAATGTACCTCACACCACTACGATTGTGAGGTCTTTGACACCAAAGGAGTAGTGTTTGTGTTGGCTTTGACACCATAGGTGCAAAGTCAGCTGGTGGGGTCTTAAGCGCAAGATGCTACCCACTACCAATGTGAGATTCCTAGTGCCCAAAAGACAAGAGGAGATCATGGCCTCTTACAAATTGAGTCCCATGTAGAATGGGTTTCATCCTTTGAGTGATAATTGTAGGAGGATGCGGAGTAGGGTGGTGGAGTCTCAAGGGCAAGATGTCTCCAACCACCAATGTGAGAGTCTTAGTTCTCAAAAGACAAGAGGAGATCAAGGCTTTCCATTGATCGAGTCTCATGTAGAATGGGTTTCATCCTTTGAGGGATACTTGTTGGAGGATGCGCGATGAGAGGGATGGAAAAGTGCCATGGGCTATGCACCAAGGGTCAAGCCCATGAAGGAGAGAAGGTGAGACAAGGAGGCTCATGACAAGTGGACTCAACGCGATCACTATGTGCCGAGGCAAGGAGGGGGAGTCACACCTTCAAGATTGCTGGGTTTAACTTTAGACTTTAGATCCATCACTAGGTGGATCCTTTCCTTCCCTATAAAAGACCGAGTTCATTAGAAGAACCTCTAATTTGTCGCTTTAGGATCCATGAGAAGGGGGAACGATCTCGCTCCTAGGACCATTAGGGGGACTCCAATATGAAAGTTCAAAGTATCCTTCACAACGTTTCATGGAACTTCAAAGCTAGTTTAGAGCTTAGATGACCTTTTAAGCAATTTAATAGATTACTTTAATGGATCAATGTCCTTCCAGACTCTTTCCTTGACATTGTATCCTTTCTTGGGACCTAGTATGACTCTATTCATTGGCTAGCTTACTCCATGCAGTCTATAAGCCCCACCTCTAAAGCTAAAGTGTGATCTCCAATATACAAATCCTTTCGAAAGTCAGCCATTTCTCTATTCTTGATTTTCCAAAAAGGGTCTTGAATCAGAAGTTGGTGTTGGAAGCATATGTTATGCAAAATGACCGACCTTTTATGTAGTTTATCCATGATAAAACCTCTTTTAGGAGGTAGGGATTGAGGTTTTTTCGGGGACCGTGATGCTCCAATTTTGATTACCCTTTTTATAAAGACATGAAACAAGCTTAGCATTGACCACAAGTTTAGCCAATTCACTATTCCTTAACCTTAGCTCCTCAAATAAGTAGGGAGGAAAATCCTTTTCCAAGCCGAGAAGACGCAACTTCCTTTGATCCTACATATAGTGCTAAGATAATTTCTTTGCATAATGGTACATATTTCTCTTAGTCTTTTTTGACAACTAAAGAATGGAGAACCATAAACTAGGATCAAATTGAAGAACTAATTTAAGAGGGTCCTACTACCAATTGAAGATTGTCAATGCCCCTTCTGTCTAGTCGATTTGATTCTCATACAATCCAACATCATATGCCACAATTACTCCCGAGTCCTACGTTACCTTTGAGAGGGTATGTCGGGATTATAATATGGGAGGCTTGTTCAAAAGCCTGTCATTCATATGTCACGAGGCATCTTCATATAACTTTATAATCCCTTTAATATGGAAAGCTATTTTGTGAATAAGAGCAACTTTAAGCATAACACAGTCCACAAACTATGAGTGGGTCATATGATTATCCCTCGAATTCCTAAGCCATTCGAATGGCCTTTCCTATTTTATGCTTTTAAAAGGCATACCTATATCTTTTGCCATAATGATATAAAAATAATGAGAAACTTGGTCTCCATGCATGTGACCCATGGGTTATTTGAAGAAACCCTCCCAACACCATTTGTAAGGATAGAAATATTGGAGTAGAGAAGCATTCTTTGATCCACTTTCCTTGGAATAGCCAATTTTTTGAAGAATCTTATCCAAGAAGGACTATAAAACCTTATCTAGGTTTTGAGATTTCAAATTTTGTGCATTAAATTTTGCTTTACGGCTCAAAGGGAGCGAATAAGCTTGTGGCTTGTGATGACACCAACAAGAAATTTTACCCGCCCTTTCCAAGTTCTCCTTGCTTTGAAATGATGCAAGCACAAATAGGTTGCGCATGATCAACAATCACCTTTGCCATCAATTTATAGATAATAATAGAGAATGAAATAAATTATATTAATGCTCACAAGTGACTAAAAGTAGGCCAATGGGTTTGAATGATTACGTTCAATTACTATAGAAAACTTGGAACACTTAGTACTAGGGTAAATAAGAACGTAGGTCATGGAAACTAAATAAACATGAAGCACTTAAGAAACGTAAATAACAAGAGAGGTAGCCCTAAAATGGTCAAACACATAACATTGGATATTAAGAACTAAGCACAAGTTCAAATGGCTGTGTGATATTTCACATTGATGAAGCATTGAGTTGGAGAAGATGAAAGCGGGAAAGCTTGGCAAGACACCAGCGACATCACATATTGGGCTTTAAGAACTAAAATATTGCCTATCATGGCGAAAGGGCCAATGCAAGATTTGAGAATGTTCATAGGGAAATGTCTAGGGATAATAGGGCCAGGTTGGACAATCCTAGGTGGAATTCAAGGACTCCCATAGGATCCTCTCCTAATATCCATGGCCGAGAACCTTTGGTGGTAGAGAAAATAAAAGTAATGTAGTTCGAGCTATGGACAAAGGGAAAGCCTCAATGTTGAAATAAAATAGATCTACTCTACCTAGAGTGAGACTAAATGAGTTGGGATATTGATAGTAACATGTTGAGACAAACACCATGTCACTGATATGCATTCATGTGAGTATGAATCGTCTATATTCAACATACCCTTACTACCTCTTATGTCTATAAAGGGGTGAAAAAGAAGTATTATAATATGTAGGTTTTTATGATGGATTTTGTTCCTTTTGACATGATGAACTGAGAAACCTTTCTGCCAAAAAAAAGAAGCAATCAACGTGACAATTCTAGGTATCTCTGTAAAGATCTATGTTTTAGAATGATAGCCTCTTGGAGAAATACCAGCAATAACCTTTTGTAAAGGGACCACAAGAAAGTGGATAAAGAACTGCCTGAGTCTCTATACAGGTTGTGATATCTCCCCATATCTCATAGTAGATAGGACACATGAAAATAAAATGTTCCTCAGTTTCCAATTCCTTGATGGGCAAAGACAACAGTTCCTGTTGCTCTGGGGATATGATAGTCATGCCCAACTCGTAACTCTTGGGAGCACACCTTCAGCTGCCCAAGGGGAATCCTCAAGCCATGCAAATAACAATGCTAGAGAAACTCATGCTGAATGATGATGCCATCTACCATTTGTAAGAAATGCCAAGCATAAAAAGCCAACTTAGGGCTGAGTGCCTATGGAGGAAGTTCAAGTGACCTAAATATACTACATTATATGAATTCTTTTTGACAACCCTTTTGGTGACCTCCTTCGAGCAAAGAAGGCGAGAGGTATGTAAGGAGTATTTGAAAGGAGAAAGCTGATCAATAGAGATGTAGATAGATTAAAAGAGTGAACTCGTCTCAAGACGCCAACAACATTGATGACCAGTGGGACCCAAAGAGGCAATCATCTTTGAATAAGAAAGGGCCAAATATAGAGAGATATGGGGTGAAAGCCTTGTGAGTATTTGGCATTTTAAGCTGTGAGGAATAGAGCTATAAAATTTTCATGGCCTTGACATCTTCCCGCATTGCTTGGAACCATCAACTGTTTTTAGAGATCCAAACGTTTGTTTTGAAAAAACACGCTCTGAAATCCTTTAGGACCAGGGCAAAGGTCCTCTTCATTGTCTTGAGAAAATAGGGGCCATGATAGCTCTATTCTTTGCTTTAGTCATTGTTAGCAATCACAACAAGCGAGAGAATGTTGGGCTTCTTATCTATCATAATTGTCTTTAGTTCAAATATCTTCAAATTAACAGATGATTCCTAGGTGATATCTTTGTGGCCTTGATAATGGTGCACGAAAGAGATTATGGCATTCAGATCGTAATTCATTGTCCATGTGAAATTCAGTGGCACTACCACTTTTTCGAAATAGTCACCGTGTGACAAAGGTGCCATATCTTTGTAGTTTCCCCAAAACTCATGTGTTGGTACCAATGTTTTAAAAATCGAAACCGGTCGAGGGTTGGACCAGACTAGAACCGGAGCTGGGACCGGACTGGTTCAAACTTTATGAACCGGTTTATTAAAAACACAAAAAATTACATTCTTAAGGAAAACAATATATTTGAAAGATTAGAAACCATAATTCCAACAATTACACACAAAATATGCAAAGTTTGCTCATGTATATACTATATAACATGTAAGAAAGGTGTTTATAGCAAAATGGCATGAACTCCAAGTCCAATACACAATACATATATCATATATGAGATTCCAAAACAAAATACATAAATAATGAGGCTCTAAATGGCCTCTATAGTCCAAGACTCCAAAAAACAGCATGCTATGATGCTACAAGTTACAAAACTCTAGAAGATACTAGATGACATCAATGATCAATCATCAAACTCTGCACCACTGCTGAGAATGGGATCCTCAGGCTCATCCTCATCAATATCATCACCTTCCTCTGACTCGGACCCATCCAAATCCTCAGGGACATCTGCAACAACTGTATTGGCAGTAGCACGAGTGCGACTAGTGCTTGCCATGTCTCGTGACGGTGCTACTAGTGGCTCATCATCTTGATCCAAAGCCATCCACCCCAAGTCATCGAGATCAAACTTTCTTTGGGTGACTCTCCTCTACCCAATTTGAGGTTGGATCTATATCATCCAAGACAATGGGATCTGTATCAGGTTTTGATTCAGTAATTAGTTGTGCCTTAGCCGAAGGTAATATTGCACAAAGAGAAGATCATTTAACCGTTGTTGTTCCAAACAATTTCTTTTCTTTGTGTGAATCCGCTCAAAGACGGACCAGTTGCGTTCACACCCATAAGCGCTGCAAGCTTGTCTCAGGATCCGAATCGCCAACTTTTGCAATTGAGGACACTTGACTCACAAGATTGTTGGCTTATCAATCATCACAATCTTTATCAAACATCCATAAGATTGTTGGCTTATCAATCATCACACAATTTTTGACATTTTTGCTAAAGATTTATAACAATTACCACCCCTCTTGAGAATGGTGGTAAAGCTCTCAACAATAAATAAAAAGTCAACCCCAAAAGCACAATGTTAACGTAATAAAATAATTAATCAGTCAAATAAAGTTATTGGGCTTCTAACTCCTTTAGAAAGTCTGTTGAAACACTAAAAATAACTTTGATTGAAGCTAAAAATTAACAGTTCTCCAATCAACTCATTGCTATGAAATGCCAACCTTAGTATAGCTACAAAATCTGGTCAAAGCCATCGTATAAGGTCACTGCAGTGGCAGGTTGGTACTTGTACTTGGCCAATGTATTTAGTGGCAGCATTTATGGCAGTCAAAACACTGATTTGCTGTCAATGATTGCGTAGGCCTGGTTAATGCTGTTGCTGACATCAAGTTGTGAGTACAAGCGTTTTTTCTTGCCTTTATAGCTTGAGAAGTTTGATGCGGGCTGGAGATTGAGAGATTGACGAAGTGATGGGCCGAGTCTCCAGCTGACCTATATATAATCTATTGCAAGTAAAATAGGCTGATGTCATGCAGGTTGACACGGTGAGCCATAAATTGAAAAATTGTTTCAGGACTGATCGGAAACTTAGGCAGGCCCAGCAAATTAAGTTGGTTGGCCAGGAGAGAGAAAGTGAGAAGGTTTTGACTGTGTAACATCTGTAGATCTCATAACTAAAATAACCATAAAATTCCTGTTCATTTTTGTAACATTTAATTTATCTTAAAACTGCGAATTGAAACTTACTAATTGAATAGTGCTATTTTGAGGGGTATATTTGTTTTTGATTTATTTATGTGCTACAAGGCTGCCTATGTGCAAGTCTTTGTAACCAAGTGTTTGTTTTTATCAAGTATATAATGTCATCTCATTCTTGAAGAGCAAACTTCGTGAATCTATACTCACAGGGGATACAAATTGGTGGGTGCTTACCCTACTTGTGCTTTATATTTTATATAAAAAGACATCTTTAGAGATGTTGCAAAACATCTTGGTTTTACCCGAATTTGAGTGGCCATGCCCTCGAGTTATCAATTTATACATGAATAAGATTTGCTTGAGTAAAGCTGATGAAAATTAGTCTTATCACGATCTTCTTTCTGATGGAATCACTATCATTGTAATTACATTGCATGCATGCTAGGGCCAGCTCAGTGGAGCCCTTGTTGATTGCATGCAAATTAAATGAGGAAATTTTGTATTCCCAGTATTGGGGCAGTTTGCACATGCCTGGCCTTATACAGCCATCATCCAACCTTCTCCTTATTAATCTATATAACCTACCTAATGAAGAGCGTATAGATCTCAGTTTTGGCTGCCGATCTCCTTTGTTCTCCTGACTATTGCAGCACTTCTTTAGTTTTGAGCAATGAGATTAGGGGGAATGTAGAAGGGAGCTTGAATCTTCTTAGTTCTCCTTACTGTTTCGTGGTATTTATTTAGTTTTCAGCATTAAGAATAGAAGGGATGTAGAAAGGAGCATGGATCGTCTTACGAGGATCCTTTTGTCATCAATAATGCAGCTCAGTGCCTAAGATATTTCATTCCAAGGTGTTATAACTTATAAGTCCTCTCATTTGATATTTAGATTCCATCTTGGGACTCCATCATCATTGTTTGTGGTTTTCATGCACTCTATACTCCTACACATTCCATTTTCTTCTGTGTCATCTTGGCTCCGACAAGGTGGTTCTGATTCATACCTAGAAATGGGACAATTTCCTCTAAGTAGGAGGAAATGATGAAAACCACTCTAGTAGTGATTTCATTTTATTGTAAATAGCACGACCAATGTAATTATCTTGCGTGAACACTTGGATCAGTTTATTGGAGCCCTATTGATTGCATGTTAAGTTAGATTAAACATGGAGTTTTGCATGCCTAGTTTTGGGGCAGTTTGCATGTGCTTTGCCTTATCCAATCTGCATTCATTTTCGTCCCTTTAAATCTGTTTAACCTGTGGAATGAAGGGTATATATAGTAGGTTAGGTTACAGATCTCCTTTGCTCTACTTTCTGTACTGTTTTCCTTTGGTTTTTGGTAGTGAAGATGGAAGGAATGCATAAAAAATGCTATTAAGCAATTTTCTTAATGGTTAACTAATTATTTTGTGGATTAATCTTTTACAAAGCCAACCTAGTAGGACAAATAAATAAAAACCTATTCAGCCCTCAATATCAATTAATCAATAATTAAGTTGAAATCTGTATTTTAGGGTAATTTAATATTTAAGTATGTATATGATATTTGTGGTTTTCTTAATCAAGAAATTTAGGGATGCTACACTATGTTTGACTCACTTTTACACTTTGAGCCCTTGTTAACTTATTGAGGAAGCCCATTAGCAATCTTCCAAAGTGTATTTGATGGCAAGGTTGGGTTTGGGTTGAATGAGTTACTAACAACTCACGGTCATATCAAAGTATGCAGCTCTCAATGGCAATAAAGGTTTGGCACCTACAACCTTCATTCAATGATTCTTCAGAGTATAACTTGGAGCATTACATACATATACTCACACTTGGCTGTGAAGTTTGCAGGCATATTTCTACTCAACTTGGCCTGCTTGGCTTTCTTTCCTATATACTCGTATGCAGACTAACACCCATTCCTCTTGCTCACTATGAGCCACAATGCTATTATTGTAGCTACTCTAGAACCCAAAACACACTCTAACTGTACTGGAATCCAGAAAACACCACTCGAAGACTCTTTCCGAATCCTTCTTGTGGAATTCTCTCTTCTTAGCGATGACAACCCCTTACATAATCTTACACATGACATATATAGGCCAGAATGCATCCCAAGAAGTTCTGATGTCAAGGAGATCAGATTGCCACTTGAAGGCAAATTATAACATTACAAGCACACTTCGAAGCAATCCATCAACTGCTGTGAAAATCATTGCATGGTGTTTGATTCCTACCATTTCTGAGATTTCAGACATGTCCAGCAATTGCAGAGCCAACGTGCCTCTGACAAGCTGTTCATCCAAATTTTCTTGTGAAGCAACACTCCCAATAAGATTGTGTTACCGCAATCATTGCCATGTTCTTTGTCCAGTTTCTATCTCTGCACATGACAATGATGAAACCTGCAAGTTTACAGAATGAAATCAGCTAAAGGAGCAACTTGCGCAGTGGAACAAGTTCCTGAACACTTCTGCTGTGCAAGACGTCATGGTGCTGCAAAGCTGGCAGATTTGCATTTAGATAATGAGGATTTGTCATGAGGATGTTGAATCATCACCTCATCCAACTCTCCGATGCCTTAGGTGTGGAATATGCATGTTTTGGGGATTTAGGTTTGCTGGAACAAGTCAGTGTAAATGGTGACCTTGAACTGCACAAGGTGGAGAAATAGACTTGTGAAGTGAACTAGGCTTGGAAAGCAATTCAGAGTCTTCTTGGGCTTGCAAAGCGTGCACAAGTTTACTAAGGTTCTGTAATCTGCGAAAGCTTGCTTGGGTTTGCACAACTTCCTTAAGTTTGCGAACCTCCCTCCTGGCTTTTGAAGCTTCAATATGATCTAAGCTTGTGAAGCTCCAAATTGACGACAAGTCTCGTGATGCTCAAAAATGTTTAACAAAGCTCAAAGTAAGCTTTGTGAAGAGCGAATTCTTGCACATGCTGCTGGAATCTTCTCCCGAGAATGCTTATCCCTTTTGAAAGATCTTCAATTGAATCTTCAAGTTCAGGATAGTTTGGATATCTAATGATGCTCATGCATCAGCCTCGCCTTCAAGTTCAGGATAGTTTGGATATCCAGTGATGCTCTTATAACAGACCCGCCTTCAAGTTCAAGATAGTTTGAATATTCAGTGATGCTCTTGCATCAAACTCGCCTGGAAAGTGGATTGTGAGCATGGTGGTTTCAATTGATGGTATGCAACAACTGGTCTTGTACAAGCCATTCGCCCATGTTCTGCCTCTGAAATCCATGTATCCTCCTCTTTTTCCTTGGTGTTCCAACAAACTAAGTACTCTGTTTACTCTTGCTGCCTTATCTTCTTTCCAACTTGTTTTTCTAATACTTCTTTAATTTGTTCGGGTTTCTTCTTAGGAATCTAAATTCTCCAATCTGCTAGTTCTTCTCTTTCAACACTATCATCCTTCTAATAAGGATACACATCAAGATCATTGAAAATGGGTGAAATATCTAACCCTTTTGTCAACTATATCTCATACACATTATTTGAAAACTTTCTCACGACCTTACAAGGACTGATGATCTTGTACTTCAATTTATCATATGTTCCTCTTGGGAAGTGAACCTCTTTCCTCAGATAGATTAACTTCTCTAAGACTTGTTTATGTCCATGCTATGTTCGTCGAGTTCCCCATCTGTGTACAGGGTCCTTGGCTTCCCAAGCAGAAAATGAATGTTGATCTATCAGCCTGGGGGCCTTGGTAGCCCAAAAAGAACCATAACTTAACTATCATCCTATCTAAGTATACGGGTTCCAGTCATATATAAGAATAGTGCGTATTGCCTATATATAGGAGCTGGACATAACTATAGATTAGCCAATCTCTTGGCCCGTCCCAAACATAAGGAAGGGATTGACTATATAGTCAACAATTAGTTTCTCATTCATTTATGGGCAATGTGGACAACTTCATTCATTCACACATGCCATACTCGATCATAAATGATTGGACTAGGATATATGGGGTGCTCATACATTCCATAACAAATTCCCACTGCAATGAGGTGTGGACTAGAATCCCATCCCATTCTAGCATGTACGGCTCAACTATAGTGCATCGAATTCTCCTCCGTTGTTCTACTAAAAATCAATGTTATCTAGGTACACTACAACAAATTTTCCAAGAAATGGCTTCAATACTTCATTCATTAGCCTCATAAATGTACTAGGGGCATTGGTTAACCCAAATGACATTACTAACCATTTATACAAGCCTTTCGTTGTCCTGCATGTAGTCTTCCACTAATCTCCTTCTCCTATTTGGATATGATGGTAACCACTCTTCAAATCAATTTTGGAGAAGTACTTCGCTCCACTCAAAACAATCGAACAAGTCATCCATCATTGACAACGGGAATCTATACACATTTTCCATTCTCTGTCCTTCTTAGGCATAATTCATAACTATAACTAGGGAATTTTGTAGTTGCCCAATAATCAGTTTTTCTGCTTTGTATACCTTAGGAAGGCATTCAACTATCGTGAGACATCTGCTTTTGGAGAACTCGTGAAATACATGTCTTTGATACTTTTATTGTTGCCATCATGAGGCTCTATGAGGTGGTGGTTGACCAATCCTAGACTCCCCACCAGTGCTTTCTCTGACTGTGTTAAGAGTACTATTGGAATCAAGTAGGTGCGCTTGAAGACTCTTTACAACATACTCATGTTGATGGTGTCTTGATTGTTGTATTGCTTTTTGCTGATGATGGCCTACTTGTTTGTGCTGCCAATGGTTTATCAAGGAAACGTGACGCCAGCGTTTGTACATTTTTGCAAGCTTCACTAGCTTGTGATGAAGAACCTCCTTGGATGCTCATTTCAGGATCCACTTTTCTACAATGAAGAATTTGTGGAGACCAGAAGAGCTTACACCTACTTGGTAGTCCATTGATTTACTTCCTCCTATTAGTAAATATGAGAGAGAATGAAGAAAATGGATGGCATACGGCACACTAACGTCTCGTGTGTGTCCATATTTTATTTAGCATAAAGAAGTCACATTTAGATGAGGTAGTTATACATGTACAACTAATATACAATAACTAATAGTTAACTAGTTAATGTTTACATAACCCCTTTAATGACTGAATCGGAAACTACTCCACAAGTTGTTTCCGAGATTTTACAAACAAAACAAGACCAAGGATTTTAGTCATTAAATCAACAGGCTGCTCCATTGATATCAATTTGAAATCTGCAGTCCTTTGAAGTTTTGCTGTTGTCCAATCTATGAGCTTCGGTTGAGTAAAAATATGAGAAAGATTGCTAATAACAAAACATAAATCCGCTAGTGTGGACATAAGATATAACTGGCTGCCTACCAATTGCTTGTAGAGTGATCCATTGACTGGTGATGGATCATCATTGGTTGATAACTTCAGCCTGACCTCTATGGTTCTAAATCCAGAATCTTGGAGATGCTGATCATGTTTAAAAGCACATGGAGCCTGTTTAAATTCGTATAGGGACTTAATCAATCTGTGAACCATTGGATCACAATCAAGTACTTGAGAACCGTTAGGATGCTCCATGTAGATCTTGGTTTAGGAAGGTTCTCTTTTCATTGATTTGAAACACCTTCAAACCAAACTGAGCTGCTGTGGAGACAAACAACTGATATGACACCATCTTCACAGTGATCACAGTAGGAGCAAAAAAACTACTTAGTCTATTCCCTCATGTTGTGAAAAGTCTTTCACAATAAGACGAGCCTTGCATTTGTCCAAGGTACCATCGGCTTTGCTTGTGACTTTATACACCCATTTATTCCCAATAAGTGGCTCACCACATAGTGGTTATTCCACCAACTCACCTGGCAGTAATTCAGCCGACTCCCAAGTATGGTTCTTCAAAACGACATCATGTTCTGCTTGCATAACAGTCTCCCACTCAAGTATTCCTTCTGCTTCAGAATTTTGTGGCGATACAGGTACTGTAACAAGGTCAGAAGTAATAGCAAAGTGAATTTGCTTTGCTGAATGAACAAACTTTGCTGAATTAACAACCTTCTTTTTGGTCCTTGAGCCACTGCCTTACTTTCTTTGAGTGGCTTTTCTTGCCATCTCACCATGTGCCTCCTGCGCATCCTGGATAGTGGAGTCTCCCTCCACAACTAACTGTGCATTTGAGTGAGGAAATTCATCCTCCCACACACGAGGCATTCCATCCACTTGCACATCTTGTATGGTGGAGTATGCTCCCACACGTACATTTAAGATGACTATTGTAGGGTCAACAAGCCTATACATGCCACCTTGCCCAATGCCTAGAAAACCACCCTATCTTGTTCCACATTAGTCAATATGCTTTTTCTCAAAGACATTTGCAGCAATGTTGGGGATTTTCTGTTAACTGAGCAATAAACGTGATTTTTATTCATGTTAGGAACATACCTATATTTTCCTTGCCATGAGTTTTTGAGCATTCTTCAACACTATTCGGATATCTTCTATCTCTTCTATTTCAAGTGACTACCCATTAACTAATAAAACCGAGTCATTTTTTTGGTATTTGTAGTTAATTTTACTTACTAGTCTTGACAAGATGTAAAATGTTTAGATGCATTGGTATCAATGAACCAACAACTTGTAGTACTGTCATTCAAGCATGATGCCCCAAGGGCGTACGATTCCTCAGAACCTTCATCTTCAACTACCATCACATTTCCATGACCTTGTGCCTTTTTGTTGTGAGAAAGCCTAAAGGTCATACTGTTGCTTATAACAATCCTATTTGACATGCCCAACCTTATGATAGTAATGACATTTCATATGGAATTTGGAAGTAGATCCTTTAGGATTACATTTCCACATCCACTTCGACTGAGCTGTAAATGCCCCCTGTGTTTGTCCAAAACTAGACTCACTAGTTTGTGTATTCCTATGTTCCTTTAGCAGCAAGTAGGAACTAATCTGATCAAAATTCGAGGTTTGCCTTTTGGCCATTGAGTGTAATGCCTCCACAAATGTTTCATAGGTGTGTGGAAAATATTTAGAACAAGCGCAACTAGGTGTCATCATCTACCTTTTTCTGTAAGGCATTGAGCTTGTCTCATAGATCTTTCATCCGAAGAAGATGTTCCGACATGAACCCACCCTTATTCGTATTTTCTAAAAACAACAAATTCTCTAGCTACAAGACGCAACTTTTCTTGGAGGTTTGGTACTTTTTTGAATATTACTCCACCCTTATTTGTCCCATAGGCTGCTTTGGTAGCCTTGCGGACGTTAAAATATCTTCTTCTTCTTCTTCTCCAAAGATCACCCACCATAGTAGCATTTAAGACCTCAGAGATTAAATCATCCGACACAAATAATTTCGTAACCAAAAGGGCCTCCTTATGACACTTGTCATAGTCATTAGGATTTGTATCAGGTCTCAACTCCTTTTTGAGAATGATTTGATTGCAATTACAATATTGTGAGATTGCTAAATTTTTGTCACTCCATACATTATAATTCTTGCCAACTAACTTCTCCACTTTTGGCAGAACTAAATTTTGAATATTGGACACATGGGTTTTGACCTCTAACTTGTAAAATTCTATAGATATTCTCGACTACTGACACATCCAATATTAATGAGCCCACAAATTAATTAGAGTTTATGACATCACCAAAATATCATTGATTATTGATAAAATGTCTACAAAAATGTTTGAAGTCTACAAAATTTTGAATGTTGCCATGAAGAGAAGACTGTGAGATTGAAAAACCATGATTGCCTGAACTTGCTTCATTTCCTGTAAAAAAACATCTTCCTCTATTCATATTTTTTTGCCCTTTCGTGTCTCCTAGATCATTGTCTTTTGGTCATGTAGCACTTTTCTTGATTCGTCCCTAGCATGATCTGTTTTGCAAAACATCTACTAACTTTACCGCAAGTGTTCCACCACCAGTGTTTTTGTCTTCATGTTTCATAGATCACAACCTCCACTTATTCCGGTTTTTCGGGTTTGCAAAACATCTGTGTTTTCATTTTCTCAGACCATTTATGTTTCTGCTTCATATTTCTCCTAATTGTGTGCCCTTGTGTGACGTGTCTTGCTATATGATCTCTTCTGCTCGAGACTTTAAACCCCATGAATGTTGTTTCTTCTCGTCCTGTCACTCATAGAGATTACAATCTCCCCATAATCACATCCTGAACTGCACTGTAAATCACGACAAATCGTGCTTGTATTTGAATTATAATTTCTCTTGCCATGACTCCTCTTGTCTTGTTCTCTTGAAGGTTGCATATTCCTTCACAAAATCGTTAGTGCTTGTCATGTCTCAATGTGCATATTTTCTCATTGACGCAAATGAATGCTTTAAATGCCTCTTCTTTGCAGTTTCTACTCTTCTAGGGCTTCCTCATACTCTGGGCGGCCTCTCATGCATGTCAGAGAGAGAATGAAGAGAAATGGATGGTATATGGCACATTAACATGTCTTGCGTGTCTGTCTTTTATTAAGCATAAATAAGTTACATAAAGTTGAGGTAGTTGTACGTGTATAACTAATATACATTAATTAATAATATATTTAATGCCTCCAACTACTCCTAGATGCCCCTCCTCGCTTTCTTCCTTTGAAGATCATCAAGGATATCAAAGAGGATACCGCCTCTACAAGTAATGATGCCTAAGTTGGATTTCTATAATGTTATTTTCTTACAGATTGTAGATGGCATATTTTCTTAGACAATAGCACATTTAGAACATGCATACATCTCCACTGCAAATAATGAGGCCTAAGTTGGATTTCTATATTGATATTTTCTTATAGGCTGTAGATGGCATCATCTTTTAGTCATACTTTAGACTATCTTCAACATTATTGGTCATGTCTTGATGATTCCTCTTGGCCAACTAATGGTGCGCTCAAATTGGCAATGAGTTGAGACTCCCTATTTGGATTCCGTAGGGTGTTGGGTTGTTTGTATCTCGAGACAGTTTTATCCTTCAATTTGTTTCCATCTCTAGATCCTAACTTTCTATGTTGACAATTTTTTATGGATTGTAGATGGCTACATCATTAAGATGGCATCTTCATTTATTGAAATTCCCTCCAACATCATTGGTCACATTACTTGAGGATTCCCCTTTGCCAATTGTTAGTGTACTCCAAGTAGTAATGAGTTGAGACTGCATGTTTGGGTTCCATTTGATGTTGACATTGTTTGAATCTTGAGATCATTTTTCTCCTTTAATCTATTGCCATCTCTATCAATCAACTTCTTTCATTCGGATACTCCTTAGTTGCCCCTCACCTTCTTCCCTCAAGGTCATCAAGAAGGATGTTAGAGAGGATATACATAATAGCACATTTGTGACTACTTGAACCACTTCTCCATAAATGATTAGGCTCAAGTTGGCTTGTTTATGTTGATCATTTCTTATGGATTTTAGATGGCATTGTCATTCTGCAAATGGCATCATCGTTCAATTAAATTACGTCCAACAACATTGGTCACATGGCTTGAGGATCCTCCTTGGCCAACTGCTGGTGTACTCCACCTAGTAATGAGTCGAGACTGACTACCATCTTCTACCGGTGATGGGATCTGTTGTCTTTACCCCCTCCATGATATATTTATAGAAACTTAAGTGGTTCTTTATCCACGTCCTTTTGTTACCTTCATTAGAGGTCTTTGTCGATTTTTCATCAAGAGGCTATTATTCTCAGATGTAGATCCTTCAAGGGGACCACTAGAGTTTGTTAAGTTTATTTCCTTCTTTGAAACCACTGCAGTTAATTGAGGTGGTAAACGCTGTCTTGGATATAGTTGATTCACACATGGATGGGGTAAGACAAGCGAGATAATGTTCCTCCTTACGTATGACTACCAAAGTGTCACAACCCCCTTGGTCTCATTCTAGGTAGAGTGAATCTGCTTTGCTTTGATGTAAATGTTGTTACCTTTGTTTGCGCCCAAATCATAAAGGGAGACATACATTACTAGATTTTTTCCACGAGCAAAATTTCATTGATCTGGGGTCTTACAAGATTTTCTAGGGGTAGTAATAGATTCATAGGATTGTTGAGGCTGCCCCCTCTATCCTAGACATCCCCCTATAAGTATTATTATATCTCCCCCTATAAGTATTATTATATCTTGCATTGGCCCTTTAAAAGTGATAGATAATGATGTTGGTGGTTATTTTGACCTAAGTGTTCTGCAAAACATGTGATGTTGGTGTCTTCTTGCTTTCATCTTCATTAACTCCATGTTTCACCGAGGTTCACCCCTCATAGGGCTATTTGTATCATACTTAGACTCCATGGTTTGGGGTTTGACCACTTTCGATTTTCTCTTTTGTTTTGTTTGCTTTTCTTTAGCACTTCGAATTTAGTTGTTTTTCTTAACCTAGGTGTGTTACCCTAGTAGTTTTCCATAACCGAGGTACAAACACATGGATGGGGTCGAGACAAGTGAGACAATTATTCCTCTTTGTGTACAAGTACCAAAGTGTGATAGTCCCTTCCGTCTCATTCTCGATGGAGTGGATCTGCTTCGTTTCGATGTGAATGTCCTTCCCTTTATTTGCAGCCCAAATCACAAAAGGGAACCACACGATACAAGATTTTCTTTTGCGCCCATAAGTTCATTGATTTTGGGTCTTAGATGATTTTTAGGGGCAGTAACAAACTCATAGGATTGGCTAACTTGTCCCCTAGTCCCTTCCCTACGAGCATCGTTAGATCTCGCATTGGTTCTTTTATAGTGATAGATAAGGATCTTGGTGGTCATCTTGACCTAAGCGTTACTACAAACATATGACATTGCTATTTTCTTGTTTGATTCTCTTTTTGTCATCTTCGTTCAGCCCATGTTTCATTGAGGGCTCACACTCACAAGGTTATTTGTTCTCACACTTAAATTACATGGTTTGGAGTTTGATTACCTCAGATTTTTCCCTCTTGTTTTGTTTTTGTTTAGTGCTTTGAGTTTAGTTGTTTTTCTTAACCTAGGTGTACTACCTTAGTATTTTTCCATTGTAACTAAGGTACTCTTTGAGGCCAATGACTTACTTCTGGTCATCTGTGGCTTTAGTAGAGCAATACTTGTTCCTTTGTGTTATATTTTCTTCGTTGATTGTATGGTGAAATAAGGATGCTTGTCAATGGGGTGTTGTAATTGCGTTTGTCTTTCGTGATTGGAATTTGGATTACCTTTCCAATTGGAGTGTTTTTTTTTCTTGATGGCTAACGTTGACGCGTCTTGGTAGTGTTTTTAAAGTGCTCACCCGAATTAGCTTACTTGTAGTGTTGTCTTTGGCAAGGTTGTGATGGCATTATCTAATCCTTTGATCATTGACTCTAAAGTTATATGGCAAGAATTATGGAATTTTAAAATATAAAATGAAGAATTTGATGGCAGAAAAGAAACTATACGATGTGGTTGATGGTGGTATTGCAAAACTAAATAAACATGTAAGCGAAGATGTTAAGATGACATTTGAAGAGAAAAACGGTGCACATTCCTTGATAGGAATGTCAATATATGCCTTCACTTTATAAGTCGAAATTAGAAAAACAAGCTTTGGAGATCTTGTAATTCTTGTATGAGGTAGCTTGCGACTCCAGATCACCAAATCTGAGAAATCTATAGCACAATATTAGTAAAGACAATGAGTCCACAATAGAAAATTTGAGAAAGAAGACATTCCTATATGCCTTCACTTTAGAAGTTGAAATTAGAAAATCAAGCTTTGGAGATCTTATAATTCTTGTATGAGGTAGTTTGCGATTCCGATCACCATATTTGAGAAATCTATTGTAAGTGAAAAGATTATGGTAGCTATCACTTTTGGTTTTAATGATTTGACAACAAAATTCAAATGGTTGTGATCAATGTTGGAGTGACGCACAAAATTATTGTGTTTAAGATTGTTGATCTGAGTAAGATAACTCTTTAGCAAAAATCGAAAGCTGATTGATCATAAGAATTTCAAATTCAATCATCTAGTGGTATCACAACGGTACTTCAAATAAAATGTTGTCTTCACCACTAGCTCTGTCATCATCTCAAGCACGTGGTAAACACTATAACGCCTAATTAGTTGTATTCAACACCACACAACTTCAATGGTGTCAACCCCACAATTCAACAAACATGTTCTCCAAGATCTTAAAAAAATCACAAGATGGAGGATATAAACCGGCACAAGGTGAGTGATTGATTTTCATGTAACTAGAAATCCAACCATTTGTACAATAGCTATTCATGAAATAGTTGGCCAGATAGTGTAGTTTGGTTGATACATTTGACATCTTAGATCATTGTACAAAACTTTGAATTTTTTTAATGCAATGTTGCATTACAAATTACCATTCCTTTTTCATTCTCTTTGTCATGGCACTCCGTTTGTTATAATTGTTATTCTCTTCCTCTATTAACCAGTTTTGCTCATAACACATTGGAATTTTTTTCCATTGGGCTCCGGAACACCGGTACCAGAGCCTTGATGTCTCATCTCAATCACTCTTTGCATTTGTATGCACACTCATACATGGTTTAGTTACATGAAGTTTGGTCATGAAATGAGTGACCTTTGTCTTGGTTTCCAAGTTTTGCACAACCCCCAGGAGATGGCTAACAAATCAACAATGGAGATGTTGGGCCCAACATTGAATCAAAAGATGGTAGATGATGCTTTGTAGTGACAAATAAATGATTTGGAACAATACTTGGCATGAAAAAAAGACAAAACGATTGACCGCGTAACACAACTCTTGCAGTGAGTACAATCTTTCTCATACTTGTCATCTTCATCAATAAAGAAGCTGTTTGGAGTCCAAACACCATTCAAGGTACAAGTAAATTTGGATATACCAATCTTTGAAGGCATGATAGATGCAAATGCTTTAGCTATCTGGCCTAATCTAGTACATTCCTTCTTTGTTGTGAATTCTCTCTGATTTAGAGATTACTTTTTTCCTTTTGAGAGTTTAGTTGTCTATAAAGAAATGGCGGAAAAACCATTGGGCTGTCCATGAGTATGATATTGCCTTGGTGGAAACATTATTTGGTTTTGTTGATGCCTTGAAAGAGACCTATAACTTTGTTGGAAACTATGGCGACCAATACATTGAATTCTCTGAGCTACATCAAGGTTCTGATCAGTTTGTGCAAGAGTACGCTAATAGTTTATACTTGAATTATAAGGTGAATGTTGAAAACATTGAGCAAAATCTAATCATGAAGTATATGTCAGGCTGAAGACTATGTAAGAGAAGATTATGTGTATGCAAGTAAGTTTGAAGCAAAAGCCAAACATAAGTCTTAAGGTCAATGATTCTAAATCCTAACAAAGCCTTAGATAAGTGTCAAAACAAGAACTTCAAGTTTGGAGCAAAGTTAAATTCCAAGCAATAGGGAAAAGACCATTGTGTCTCTTCATGAAGAGCACACCACTAGAACAAAAGAAGCAACAATCCAAAGGTGACAAAGGTGAAGTGCACGTTATTCTAGTAGTACTAGTCGCTGAAGTGCACGTTATTCTAGTAGTATGTTGCTCTAACGAAGAATGCCGTGCGTGGAGAAGCACTGCTTGCACAAATCCAAGCATCATGTTCTACTATAGTGGCACCAAAGAAGAGAGCAAATTGTTTACTTTGAGCCTAGTGCCGGGGGTAGTGTTGGTGAAATAATTTGTTGCAAGGGAAAATTAATGGTTTTCACCAATAGTCATGGGGCTAGGCCCCTCCTTGGGTATGGGGAGGCTCCAATTTATTGAATGCAAGGACTAAATGAAACAGAGTACTCCACTAAACTCCACTGGTACAAAGTGCTTATACAATGTACAAGGGAGGAATTTATTTGGAAAGAGGTAAAGGGAAGTAGGAAAATAAAGAGAGGGGGTTAAGATTGTGAGTAGGCACTTGCAGATTCTCACCAAAATTAACTAGAGGGTATTCACTAGGAAGAATCAACCGTGTAAGCAATAGCAAGACTAATAAATCGAGACACAAAGTTCTATGGATTCATTAATCAAAGACACAAAGTTCCTTCTTGGTTGTACAAGATTACAATGCTTGCAAAGTTGGAAAGTAGAGAGAGTAGAAGAACATAGGAAAGGAGATAGAAGAATATAGCTTATTGCTTGTAGTAGTAGTGAAACAAAGGCCAACAACTAACAACCAACAAAATTCCAACCCCTTGGAATAGAGAAGCCATCCCAATTTATAGCTTACAAAGATGTCTCTTCCTCTCCCCCATATGACTTTTCATCTCACCACCACTTGTGACCTTTCACATTCCCTAGGAATGAAATTAAGTCCTTTTCTTATTTTTGAAAAGGGACTTTTACAATGCAAAATAAGGCCACTTAAGTGAATAAGACGAAAGAGTGAAAAAGTACATTCCCAATGAAGAAATAGAATGTTAGAGAGAGAGAGGGGGAGAGAGAAGAAGAGAAAAATCCAAAGACGGGGAAGCTTTCGATGAATCTTGGGAGAATGCTCCGAGAATGAAGCTCTTTGCCTTTGACCTCTTGTTAACCTTGAACACATTGTGATTGCAACTTCCTCTTCCTGTGAGATGTGGAAACACTCCAAAGCATTGAATAAGTGTTCAAAAACATTGTTGTGAGACTTGCACCGAGTGGACCTATGATGACTTCTTGATCTTGCAAACATGATGGTCCTCTTTTGCCACCACTAGGAAAGAGAGTTGAACACAAGGTTAGAGTTGGAATATGGAGATCATCACCTTACTCCTTGTGACTTCAAAATTCACCTCTGTGACAAAGATACCTCCTTCCTTGAATGGAATAAAGCTTGGGAGACTCAAACACCTTCTTGTCCATCCGTTCTTCATTGAAAAGGTTTTTTTCTGAAAAAATAGAGAAACTATTCCCGTACTCAATTGAAAGTGTATATTGTCAAATCTAAGTCTGTCAAAAACACATCTAGGTGTTCTTCCATCAGCATGGGCAACTCAACATCCTTGTTCCTTGACCAATATCCCGACACTTACTATTTTTAGTAAGTCTTAGTTTGAGAAGTCTATTTTTAGTTACCAGTTGCTCAATTTGGCACTTTTGAGTATTCTTGATGTGTAAGGAGCAATGACAACTTAGAGAATGAATTGTTTCATAACACTTACTATTTATAAACTGTGAAGCTTAGTAAGGCTTACTATTTTTAGAAGTGGGTCTTCTCGGTGTCGAATGGAACGAGAGTGGTCTCAAAAGTTTTGTTATTTGTAAGGATGCTTTGCTCCATTTTTAGAGGATTTCAGTCATTAGAATTCCATAGATATGAAAAATGAGTTTTTATAATGGGAAACTTCATCTGGCCATTAAAAATAATGTAGACCACCATTGGATGCAAGGTTGGAATCATTTGAAAGACTTTTTTGAGAATGTTAAAATCTCATAGAAATCGGACAAGGGATTTGGGAGATATGAGCAACTTTCCATTTTTAGTATATGAGGTCTCTGGCATATTTTTAGTAGCATAACAACATGGGAGAGATCTTGAGAGGGAAAATGAAGCTTTAAAACTCAAAAATGGTTAAGTGTTTGAATATGAGGCTTTTCTTTTCACTTGCACACCTTAACTCATGCTTAACTCAAATAGGCTCAACCGGGGTCAAATGAGGATTGAAGTGGAGTTGCACCCTAAAAAATAGGGGACAAGAGGGGCAAAGGGACAAGAGGGACACAAGAATGCAATTTGCATCATATCATGCCAAGTGTCATCTTGTGATTTCATGAGAGTGAGATGGAGGGGCTGATAACTAGCACTTGGGGCTCAACCGAGGTTTTGATGTGTCTCGGGGCTAATCTGAGAGGGGGGAGCGCACTTTTTTGTCCCTCATGTCCCCTTGCACCTTGGGACAAAGCAAAGGGGACACCACCTTGAAAAATGTGCTAAGGGTGAGACTGGCATGAGTAGGGGATTGATTTCAAGTTGAGCTTGAGTTTGCACTCTTAACGCTCCAAACACTTCAAGTTGAGGTTTTTAAGTGACGAAAGAAAGCCAATGGAAGGGGAGCACAATTTTGTGTCCCTCATGTCCCCTTGCAAGTTAGGACAAAGCCAAGGGGACACTCAACCTTGAAAAATGCGCCAAGGGGGTCCACAACATGAGGAGGGGGTTTGATTTTGCATTATGCTTACCTAACCACCCAACTCACAATTTTTAAGTGACGAAAATGAAACTCTCATAGGGGGAGCACACTTTTGTGTCCCTCATGTCCCCTTGCACTTTGGGACAAAGCAAAGGGGACACACAGGGTCCAAAAGTGCGCTCAAGCCTTTAAGTGATGCTGATGTCATCATCCCAATGCAAAATTAGAACATGGAGCTTGCCTTTTCCGCCCTGGGAGAAAAAGTTGGAGTTCAGAGGTGAAACCTTATATGATTTTGACTTCAAAGTATCCACGAGTTCATTCCAATCACTTTCAAGACTTGATTCAGCTTGCAATTTGAGTTATGGCACCATTCACCCTTTTGACACGAAGGAGCAACAACAGTGACTTGAGCTATCACGGAAGATCTTGAAGACTTAGACAAAAATTGATGTGTCCATCATGTGGAGAATTCCAAGAGCTTTCCATTTCCTATTTGATGAGCGTCTAACTCCTCCTAGAACTCCCATAATCTTTGGAACAAGGCGACTTTCTCCGTTGAAGCCTTCATTTCTGTACTGTAATAACCCGATTTTGCTTGAATTGTTCCCAACATCATTTTCCTTCACATATTTTCCTAAAATGCCTTGGATCACTTCATTGCTCTCTTGCACAACTCCTAGATGGGTTGAGCCTTTCCAGTCAACTTCCGGAGGGTGTCTTCATGTTGCAATATTTCTAAAAATAGCCAATTTAGTGCTTTAGAGAGTACTATTCCACCTTAGAGCTTAGTCTCATTGTGAAATCAACTTGGATCCATTCCCCTGCACATGAAACACACTTGAAAACCATGTTAGCACTTTCCTCTCGGTGAGAATGAGGATGACATAGACTCGGAGGGACTATGTGGGTTGATAGGCTGGTTAGAGGAAGGGTTCATAATGACCGGGAAGAGGTTTTCAAATGGTGGGCTTAGTTGTCATGACCAAAATTTTCAATTTTGCATGCTAGACATTTAGCATGACAACAGAAGCAACCATCCCGTAGCATCACCTTCTAAATCATATTCAAAATAAGAAGAAAGGTTGTTCCATTCTCACATGGGTGTCAATTTGATTTCACTTGAAATAGTTTGGACATCGAACTTTCCATTGATGCCTTACCCTCAACCGTACACCATTGAATGCTTTAGTTCAGGTGTTGAGAAGTGGGTCATTTAACAATGTCACTTGGTGTACAAAATCGAGCCCTTTCAAGATGATGTCCTTTATGATGTCGCACCACTATAGGGATGTGATGTTTTTACTTGAACAAACATATCTTTACCAATGTTGTGCAATCTACGCAGCAAATCCCATGATTGTTGTCATAGATGAGTATTGGAAGTAGCCCTTAAGATGTTAGTTGGCTGTAGTAATAAGGAAATCCCAATTGTGTTCGTGTCAAAGAAGGATGACACACAGAGGTTGTTCATTGTTTGCAGAACCTTGAACAAGATATTGGTGAAGAACCACTATCCACTTCCACGGATAAAAGCCCTACATGACCAAGTTTGTGGTATTAAATTCTTTGTTTAGAGAAACCTCAAGTCAAGATATCATCATGCTCTTGACGAACCTTTGGAAAACAACATTCAAAAAGGTTGTTTATGATTTTTGGATTTATTAATGTTCTTGTGACATTCATGCAAATGATGAATCGCACCCTCCAACATGTTGACATACCCATTTTCAACACAACATGGGAAGACCATATGCATCACATTTAACAAGTGCCCAACACTTTATAGCAACACAAATTGTACGTAATTCTAGAGAAATGTATATTTGTCATGAAGAAACACTATCGTGGGCCTGTTGTGGATTGACATGGAGTAAATGTGGATCCAGCCATGATGCATGTTTTTCCAGAATGGCCTATGCCAAAGATCCTTATAGACCTTTGCAGTTTCTTAGGGTTGGAAAGGTTATATAGGAAATTTGTAGTAGGTTTCTCTCTCATCACGTGTCCCTTGAATCAACTCACCAAGGATGGCATGAAGGTGAATTTTGTCTAGGCAACTATTCAATAGGAAGCGTTTGAGGAACTGAGATGCAGTGTTCTGCGCTAGTGCTTGTGCTACCAGATCTTCAACAACCATTTGAGATAGAGACTAATGCATCTGAAAATGCACTTGAGGCATTCTTCACTCAATTTGGTCATTTGGTTGCTTACCACAGTGAGACATTCATTACCTAGATAAGGAAATATTCCATTTGACTAAGAGGTTTATGCTATTGTCTGGACATGCAAGCACTGAAAGCACTACATATTGGGAAAGGAGACCATCATCCATATAGATAAAAAGTTAAAACTATTGGAGTTATTGCATATGTAGAACAAGTTACAACAAGAGCGGCATCAGAAATGGTTTTCATGTCTTCAGAAATTGGGGACTGCAATCCAAATCTGTTATTATCTGAAAAACAATAATAGACCTCCAAAGATTTTAGATAAAATCCACAAGTTGGTGGTCATAATGAAGACTGTGTCAATTAGCATTGATGTTTGACGATTGCAACTTCAAGGAGACAAATATAAGTTGTAACGATAGGTTGTCGCTTGTCGTATGTTATTGTAATTCCTTGGATTTGCTACTTTGTGTTATTAGTAATTTGTAAATAGGGTTAATGGTATAGGATCTCCAAGGAGGTAAAACCCATAAAAACACTGACATTGATCTAATTGTCAATAAGATGAGCAAGGGGTCCAGACAATGCTATTTGAGGTCTTATATATGAATATGTTTAACTGTTTATAGCTTCTTCATCTTATTTGTCATCGATAAAGCGATGTGCATTGGTTGAGGCATAGCTACATGGGAACTTGTTTAAAGATATTATAGGTAGATGAGGATTGGAGGTCCAAACTATTTGGTCCATAATTAAACAATACGATTTTTGGGAAGAATAAATCTCCAAAATGTCTTACATGTATGTCTAAGTGCTTGAAGAAAAGGCATCTTCCCATTGAAACAAAATATTGCTTTCGCATAATATGATGTTAATCTTGAGTAGTTTTGACGAATTTTGAATTTTGAGTTGGATAAAACTTGAGACTTCTAAGAATTACTTTGCATTTACAACCAAAGTGTTTTATAGGATAGTGTCCTGGGGACTAAACATTTCTGAATGATGAATATGTTGAGGGAAGGAAATTTGGTAAGCCTTTTAAAGGGTCGATGGGAGGAGCTCAACCTTTTGGGCCTCTAAGTATACAAAAGCATGGTATACTTTGTTTAATGTTTTTTTCACGAGGAATATCAAATGTTTGATGAAAATGAATGAGAATTGGAGGTCGGTGGTGGCATTAATGAGTAAAAAGATGGGATCGCGATTTAAAGAGCCAAAGTAAGATATAGGGGTGTTAAACTAGTAGGATTTATGGATGGACAATATGTCTGTGAGCATGAGGTTTGAAGGAAGGTTAGTATGAGGATTTTTGACATGCAATGTATGACATGTAAAAGAGAGGTTCCCAGTTGGGTTCTCAAATATAGGGATCCACTCTAAGACTGGTCACACCGTGAGATACAAAAGTGCCGAGGAGTGCTAATGTCGTAAATCTAGAGAATAGTAGCCCTAGCCCTAGGATAGTAATAGGTTTCTTAGGCCTACAAATAAGATAAAGATAGGTATCCTACTAGGATTTAGAAATAAAATGGGATAACCGAGGGGTGGATAAAGCCAAGGGGTACAATAATAATAAGACAAAGCGATAGAATAAAACAAACATACATATGCTCTAAATCTATAACAATGAATGACCAACATACAACAAGAACATACAAAATAAGAGACTAAAGAGGGTTAGAGATACTTACCTGTAGTGTGTGTGTGTGACTGTTGATGCATAATCCTCCCCAGAGACAACACCGAGAGAGAATCGCTATGGGTGGAGAAGGGGAAAGCTCAACAAGATCTCTAGTCCTAACTCACTATGGTGACCCAAATGCAAAAGAGGCAAGCTCTAAGACTCGAAGTTAGACAATGAGGTGCGAAATAGTGTGAGCAAGAGTAAGTATAACATGTAAGCAAGTAATTGTAAAGTGATGTTGTGATGTGGTGGTACTAACAAGAAAACAAAGGGATACATACGATGCCAATGCCCGTTGGCTACGGAAATTCCAAAGCAGGCGTCATCGCCCATAGGCAATGGCGTCGGCTAGAAGAAACCCTAAGGCCACAAGGTGAAAAACACGGGGAACAGAGGCCAAGAGATAAATCATGGTAAATGAGGAAGGTCCGTAATGATCAAAAGCAAGGATAATAGTGCACAATAAGAAGTAGGTAGACATAATGGGACGAGTAGACATAAAGGGTGCAATGTGTGAACAAAGGGAAGAAACAAGGCAAGTATAGGGTAACTTAAGCTAATAGTGACATCTCTCAAATACCGTGGTCTAGCCCAGATTACCAAGTCCGATCATATCCCAATCTCCGGCAGGCCCCTTAGGGCACTTGCTTTGGAGGAGAATGCATTAGTACGATTTGAATAGTAACATCTTTGATTCTCTTTTGGAAAGCAAAGGAGAAAGATGGAAATGCTAGTGCTAAAGATTGACGTTTGTCTTTAAATATGTCATGACATTTGATACTGCATATTCATGATCTTATCAAGCTATGGTGAATTGAATTTGTGGCGGATTCTAAATAAATTTGTCAATTGAAAATTTAGGTGACCATTGATAATGATTATCAATTTTCCATATAGCTTTTATGCAAATAATATGAGCCTACATCACCACCAAGCAAATAGGCTGACTGAACCCCTAGTTACCCTCTATACAAGCTAACATGGTATATTTGGTCAGTCCTTGCATATCCCCATCCTTATCATGGTTAGCATACAATTGAAAGTCAACATTGACACTTAAATTCATAGCAAAATGGTCATTAGAAGGGTTGGACTATTGTGTGATAGCTTGTTTGAAACTGTATCGAGTTTATGCTGTTTGGCTACTAAGACTGATTGTAACATGGGTGTTACCCTTTTACCTAGGTCATATGTGTGAAAGTCAACAATCAAAACGTAACTTTGACACTTAAATTCATAGCAAAATGGTCATTGGGAGGGTTGGGTTATTGTGTGATAGCTTGTTTGAAATTCTATCATGTTTATGCTGTTTGGCAACTAAGACTGATTGTCATATGGGTGTTACCCTTTACCTAGGTCATATGTGTGAAAAATCTTTGTGAGGTCATGCGCTTCGATATCATATTTCTAACTAGCCAACATTCCATTGGATGAGCTCCTACGAATTACTAGCTTTTCTTCTACCACCAAAGATTCATCAGTCACGTATATTAGAACAGGTTCTAGAGGAAGTACACAAATGCCTCCTAGGATTGTCTAGCTTGGCCCAATCAGATTTGGACATTCCCTGTAGAACATTACCATAGCCTGCATTGGTCCTTTGGCTATGACAGATGTTGTTGTTGGTTTTTCGGGCCTAAGCTTTGCCACACACATATGACATCTTGGTCTCCTATTGTGATTTCCCACATTTGTCTTCGTTAGTTCCATGCATCCTTGAGGGGTCGCAGTTCCATATGGCATATAGTTATTTATATTTTGCTCTTATGATTTGGGGTTTAACCGTTTTAAGTTTACCCCATTGTTTTCTTTATGTTTTCTTAGGGCTCAGCATTAAGTTACTTGTTATTAATCTAGGTTCCTTTACCCTAGTACTTTTGTATTCAACTGAATGTGCTCCGAGTCCCATTGACCCAATTTTGGTCATTTGTAGACATTAACAAAATTATTTTTTTCTTCTCCTGCTACTAACCACGATCTCAGCATTTGTGAGTTACTAATATATGATTACCATCTTGTTAAGTACTATTAGTGCCTGCACTGCTATCTGTTAATTATCAGTGTTGTTTTCTCCTTTTCGGTCAGGTGCAGTTGTGTTTATCTTTAATACTTATCACAATTAGGTTTCATCTAATATCATTGTTATTAGGCTGGAAACATACTCAAGAATTACAGTGCGATTTCAATTCTGTTGATGTTTTCCGGAATGTTTCAACCAGAAAATCAAATATGCTAACTTGGAAAGTAAATCATATTGGAATATTTTACAATTCACTTCTTGTCAAAACTCAGTTGAAATCTTATTTCGCTGAAATGATAATCATCATTTTATTTTCTCTTGGGCTCTATTGGTTGAAATATAGGATAATTATGAAGCCTTCTGAGCTTTACATTTGATTTGTTGGTGTTATTAATTTCACAGTATCGCCACTCTGATTGGAAATCCATCATTATGCAACATTGGCATTTGACAGGAAAATTACTTCGCATTTATGTTAGAGGGAAGTGTGTGTTGATAATTGTTTGATGTCTTCTACTAATGCTATTTTCTTTTTGCCTTACAGGAAAATGACAGAGGCAGCAAGAACTTGATAGGTAGTTCATCTGACAAAATGGACACTTGTATGGAGTCAAATTCTGGGTTAGAATGTGAAAGTCGCATTAAAGGCTCAATTGTTGAGCATAGTGATAGCACGTTTTGCATGGCATCTATTGGGAAGAGAAGAGGGAAGGAGGTAGATAAAAGCGATACAGCAGAGTTACTTACAATAGATGCAATTGAAAGGAAAGAAACTTTAGTTAGTCCTAAGGTAAGAGAACCTGATAATGTACACAAAGCAAGGACAGTTATGACAAAAATGGAAGATTTTTCTGGTACTGGTTTAGAATGTGACAACAAAATAGAAAAAGGAGACAGTGGTCATATGAATGAGGAAAGTGAAAACAAAGTCAAGTGTATATCTGCTCCACAATCATATTGCAAGGGAAAACTCGTTTTATGTGGAGAGGAGATGCAGGAGAACCATAAGAAGTGTTCTCCTTCTGAGGAACTGCAAAGAGTATCACACGGTTTCTCCCTGCCTTGTAATTCAGTTCAAGGTTTTATTTTGGGATCAAAGGGTGCATCTCAGCTTGCTGACTTGTATGCTTGGGAATGTTGCGATAATCTTGAATCTGTGATGCGAGTTGACCTTAATCTAGAAGTTCCTTCTAGAGAAGGTAATGATAGAAATGAGATAGATAGCTTGAGAGAGACTGATGCTGCTAATGAATTGAGCAAAAAGATCCAAATACGCATTTAAGTGTGCCGAGAAGTATCACAGACCAGAGAAATCAACCTGAGAATAAATCAACGGAACTTTCAAGAGAAGTATTTTGCATCTCACCTGGTTTTGATTTGGGTACAGAGCTGGTTTCTACTGAACGTAAAGAAATAATACCAGAAATTTACACTGAAAGTGAGTTATTCAGTGCTGAATGCGAGGAAAACAGCATGGAATTCGGTGAACATACTACAGCAGAAAAAGTGTACAATCTGACAGATAAATTTACAAAATTAGCTGAGAATGTAGTAGAACAAAGTCACTCATGTTTGGAAGGAGTAACTAGCACAGTTAGAAAGAAGGTGCCCTTAAGTGGAACTGAATATTTGTCAGATGTAAGTGATGAGGTAAAACCCCTCTCCTTCCGGGAATCATTGGATCTGCAAGATCACAGTATGCCTACTCAAATATCTGCAAACTCTAATGTTGAAACTACAGATGCATGTGCAAATCCTAATCTCACAGAATTGAGGAATGAGACAGAATGTACAAAGCTGACAGTCATGTCTGGCCCATTAGAGATTCATGCGTTTGGTTCACCTCTGGAAAAAGAAACTCAGAAGAGATATACTATTAAAGAAAACATCTCACAGGAAATGGTTACCTCTCCCATTTTGGGGTCATCAGACTGTTTTAGTGTGAATGTTATCATTCCAACAAAGGAGAGTGAACCACATTCAGGCTGTAAGCAAGGCAAAAGTTTTATTTCTCTGTGCTCAACTGACCAAATAGCATTCCCTGTCTCTAAGCTGCCAGTAGTCAGCACGATACAGGAAAATATACTTTCTGTGACTAACCCTTTTAGTGATGTTCACAGCATGAAACATTCTATGGAGGGATGCGTTGGAACTGATTTGGTGCCTGGGAAGTTAACCATGAATAATTTGCAGCAGTTAGCAGAACCTAGTAAGCCAGTAAACATGCTTCCAGTTGATGCGTCTCCAGATAAAATGGATGCAGGAAATAAAATGGACCTGGATGAACATCTAGAAAGAGATAAGATGGAATTTGAACTCCCGAAATGAAAAGGGCATCGGTTGCATCTGCTCCAGTATTTGAAGGTTGCTTGCATGAAGCTGAATCAGTAGAAGATGATGTAAGTATTATTCTTTTTAATTTCATTGCTGAGCATAATGATTGTTATTTTCTTTGGATAGGTGCTAGTCTGGGCCTTAAGTACTTCGTTTTTTGATGTTTTTTTTTTTAAAAAGGCAATAAAATGTTACCCGAATAAAAAAGATATTGCAATTTAACTGTTAATAGTATGTAGAAGATATTGAGTTTATTAAAATCTAATTGCTCAAATGCGACAACACGAGCTAAGAAGAATGCCCAGGTCCCGTCTAATAACCATCCTTGTTGCTCCCAGACTCAACTTTTATGCTATGTAAGCCGTGGCACATTGAGAACACAAGCTGGTCTAGGACTCTTTTCTTCAAGAGACATTGAGGCATTTTTGAATCTTCGTTCTTTCAACTTTTAGTTTGGGACATTGAATATTTTGGTTTTACTATAATTTTTGACAAGCAATTTACCTTCCTGGCATCTCTCTTTTCTTATCTTTCTATATACTGGATTCTCTTGAAAACCTAAGCATGGATCTGCCTTTTAGACGCCAAACATCATCACCCAAACATTTAGAGGCCACTTTTGCAATCTCTGTTTAAGAGTAATTTTTTTATGTTTAGCTTGCTATTTAACTGTTCTTATCTTTCATTGAGGTTACAAGAAAATGTGTGAACACTTCAGACTCGGTAATCTATATGACACATTGAAATACATAGAATGTTAGATTCACTGAGATCTAGAAGACATCAATACTAGGTGGAATGAGGTGCAGAATTTCTTACAGCAACTTTTCAAGGCAACCTCTAGATTATTCAATTTTGCCCATTTTGTTAGAGAATTATAAAAATTTCATCTCCTTAAGCAGTGGTTGCCTTGTACACCATGAACAGTGGTTCTGTTAAAATATAACACATTATATAGAATGTAAAAACAGTTATGTAGTTGTTCGGTTGGTAACTGTTCAACCACCTCTCTCTCAATAAATAAACCTCTGCCTGTATCATTTGTACAGTGCAGTTTGCCTTCTGTATTCTTTCTTCTCTTTGCATATTCTAACATTGGTATCAGAGCGACTTGCCCGAGGAAGCTCTTGGACGAGCACGGGAGTGTCGCATGAGGTTCGAGGAAGCCCTGACATGGGTACGAACTGTAGAGAAGAAGTTTGAAGTCGTGAAGAGGAGAGGTCGACGAAAGGTATGGTCGACAAAGGGCAGAAGAGAGGAGTTGGCATCGCTGGAGGAAGTTGCTGAAGCAAAAAATCGTGGCCATTTTCACCAGAAACGAGGGCAAACGAGAGGAAAACGTGACCAGTTGAAAGCAAAACGTGGAAGCCTGAATCGTGGAAATCGTGGGAGGAAAAACGTGAAGCCTGAATCGTGGAAATCGTGGGCAAGGGCAGCACCAGCAAAAATCTTGCAAACAACAAAATCGTGGTTCGAAATAACCAGGGCAGTCGTTTTTCCCTTTCCTTCTGAAAAATCGATGAATTAAATTCAACAAAGGTGAATTTATTTCATAAGATTTGGTGGTGAATTAATTTTAATATTATTTGGAGGAATAAGTAATAATATTAAAATTAATATATGCAAATATAGTTTTGGAGGGAGTTGGAGGGTAATTTGCATGTGAGAAATTAATCTCATATTATATGCTGGAGAAATTAAAATAAATATATTTGCTGGAAAAAGGTATTTTATTAAGTGTGAGGCAAAGTTATTATTTTATTATTTTCCGTTACTTTGGAATAATAAAATGGCAAATATATCACACTTGACGTTGTCGGAGACACAAAAATTAACGGGCACTAATTTCAATGTTTGGAGTCATAAGATTTTAATAGTCATGGAGTTTCGTGATTGTGATAAAATAATCAAGGGTGATGAAAGTCGACCAAATGATTTAACTTCGAGGATTATGACAAACGTCATAAGGAAGCATTATTGCTTCTCAAGTTATCGGTGTCGATGATTTGATACCGGAAGTGCGGAATGCCACTGTGGCAAGCACGTTGTGGGCCAGTCTGAGGGATAAATATCAGACGTCAGAGAAGAGTCGGGTTTTATACCTGAAAAATATGCTCTTTTCCGTAAAACTACAAGAAGGTGGATCGCTATCTGAGCACCTACTTCGGATGAAAGATCTCCGAGACCAGTTATCTTCCATAAATAAAAAGGTGGATGATGATGATATGGTGGCTTTGGTTCTAAATAGCTTGCCTTCTTCGTATGAGTCATTCGTGGAGGCACTCCATTTAATGGCTGAAAGTCAAACACTCACGTTTGACAAGGTGAGTTCCTACCTATTGCAAAAGGAGCGAGACAACTTCAGGCAGAATCTAATTGTGACCATTCAGAGAGTGCTCTTGTCACTCAGTCAAAGGGAAAGTGGAAATGTCAACTGGGTGAATCTTCCACTCGTATCGTGTCACATGCTATTATCACACAAGGTTGGGCACCTCAAGAAGGATTGCCGAAGCGGATGTATGATCTTTCAAGCGTAACAAAAAGCCATGTAATGAGGAACATGTGGCAGCAATGCATAAGAACGGATTCGATGATGGGCATGCTCTTTATTGTCTTACGACATCATGCTCAAATGATAGTGGTACCAATTGCTTGTCGGATTATCGACTCGTGCATCTCGCACACTTTTCATGTCGTAGGACTGGTATGTTTCATTTACTGCAAATATATGTTTTGAATCAGTAGTACTAGCTGATGGAGAATCACTTGCAGTAGAAGGGATAGGAGATATATGCATTGTATTGAATAATGCTCATAAATTGTTGGTACGGAATGTTAGATATGTACCTTCTTTACAAAAGAATCTTCTATCTATTCATCAATTGACTGAAAATCCCAATATTTCTGTGGATTTCTGTGGAAAGAAGTGTGTTGTCTCTGATGTGAAACAGAGACGGATAATTGCCCTTGGTATTGGGGAAGGTGGTCAGTATCGGCTTGTTGATCCGGCTGCGATCAACATGAATGCACGTGTGGAGGACAACTCCACCATTCGTGATGCAGAGGTCGCAATGCCTCGGGAGGAAGCCATTCCTCACAAATCTGTTGACTTGGATACAATCAACCTACATGCACCTATTGTGGAGGGAATATCCACTATACTAGGTGTACGGAGGCGGACATGCCTTGGGAGGATGGATTTCCTCATTCTGAAGAACAATTTGTTGTGGACGGAGACTCCACTATTCCAAATGCATTGACGGTGCATGGTGAGATGGCATGCCCAGCCACTCACTCAGAGGTTCTTGCTCGAAGGACAATAGAGCATGAACAGTTTGCTCATTGTGTTGTGAAGGATCTTTCCCAACAGAGGGGGATAGATGAGCAAATAGATAAGACGGAGGAGTTGGTTCTCACTCCTACCACTGCTGTGATGGAGATGGTTATTTCTCCTGTTGAGATGGAGACCAATAGATAAGACGGAGATGGTTATTTCTCCTGTTGAGACGGAGACCACTGCTGAGACGGAGATGGTTATTTCTCCTACTATTGAGGAGTTGGTTCTAACTCCTGCACAGATGGTCACATTCCTCTTCTTGAAAAAGTTGGATGAGCACTACATGGTGGTGCAAGGACGTGATCGAGGTGACTTCGATCACAGGATAATTGAGTCTTTGTACAGACTCCAGCAGGCTACACAAGCCTGGAATAGATTTTTTAATCCACATCTTCGAGGTTCTGATTTCAGCACTCTGGAGATGGGGCTGACACTCTCAGCCATTGGTGATTCATCACTGGTCAATGAATCACGAAATAGAGAACCAGTGGACCACTTGCCATATCTTTTGTTCATGGGACCAGATTTTTGTTTTGCGGTTCGTCTTCATTCGACAACCGCATCACAGTTAAGGACTGCTGATTTTAAAGTACAACTTATGGCACAGTCTGTAAATGTAATGACTAAACATATGGGCTTTAGGAAATTTGTAAAATTTCAGGACAAACTTTGTCTTGTTTCCGGTTTAGTCATTAAGAGGGGGTGTTAAAATATAACACATTATATAGAATGTAAAAACAGTTATGTAGTTGTTCGGTTGGTAACTGTTCAACCACCTCTCTCTCAATAAATAAACCTCTGCCTGTATCATTTGTACAGTGCAGTTTGCCTTCTGTATTCTTTCTTCTCTTTGCATATTCTAACAGGTTCAGCTTAGAAGTCGCTCAAAACCAAACTTTCTTCAACCGTATAGGATAAGAAGCTGCACATTCATGATTGCCAAAAGTGTATCCATTGAGAAATACATGTATGAATGATATACATAGATGAAATCTATTAAGCATCTTGAGCATGATGCCATTCCGTACTGTGAACTGTTCGAAATCTCAATATGACTGTTGTTTATGTTTTGTGACTTTTCTTAATAGAAGTTTATATTTTATGATTTCTCTTAATAGAAGTTTATGTTAAGTAAGCAATTAGATGTTTTCATGAAAGAGTCTAAAATTGTTCATCTGTTTTATGCTGATGTTGGGAGATGTTTCTGTATTGTGTATAGAAAGGACTGATTTTTGTTTTGTTACCTTTGTGTGAATAACAGGTAAAAGTCTGTGACATCTGTGGCGATGCAGGTCGTGAGGATATGCTTGCAATCTGTAGCAAGTGTAATGATGGTGCGGAGCATATGTTAGTTTTCCTATCTTTTCTGATAGCACTGCTATAGTATTATGGTATTCACTTGTTTGTTGTATGTACTAATATATTGTACCGATTTTCCAATAAGTTGAATATGGTAGATACTGTTGGAAAATGAAATGGGTACAAAAGGGTATTAAAATCTATATTTCATTCATTGTAATTCAATATTGAGTAAAACGATAGTGTCCTAGCATATCTTGGTGGAATGATTCTACTTAATCTCATCTTAGCAATCTATTCTTGAGTATAACAAAAAGATGCATTAAATATTAATAACATGTCTTAATGACTTAATTCATAACTTGATGTGAAATAACTTAGTAGTGTAATATAAAATTAGGGTTTTGATCCTAATTTGTTATACTATGTGATCATAATAATTCAAAACCGTAATATGCCATCCAAGCAATCCTGAATTATGCTACACATGCATTTTCTAACAAATTTGCCATTCATAATCAATGAATTAGAATTAGAGTTTAGGGTTTGAGAGATGAGCTAAACTTTTGCAATCAAACTGTGTGACAAAATGCTCATAATGCATACAAAAGCAAATAAGGGTGTTGTCAAACTGTTTGTAAAACAACAGGACCTAAAATTCAGTGTAGAATGGGTTTGTGGGTGCTTGGACGCATTTGTGGTTGAACATGTCCCTAGGGCTATGAACCGGTGCTCTATACCTACACACTGGATTTGGATTTTTGATCTTGTTCGCTTATCTCTGGAGGTCTGATTTCAGGGTATGTTTTCATGCGATCACTGTGCTATGCTGAGATATGGCTTCTCCTTGCTTAAAACCGTAGCTCTTGCTTTTGAAACCTAAAAAGGGGTTAGTAACAATTGGGCTAGACTGCCTCACCACACCCTTGTTGATGTGATGAACGACGGATGTTGTGCTACATACCACCACTTCAAAGAGAGATCATGCTGCATGTAGTTATCTCAAATTCTCAACCCAATGATTAGACACATGCGATATAGAATAAACCAATAGAAGACGAAGCCTTTGATCTGACCCTCACACTTGGCTACACGAACATGATACTTCAGTTTTGACTCACAGTTGACCTAGTGTAGCATAAGGATGTATTCCAATTTTTAATAGCTTGAGATTGTGACTATGATTTAAGGAATTGGATGCTTCAATGCTTGCTCTTGATCAGAGTGAGTGAAATAGAGGATCCCTAGCTGCCCCTAATAGCTTATAATAACTTAGGGTAGATGTGTTTTTATATGTGACCATTCAAATGGTTTCTAACTCAAGCGACCCAAAAGTACCACCTAGGCTGACTAAGCTAAGTTGTGCATTTGAAAAGTTTACCATTAGAAGTGCAAGGGACAGGTTTATGGCTGAACCTTTCTTGAACCTACGAACCTGTATAAGGTGTGCAAAGAATCGGTTATGAGACAAGTAGAAGTCTGTATATGTGTTATGTAATAGGTGCAGTGATTCTTGAGGAGCCGAGATGGAGAATAGCTTTGGCCTAGTGGAATTGGGACAATAGAGAGAGCCGGATGGCACCTTAATTGATCATTTATGCTTAAATGGGATAAATGTTCAGAATAAGGGCCAAATGTTCAAAATAAGGGCCAAATACCATATTGCCAAGTGCTCGAACCATTTTGAAGTACTACAATTGTTCCCTTTAATTTAATATTGATAAATGCTTGATCAAAAGAAAATGTAAACCGCACACCTCGATCATAGGATGGTGGTGTAAACTCTTGAGTGCCTTGTGCCAATCCACATGAAACCTACAAATCACATGGAAAAGACACACATATTTATGCTCAATATTGATGTATATACACCTATGAGTTGAATTTGCAAAACTTGATATTTAAAATGCTTGATTCAAAATGAAATGTGCACAAGAACGACTACACTTGATTGGTCATGCTGAACCACGATCTCAGTTTTGCTGAATGCAACTAGTTCCATGGGGCTTGCCCCATATAAAGTGAGTCCTATCATCTTGTTATAATCTTGCCTTGCTAACAACATGAAACATTTGCTAACTTAATAGCCTTGCTTGTAGCTTGAAATTCTTGCTAATTTAATAGCTTTTCCTATAGCTTGTAACCTTTGCTAACTTAGTATCTTTGCCTCTAGCATAATCTTGCCTTGTGTTGGTGGAAATAATTTGTCGATAGGACAAATTAGTGGATTTACGCGAATGCTTTGGGACTAGGCCCCTCTGCTTGAATGAGCAACTCCGTTATTGTATGTGAAATGAAAATTAAATCTGTTGTTGGCCCAGAGGCCAGGGATCTAATAGGCACACTCCACTGCACTGTGGTAAATGCTTGCAATTTCGTGCAAGAAAGTAGTTTGCTAGGAAGGTGGGATTGAGAAATTGAGAAATTAGGGGGATTAATACCGCAAGTAGGAAAAGTTTAGATTCTTGCCAAGATTAATCGGAGAAATCAACACACACAATTAGGAAAGAATAACAACCTTGCTAATTAGGGTAGAGAAGAGGAGAAAGAATGAAGAGAGAAGGAATGGTCCAAAGCATGGATGAAGATACCTCCGCCTTGGATGAAGATCAACTCTGCTGATGTTGAAGATGACATTCTAACTTGCGATGACCCTCCAAAATAATGCACTAACGAAGACCTTTGATGAAGACCTTTGAACACTTTGCCCCTTGGGAAACCTCTTTTTGAATGATCAACAATTGTAGCCCATTAGGTACATTGAGTGAAGAAGTGAGAAGCACTTGATCACTAGACCACTGTAGACAATGAAGGATGTCTTCACACACTTGAACAAACCATGAAAAACTACCATTCCTTCTTGACCAATCATGCATATGAATGAGAACTTGAAACAATTGCTTGTACAATGCAACCATGATGATTTTGCCACCTCGAGGACATTGATGACCAAAATTAGGAACCAATCCATATGAGTCACAATTCATCTTTCACTCCTCCGCAAGCATGAATTTGTCATTACCATTCTCATGAGGAAATCTCTAGAGAGATGGTCACCACTTAGTGATGGTGGAGATTTATAGGAACTTCCAAAATTGGCATTTCCTCTTTGAGACACCATATGCTCACCACATCCGTGAAGGTGGGGATTTGTTTGAAAATTGAGCGGGAGACCTCTGTGAGTACCAGGATCATTTGAGAATGTGTGAAGGACTGAAATGTGACCACTTTTAGCTCACTTTGATCATTTACTATTTTTAGCATGCTTCACATGAGTACCATTCTTAACAATTTTGTCCAAATTGTCAATTTTGCCATTCTTGAATGTTTTGCACTTTGAAGGAATATCTTGAAGTACCGAAAACCATATTTTCCTTGGACATACTATTTTTAGTAAGCTATGCTAGGGACTTACTAAAAATAGAAAGTGGTCTTCCTGGTGTTGGATTTGAACGAAACCACTTGCAGAAGTTTATATAATTCATTTCAAGGCTTTGCTCCAATTTTCAGGGGATTTCGTTCACCAGGTTTTTGTAGATTTGAGAAAAGGTGATTTTTACTAGAAAATTCATGTGGCTATAAAAATGAATGAGGGCATGCAAATACTCTTCTTAAAGGCGTTCACACAAGGAACCTTCAGTTCAAATCTCATGGCAATCGAGTTTGGGAACATGAGTTATGAGCAAAACAAGATTTGGAAGTTTAGGCACAAAAGGGGGTTTTTGTGGCTTGAATGTCATAACCAGCTTCAAGATGTTTTAATGGCTGCCAAGGAGGTTGCTTTTTGTTTTTAAGTTGTGCTTTTGAGTTGTGAGTGGTGGTGAGCATGAGTGAATGCATTTATGGAGTGAGAGATGGAAGGAGGAAGCACATGGTAGTTAAGGACTTAGCCAATTTTTTGTTTTTGAATCATCTTGCACATGGGCGCATTTTTTTGTCCTAACTATCCCAAGGGAAGGGACAATTTGGACAAAAAAGTACGCCCTCACCCCAATTTGACAAGTGTTGCATGATGATTTGACGAGGCAGAGAGGAGAGGGGGCTGAAAAATGGCCCATGAGCCTTCCTGGGGTCATGTGGTGAACCAAGGGCTAATCATGTGCATGGGCACATTTTTCTTGTCCCTACTGTTCCAAGGGGACGGGACAATGGGACAAAAAGTGCACCCTCACCCTAGTTTGACAAGTGTCACTTTGTGGTTGCATGATGGGGAGGGCTAGAAAGAGGTGAGAAGGAGCTTAACTTGCATTATGGAGTTTTTGGGGTCATATGGTGGACCAGGGGGCTCAAATGTACATGGCGCACTGTTTGTCCCAACCGTCCCAAGGGGACGGGACAAACGAGACAAAAAGGTGCGCCTTCATCTTGGTGATGACATTTGTCCACTATAGAAATTGGCCAAGTCCCTTAAGCATACCTTGGAGAGAGACTTGAAGATGAAGTTTTCAGAGCTCCATGACTTTTTTTGGCACTTCTTTATATGATTTTGACTCCAAACAACCTTTTGAGAAGAATGAGATGGGTCCCATGATCTGATTCTGCCTTTGCAACTCCCTAAAAATAGCCTTTTTCTCGAGACCGCAGAGTGTGCTTGCCAAAAACAGACTTGTGGGAAAGAAGCGCTTTGGTCTTGTGAAAATTTGAAAACACCATCATTTAGAGCATTGAATTAGCTTTCCAATGGTATCTTGTTTGACCTCTAACTCCTTACGGAGCTCCCAAAATCATCTTCCAAAGCTCATGCACTATTTTGAACTGCAAGCTCCTTCACCTTCAAAACCCGCTTTCACTGAACTTGTCCCTAAACCTTCAAATCTTCCCTAAACTTTCCTAAATCACTTGCAATATGATCTTAGCTCCTCAATACCATTTCCCGATGAATTTGGGCCTTCAACCTTGCTCCGGGGTCAGCACACATGTCTCAGAAAGGCTAAAAATAACCATTTCTAAGTCATTGAAGAATCTGTCTTGAGAAGCACTGCATCGAAAGAACTTCATGAGCTTGTTTTCATCTTTTAAACACATGGAAAAGGTTATTACAACACATATGAGCACTTGGAGGATTGGGATAGGCCTGACACAGAAGGGGAACTGATCCATAGGAATGCTCGGGAGGGTTTACAAGCAAAAAAATTGACACTAGGGTAAAGTTGTCATGTTTTCAATAGGGATTTTGCCCTTGCAAAATACATGACAACACCTTGCCAATAGCTTGACATGTTGTAATGTCCCGAAATGGACATATTCAAACCCCAGATGGATTTTCCGCAAATCCCAAATAAAATGCGAGTTGGAAATTATTATTTTTATGACAACAATGCAAACGACCCAAAATTCCTTGCCAAAACCCTAGGAGATTTTCCTATGGGTGTAAAATAGCCTCTAAACACTTTAAAAGTTATGAAATTAAATCTGTAGCTAGCCCTTGAATTATCCAATATGAAAAAACTTATATTTTTGTAAAATACTCAAAATTCGATTTTTAATTGCAGAAAAATTGCCGAAACTTCATAAATTCATAACTTAGAAAATACCAATGTTACACTGGGGACACGTCCCTAGATTTTGGTGACGTCCTCAATTTTTAAAAAATGTTTCAAAAGTTTTTGATGTTTTTACTTATAAAAGGATATTATTTTTACCAAGAAAATCAAATTATGATATCAAAGTACCCAAAATACATTAAATACAGTTTAAATCCCTAAATGTCATTGAAAAAAGTTAAAATATTGAAATATTGATTTTAATGTATTATTTTAAAAGCCGTCCCCTGCCATCCCCAAAATCTGGGAATTTTTTTGTCCCGAAACCCCGTCCCTCTCGTACCTTCGTCCCCTGTCTCCGAGACTTAGGTAACTATGAAAATACCCAACAATTTTTGACAAATGATAGCTCAAATTGAAGATAAAATCACAAGATTTCCAATGATACCAAAATCAGAATTTTTTGATGGGTGGAAGGCACCCAAAACAGGCTCGGAAATTTGGAAATGTGTAGATGAAACCCTAGCTCTACTTGAAATCAACAACCATTCACCCCTCTTGGAAATCCCTCAAACAAGCCTCGAATTGATCACAACACCTCGTATACAATTCTCCTTCAAACCCTTGCTCAGATCTGCAACTTTCAGCCCTCTAACACCGTTAAAAATTATTGGAAAACACAAATAAATCCTTGATCCGCAATGGAAACCCCTGAATGGAGAATTCTCACAACATAGAAGAAGAGTTTTCGTTCTCCTTCTAGATCTCAAGAGGGTTTTTCCTCTAGAGAATGCTTCAATGGGTTTTTGTCCTTTGAAGTAATGTGCAAAGCTTAGACAAAAATCAGAATTTGTATAAAATAAAAGAGATATCTCTCCAAGCCAAGTCGACTTGCTTTTATAGGAAAACTTGGCTTAGTAGCCACCCACAACCACCAATCAAATGCCTTTCCCGCATTTAATTCTGTCTTGGCATTTATTTATTCCCCATCATGGGTCGTATTTTTTCCCTAGGGGAAATAAAAACATAAAGTGACCTTTTCCCTTTTATCTTTATCTTTTTTCTTTTATTTTTATCAAGTCAATAATAAATTAATGTAAGTGATGTTTATGAAGTTTCTTTTTTATGCACTTTAAAATAATTTATTAAGACTATAGTTTCCCTTGTTATCACCCCTTAGCTGTTGTGAAACAAAATTGGGCTAAGGGTCTTCGACCAAGAAGGGGATATTACAATCCTCCCTTCCCCAAATTGCTTGCCCTCAAGCAATTGTAACTCTTATGCCCAAGTGCCATATGCAATAGATAGAACATGTTGTAGTGCTCCAAAAGTCTTGATCTTGTACCTGTTAAATGAGAGAGCTCTTGCCACAATACATAGCTCTCTTGATGGAACAATTGTTCAACATACTCCATATTGTAAACTTCATCCTCTATCTTATCATGCTTCTCATGATGAAAATAAATCTGAATATGCAACAATAAATAAGACATTTTATCATTCTTTTCATACCTTGCAATGTCATTGAGATCTTCATTTCCTCTTGTTTTCATGATATCTTGACTTTGTTGTATCAAATCCTCATCATTCTTGTCCACAATAGGCTGAATTTCCTCCTGATATAACTGCTGCAATAAACAAGATGACATACCTCTTTCCACACCATCTTCATCCCGTATCTCCTCATGTACTACTGTTCCGGATAAGGCAGCCAACTGAATACTAACATCCATATTCGAATTTGGGCTTTAGCCACAAAACTCTCTTCCCCAACTTGTAGATCTGAATTTTCTTCCTCCTTGGGGTTATACTCCATGATTTCATTTCCTGTTACTTCACCACCATGCATGCAATCATTAGAAGGCAAAGAAACATTTTCAATTAATGAGGCATTTTTACCTTGCTCATCCTTGCAATCTTGCACATCAAACCTTTCTAGGAACCTTTGGGTGAAATCTTCAAGGGAGGCAATGGATTCGACCCCTTGGGTCTTCAACAAATGATGCCACCACTTATGTGCTATTCCATCCAAGTATCTAGAGATGAGCATGAGGGCATCATCCTGACACATAGGATTCCATTGCAAATATGTCTCAAATTCCTTCAACCAAGATCTAGCAGAAATTTCATTAGTACCATCAAAAAAGGAACTTGGGTCCACTTCATATTGAATATTTCTAACCTCTAGCTTCTAGATCTGATAATTTCTCTTCTTTCCTTCACAGTTGGGAGGATACACTAGATCTCGATACCATCAGTAATGTCCCCAAATGAACATTTTTCAAACCCAGATGGATTTTCCGCAAATCCCAAATAAAATGCAAGTTGGAAATTATTGTTTTTATGACAACAATGCAAACAACCCAAAATTCCTTGCCAAAACCCTAGGAGATTTGCCTATGGGTGTAAAATAGCCTCAAAACACCTTCAAAAATTATGAAATTAAATCTGTAGCTAGCCCTTGAATTATCAAATCTAAAAATACTTATATTTTTGCAAAATACTAAAAATATGATTTTTAATTGTAGAAAAACTGTTAAAACTTCATAAATTCATAACTCAGAAAATACCCAACAATTTTTGACAAATGATAGCTCAAATTGAAGATAAAATCACAAGCTTTCCAATGATACCAAAATCAGAATTTTCCGATGGGTGAAAGACACCCAAAACAAGCTCGGAAATTTGGAAATGTGTAGATGAAACCCTAACTGTACACGTAATCAACAACAACCATTCGCGTCTCTTGAAAGCCCGCCTCAAACAAGCCTCAAAACTGATCACAACACCTCAGATACGATTCTCCTTCAAACCCTTGCTTAGATCTGCAACTTTCATCCCTCCAACATTTCTGGAAAACTATTGGAAAACACAAATAATTCCTTGATCCGCAATGAAAACCCCTCAATGGAGAATCTTCACAACATAGAAGAAGAGTTTTCTTTCGTCTTATAGATCTTAAGAGGGTTTTTCGTCCTCTAGAGAATGCTTCAATGGGTTTTCGTCTTTTGAAGTAATGTGCAAAGCTTACAAGCTTAGACAAAAATCAGAATTTGTATAAAATAAAAGAGATATCTCTCCAAGCCAAGTCGACTTGCTTTTATAGGAAAACTTGGCTTAGTAGCCACCCACAACCACCAATCAAATGCCTTTCCCCACATTTAATTCTTTCTTGGCATTTATTTAATCCCCAACATGGGTCGCATTTTTCCCTTAGGGGAAATAAAAACATAAAGTGACCTTTTCTTTTTCTTTTTCTAATTTCACTTTATCTTTTCTCTTTTATTTTTATCAAGTCAATAATAAATTAATATAAGTGTTTTTTATAAAGTTTCTTTTTATGCACTTTATAATAATTTATTAAGACTATAGTTTCCTTTTTATCACCCCTTAGCCATTGGGAAACAAAATTGGGTGAAGGGTCTTTGACTGAGAAGGAGATATTACACATGTCATTCAACCGTGTGGGCTGTTAGGCCAATATCCGTCTTGGGCTTGTGAGGAAGCCAAATATCAGTTTGTGAGCTACCGAGGGAACCAAGTCACAACTCTATGTATAGGATAAGATTGTTGAAGCTCTATGAACTCTTATTTGAACTATGTGCAAAGTGACCAACTCGAATATGAAATGTGAATAACTCTGATTTGAAATGTGATCAACACTGATCTGAACTGTGTAAAATGTGAATTTATCTGATCTAAATTATGTGAAATGTGACTAACTCTGATCTAATATGTAAAATGTCCCCAATTTGTTTGAATTTTTATCATGTGTAAAAGCCATATCGAGATGAACCATATAAAACGTGTGTACCAAAAATGGTAGCAGAAATCATTGTGCATATGATATGATCATTATGGAACAAGCATGATGTGTGTCATTTCAAGAGTAAACATATGATGAACCTTGTTAGAAATCTATACAAATTATTAGTTAAATTGTAACAATGAATGTCAGAGAGGTAGGTTAGCAGACAAATGACTCAACACCAAAGGAACCTTTAGGACTCATGTTTTGACCTGACAAAACATGGCATGTGGGGCTGCCACAAGGCTTTTGACAACATCATCGACATGACATTGTGATGATATCTTGACTTGATCAACATTAACGTCAGTAACTATTACGTGGTAAGCATAGAAGTAAGCATGTGTTAAACAAGAATGTGCCAAATAGGTATGTGCCAAACAATTTGGAGCAATGAGGTCATAACGTAAACATGTAGTATATAGGGAGCCTAGGGCCTATAGTAATCAAACAATTATATGCATGAACACTTGATAAAGCAATATGGAACATGGTATTAACAATAATAAGTAAAAGCATGCAGCATGCAATGTCAACACATAGAAAAAAGCAATGTAGACATCGTGCGAAGCACCATACAATATTTAGAATAAAATACATGTCATGAAGTATAAGTCAACGCAAGATATCTTGTACATAGCTCTATATCACTAATGGAAAAGGGTGCAAAACAATATAACTTGATAATATTTTGTGTAAGATGTTGCCAATGTAGAAGGTTGCCCCAAGTGTAACACTTAGGAGTCGCGAAGCTCCCGTGTATGTGACCATGGAATAGGTCTATCATGTAGCTACTTCTTGTATACCATTAAAGTCCGGTGCATAGAGAAATTGGTATGCAAGTGCTAAAGCATGATAACATCAATGTCTATGTCTATGTAATAAGAATGTTTTTGTATCTGCATGAATTTCTCAACATATGAATAAAGCTTACACATGCTAGGCGCTCTAGGACGTGTGATGGAGAGAATAGAAGAATGAGCATGGGGTTTTGGGTAAGTATAATTCTTTTAACAATCACATCGAACCCTTGGAATGTGCTGCATCGTTGGGTTATGTGTAGGTGACAACTTGAGAATAGGTGTTAGCAGAGTGAGTATTGGAAAATCAAGTAAAAATCTTTTTGTCAAAGCTTAAGAGGCAAGTAGGTGATAAAGAAGATATGTACAAGTTGTATAGTTTTGAGGGAAACATGGTAGTGCTATTTGATGATCATGTCAATGTCATGATAATAATGCCCTGATCCATAGTGAATGAATTATGATTTTTTTGAATCAATTCGATACTTTGAGGCCATTTGACATAAAATTTTGTTTAGCCAATGACTTATTACTGACATCCTCTTTGTATTAGTTGTCATTGTAGTCTAAATCAATGTCATTATTCTCATCAATGTTTGAAGTTTGTGTGCTATGCGCTTGTTGCTATTTGGCATGTTCTTCATTTTGTTGTCAGGGAGGCAGGTTGGCATTTGCTGGATATGCTTTTTTGCAATATGTATTTCTTCTCGTGCATGAATTTGGCTAGATCTAACAACATATCAGTATAGTGGGTTGTTTGATATTGATTTTTGCATTATATGTATCGCACTTGTGTAGATGATTAAGGCACACGAGGTTTCTCATAATTCTTGGGGGTGTGAGATGATTGGTTAATATTGAAGTCTTCTAGACATGTCTATATGCCCCGAACCTATAAATGGGACTTTGGGTCTAGACACTTGGTTGTTGCAACATTGGGTAGATTATCCTTTGCTTGTGAAACGTGACCATTACTATTATTGTTGACTTGCTCAGTTGTCTTGTTAACTGGAATTTGCTCTTGATCGTTACTATCACAGGTATATGCATATTAGATTGTTCCCTAGAATTTGCTCTTGATCGTTCCTTTTCCTTCACATGATTCATGGTTGATTCTAGTATTGAAGGTGTTTGCACAATATTTTTCTTTGTTCTCGCACCCATGCTTGGTAATTCCGTACTAGATTCGCTTTATTGTAATGTGGTCATGAAAATAAGTTTCTCAATCTTGTTGGGTCAAGGCCCAACATTCATTTGTATGATAATTAAAAAATGGTCTACCTTGCTGTCATTATAATCAGTATATAGGACGAAAATAAATAGGGGTATGCAATCAATCCTTTATTTAGCAACTTCTGTAAGATAGCAGTTGGTTGATATGTAGGTGTACTAGTAGTGGAATTAGGAGATATTTTCTTGTGGGGTTTTGAATTGATAGAAGCACACGAATGATTAGCCTCACACTACATAACATTGTTAGCTAAAGGGCCTTGTCTACATGCTATGAGCTTATAAAATTCATTTAATTGTAAAGCCACGTGATCGACTTGGGTTTTAAGCCCAAAGCCACATGACTGACTTGGGTTTTAAGCCCAAAGCCACATGACCGACTTGGGTTTTAAGCTCATCAATAATGCACCTCAAGAGTGAAATTTGGTTAAAGGAACAAATGTAGGTTCACCTAGGGATGCAACGAGTTTGGGAGTGTAGTTAATGGGGATGTAATTTGGTTGAGCGTGTCATATAAAGGGAGGGGAACCCTACCATATAAGGGAGGACTGTGCCTAGATTCTATTTGTACCATACTAAGATTAACCCTAGGAGAAGAGTGGAGAGAGCTGCGTGGACTATCTTGAATCAAAGAATAAGATTCATTATATACATCATTTAATTCATTACTATCCTTAAGTATACCTTCTTCCTCTTGCATAAAAATAATCCATTAGATCGTCCATATGTAATCTAGGGTTTGGACAACACAATAATTGAGAAGTATAAACTATATTCAAGAATATGAAATATTAATATAATAACCTAACTCTAAGCCAAATCCTAATGGGGTAGGACAAAGGGTCTTAAAAATCATTTATGAAATTGAGACCCTAAGGGTGAAGGGTGAAACCCTAAGTTTTTGCGCAATTTGATAAATAAGCGGGTTCACCAAAATGTAATACAAAATTAGTATTTTAATACCTAATTTGATATATTGTGCTATAATGATAATTCAGAACTAGAATAATCCATCCAAACAATCCTAAATAATGCTTCTCTTGCAATTAACAATAGATTTTGTTTGTCTGTTTCTGTAGGGCTGATTTTTGGGTTTGTTTCCATACGATTACCGTGTTGTGCTGAGATAAGGCTCTCCTTGCTTGAAATCCCAGCTCTTGCTCTAAGACCTAAAAAGGGTTTGTAATAACTGGGCTGGATTGCCTCGCCACGCCTTGCTGATGTGATGAGCGTTGCACTACATACCACTTCTCCGTAGTGGATCAGGTCACATCTAGCTCGTCAAACCCTATGATGAGACACATGATATAGAATAAAACAATGGAAGATGGAGCCCTTGGTATGACCCGCACACTTGGCAACACACACTTGATACTACAATTTTGGCTGATGGCTGATCTAGGGCAGCAATATAGATGTATTTAGAATTTCTGTAACTTGTTGTGATAGTACTCTAAGGAATTGGATGCTTCAATGCTTGCTCTTGACCTTTATAAAATGAGTGCAATAGAGGATCCCTAGAGGCTCCTAATAGCTTATGGTAGATGTGTTTTTATTTGTAACCAGTTGAATGGTTTCTCTCTCAACTGACTCAATAGTACAACCTAGGCTGACTAAGTTAGGTTGTGCAGTTGAGAAGATGACTGTTAGAAGTGCAAGGAATAGATTTGTAGGTGGGGTAGGTTTGTGGCCGAACCTATCTTTTAGACTTACAAACCTGTCTAAGGTGTGCAAGGAATCATTTCTGAGACAATAAGCATTATGTATGTGTTTTTAGTGTCAGTTATTCCTGAGAAGCTGAGATGGAGAATAATTGTGATGTAGTGGAGTTGGGATATAGGAGAGAGCAGTAGGGTGCCGTAATATGGTCAGTTATATATAAATTGAATAAATGTTTAGAATAAGTGCCAAATGCCATATTGCCAAGTGTTTGGACCAAATTTTGGGTAGTGCAATTGCCTCTACTTTAATCTAGTATTGACAAATGCTTGTTTGAAGGAAAATGCAAACCTCACGTCTTGATCATGGGATGGTGGTGTAAACTCTTGAGTGCCTTCTGCCATGAAACTTGTAAATCGCATGGCAAAGATGCGATTAATGTTTGATAATGATGTATATAGATGTGTAACTTGAATTTGGAAAACTCTATATTTGAAACACTTGAAATAAAGTGAAATGTGCAGAGGAATGACTATACTTGAATGGCCACGCAAATCATGCTCCTGGTTTGCGGAATGTGACTAGTGACATGGGGCTTGCTCCCATTTGACGTGAGTGCTATCATCTTGTTGATAATCTTGCCTTGTTGGTAGCTTGAAACATTTGCCAACTTAATAGCTTTGCTTGTAACTTGAAACTCTTGCTTACTTAATAGCCTTGTTTGTAGCTTGAAACTCTTTCTAACTTTTTAGCCTTGCCTGTAGCATAATTTAGCCTTGCTAGTAGCTAAGCATGTCATTCAGTTTTGTAGGTTGTTGAAGCTGATTTCAGTTTTTCGGTTCTTGGGAAACCATATATCATTCTTGGACGAATGAGGAAGTCAAATATCAGTCTTGAGCTACTGAGTGATCCAAGTATCAACTTCATTTATGTGATAAAATCACTGAAAATATATGAACTTTGATTTGAATCGTGTGAAAAACGACCAACTATGATTTGAAATGTGAATAACTCTAATTTGAACTGTGTGAAATGTGACCAACTCTGATACGAACTGTGTGAAATGTGAACCACTCTGATTTGAACTTTGTGAAATGTGACTAACTCTAATCTGAACTATGTGAAATGCCCCAAGTTTTCTAAATCTGTATACTCTTAGCTGAAATCTATATGCACTTCTGAATTAGCCCATAATATGCCCCCATTTTGAGATGAGAGATGCTGTTATGTGTCACTCAACTCAAAAGAGAAAAGTGGTGAAGTGTATTATGTGTAAAAGGCATATAGAGATAACCCATACTAAAAATGGTAGCATAAATCATCGTGCATAGGATATAATCATTATAGAGCAAGCTTGATATGTGTCATCTCAAGGTTAAACATATGATGAGCCCTGTTAGAAATTCGTAAAAATAAGTAGCTAAAGTGGAATAGTGAACATTAAAGATGTATGTTAGTAGACACATGACTTGACACCAAAAGGTCTTTTGGAACTCACGATCTGGCACGACAAGACCTGACATGGTACGCCTGCCATAGGACTTTTGACAACACTATCGACATGACATCACGATGACATGACGAGTTGACCAACAATAATGTTAGTAACAATCAAGTTGTAATCATAGAAGCAAGCATGTGTTGAACAAATATGTGCCAAACAATATGTGCTAAACAAGTATGTGTCAAACAGGGATGTGATAGAAAAGTATGTGCCAAACGATTTAGAGCAGTCAAGTCATAAAGTCAACATGGCGTATATAGAGGAACCCAAGGCTTACAGTGGTTAACCAAGTATATGCAAGAACACGTGATAAATCAATATGGAACGTAGTATAATCAATAACAAGTAAGCATGGAGTATGCAATGTGAGTACATAGAAACAAGTAGTGTAGTGATCATGTGAAGCACAGTACAATATCTAAAATAAAGCACATGTCATGAAGTATAAGTCAACTCGAGATATCTAGTAAATAGCTTTGTATCACCGATGGACAAGGGTGCAAAATATATAACTTGACAATGTTCTGTATAAGATACCTCCAGTGTGGAAAGTTGCTCTTTCGTGTAGGACTCAGGGAGTCACGAAGCACACGTGTATGTGTCCATGGAAAATATCCATCTTGCAACTATCTCATTTATACCATTAAAGTCTAGTGCATAGAGAAGTATATATGTAAGTGCTAAAGCATGATAATATCAATGTCTAAATCTATGTAATAACAAAGCAAGTCACAAACATGTCTTGTTTTCGTATTTTTGGAATATCTGAATGTTTTTATATTTTTTTGAATATCTGAATAAAGCTTAAACATGCTAGGCCCCCAAGGTTGTTAGAGATATTGTCATTGATGTCAATGGAATGCACAACGATCAAAAGAAAAATAACAGTGATCAGATTGATGTGTTACAGTGATCAGATTTAATAACAGTGAATGTAATAATTGTATACCAAAATGTGCAGCGAATTCATGAAGGGACAACATTTATTTAATGGGCCAGCCGACCTCCATTAAGATTAAATGATTTGTTTTTATGTGGTCGACCTCCCTTGAAGAAGGCTGACCCTATTGGGTGAAGAGTCTTGGGTGAAGAGTCATGACCATTCAAAAGGGCATTTTTGGGCTATAAAAGGAAGATTTGTTGGATGGAGGAAGGGCAGATTTTGAGCGAATATCATTCGGAAGAAGAGCAAAATTTTATAAGTGTGAAATAAGAGTTATATCTTGAGAAGACAAACAAATTTGTGAAGAGGAAATAAAAGTCTCCATCATTCGTTGAAACAACAACACTACGAAGGTGGTATTGTCATCGGTTTGGAGGTTGGTGCCTCATAAAACAAAGAGATTGGTGTCTCTTGCTGAGTTGGTGCTCAACAGAAAAGATTGGTGTTTGAATTGCTAAGTTGGTGCTTGGCATTGGGGATCGGTGTCTCCAGTAGGTTGGTGCCTACACGAATTGTAAAAGAGTTATATATATATAAGAAAATATTTTGTCGTGGTTTTTTTCCCGAAAGGGTTTCCACGTAAATATTGTGTTCCTCTTGTGTTGCATAATTTTTAGATCTTGTGAGATTGCTGTTGTTCTGACTATTAAAGTTTTGAATTATTAAAAGTTTATCTTATACTGATTCACCCCCTCCTCTCAGTATAAGCGTGTGTTTAACAAAGGCCTTGGTTAGAGACAATAAAAGAATGTGGATGGGGTTTTGGGTAAGTATGATTCCCTCAACAATCATATCGAACCCTGGAATGTACTTGCATCGTCAAATTATCCGTTGATGCCAAGTAGAGAGTGGATGCTAGGAGAATGTATAGTGTAAAGTCAAGTAAAAAAATCTTTGTTGTCAAAGTTGAAGAAGCCTGTGAAAAAGAAGCTATGTACAATGAATTGTATAGATTAATATGAGTGAGGGAAATGTAGGAGTGGCATCCGATGATCCCATCAATGTCATGATAATAAGGTCCAGATCCATAGTGAATGAATGACGAAAAAGAAATTGAAATCAACTTGATACTCTCTGGGTTCATTTGGCATAAAATTTTGTTTAGCCAACATCTTATCCATGTCATCCTCTCGTATTCATCGTCATTGTAGTCTAATCAATGTCACCATTCTCACTATTTTTTGCGGTCTGCGCTTTATGCCCTCGTTGCTGTTTGATATGTTGTTCTTTTTGTTGTGGAATACGGGAGGCAAATTGACGTGCTGGATATGCTTTGTGCGATACATATTGCTTCTTGTGCTCGACTTTGGCTAGATCTAACAACATATTAGTGCAATGGGTTGTTCTATTCATGCTGATTTTGCATTATAGGATTCCCACATCATTTAGATGATCCAAGCACAAGAGGCTTCTCATAACCCTTAGGGGTGTGAAATGAGTGGTACATAATTCTTTGCTTGTGATTGTGATCATTATTATTATTGTTGACTTGCTCACTTGTCTTGTTATGTTTCATAGGTATATGCATATAAGGTTGTTCCTTATAATCCACTCTTTCATTTCCTTCACATGATTGATGATTTTATTAGTGAAGGTGTTTGCGCAATATTTTCCTTTTGTTTTTTCACTCATTTATTATACTTGCATAACTTTGTACCGGATTCATATATTGTAATGTGGCTATAATGAATAAGTTTAGCAATCTCGTTGTGCAAGGTCTGACATTAATTCGTATCATGTCCATTGATTCTATGGTAATCACAAAATGGTTTACCACATTGTTTTAATCGGTATATAGGATGAACATAAATAGAAGGTAATGTGATCAATCCTTTATCCTGCAAATTTTGTAAGATAGCTTCTGGTTAATATGTAGCTGTACTAGTAGTGGAATTAGGAGATATTTTCCGTGGAGTTTTGAATTGATAGGAGCACATGAATGATTAGCCTCACAATACATAACATTGTTATTTAATGGGGTTTGCCGACATCCTAAGAGCTTATAAAGTTCATTTAATTGTAAAGCCATGTGAGTGACTTGGGTTTAAACTTGTCAACAATGCACCTTAAAGAGCGAAATACATTAGGATTTAGTGCTTTTCAAAACATTATTAGAATGATTTATGTGTATGAGCTAATGAAACAACTCATTATAGATAGACTTGGGTGATTATTTGTACGTGAGTTGTGGTAACAAATCACCCCTATAGAATAGGAATTTGGTAGCTACTTGTGATAAGGTTTGACTCTTGTTAATGGGAGATCATCTATCTATATATGTAAGCAATGCATCTTTGGTAAACACAATGAATGTGTGATCAAATTCTTAATTTCATAAAAGAGCAGATTATTCCTGTTAGAGACAAAGGCAATATCCTTTAGAAAATGGTAGGCTAAAAACAATAAATGGGCAGCCCCATGTGTGTGTGTGTGTGTGTTGCCCGGATTTTTGGAGCAAGTTTATGTGTTGAAGTTCTCTTTATTTATTGATTAGATTAATTTGTAGTTCAGTATTATTTAATTTATTTTATTCACTACCATATTTTATAATTATGTGTGATGAGAGTTTAAAGTGGTGTAGAATTAGCAACCTGTGCAAAGTGCAACAATAAAGAAGGTTGAGAAATCCAGTGAGAAAATTCCAATAGACACCTCTTTGTAAGACAAACATATCTTCCTCATGCGGTATCAGATTGAGGCGATTCTTTTTTTGTTGGAAAGATAAAAGCAAGCTCAACAACTTTTCTATTTACACATATTCAGATTTGGCTGAAAAGAGTGCCGAACATGATGTGTAAGTGGAGTGAATATTTTTCCATAAAAACATAAGCATAGAAAAGCAGTAGGTTGGTGAGAAAACCAACACTCACTAGAAGTGAATGTGTGAACAATTTTGTTTGCGTATGTAGATTATCACTGGAAGTAAGTGATTTGTTGATGAGAAGCCCAACATATTGGAATTGAAAGCATAAACAATTGTGTTTACATATGTAGGCGATCACAAGCAACTATTGTCATGAGTAGTAGAGTGCATACATGTATTTGTTGATACACATGTTTGTTTCTAGTTCATGTGGTGTGGTTCCTCTCCCTATGTCCACACTAAGGGGGAATGTTAGCATTATTAGTGCTTGTCATAATATTGTTAAAATGATTTATGTGTGTTTGAGTTTTTTTGAAACTACGCATTATAGATAGAGTTGAGTGATTATTTGTACGTGAGTTGTGGTAACAACTCATCCTATAGAATAAGGATTTGGTAGCCACTTGTGATAAGGCTAGACTCCTCGTATATAGGAGATCATCTATCTATACATGTAAGCAATGTGTTATTGAATAAGTGAAATGAATTTGTGAGACTATTTTCTTCATAGGTTCATCTAGGGATGCGACAAGCTTAGGAGAGGAGTTAAGGGATGCAATTTGTTTCAACGTGTCATATAAAGGAGGGAGAACCCTATCATATAAGGGAGGATCATGCCTAGATTTTATTTGTATCGTATTTGAGTATTAATCCTAGGACAAGGGTGGAGAGAGCTATGTGGACTATCTCCAATAAAAATATCCTCAAGTATACCTTTTCCTTTACATAAAAATAATCCATTAGATCGTCCTTATGTAATCTAGGGTTTAGACTACACAATAAATGATATGGATAAACTATAGACAAGAGTAGCACATTTCAATGCAATGATGACCTAACTCTTAGCCAAACCCTAATGGGGTAGGAGAAAGGGTTCAAAATTAGATCTAAAATTGAAAACCTAAGGGTGAAGAATGCAACCCTAGGTCATTGCACGATTCGATAGATATGTAAGTTCAATGTAATACAAAATTAGTGTTTTAATATCTAATTTGATATCAAGCAATAATGATAATTCGTAACTGCATTAATAAGCCATCCAAACAAATCCAAAATTATGCTACTCTTGCACTTGCCAACATATTTGACAATGATAATCAATGGAAGTGCAATTAGGGTTTAGGGTTTGAGAGAGGAACCAAACTGTTGTGATCGACTGTTTGACGAAGTGCTTAAAATGTAAACAAAAGAAAATCAGGGTTTTGTCAAGTTGTCTATAAAACCTCAAGACCCGAAACTTAATGCAAGTGGGGTTCGTAGGTGCTTGGACACCTTCGTGGTCGAGTGTGTCCCTAAGGTTACGAACCTGTGCTCTGTACTTGCACACTAGATCTGAATTTCATGATCTTGTTCGCTTGTCTCTAAAGGGCTGATTTTTGGGTCTGTTTCCATGCGATCACCGTGTTGCGATGAGATATGGCTTCTCTTTAGTTGAGTCTTGCTCTTGAGACATAAAAATCAATTAGTAAAGATTGGGATGGACTACCTCACCACACCCTCGCTAATGTGATGAGCACTGCACTATATACCACTACTTCAAAGAGGGATCAAGCCATATGTAGTTATTCCAACCCTATGATGAGACACATGTGATATAGAGTAAAACAATAGAAGATGGAGCCCTTGATTTGGCCCTCACACTTGACAACCCACACAGTACACTTGATACTTTAGTTCTGTCTCATGGTTCATCCAAGGAACCAATATAGATGTATTCATAATATCAATAGCTTGTTGTGCTAGTGCTCTAAGGAATTGAATGCTTCAATGTTTGCTCTTGACCATCTTAGAGTGAGTGAAATAGAGAAATCCTATATGCCCCTAATAGTTGAGGGTAGATGTTTATATATGTGACCAATCCAACGATTTTCCGCTCAACTGATCCGAAAGTACCGCCTAGGCTGACCAAGTTGTTTGGTAAAGATGACCACTAGAAGTGCAAGGTACAAGTTTGTAGAAATCGGGTTAGGTTTGTTTACAAACTTGTCTTGTACTTACGAACTTGTCTAGGGTGTGCAAGGAATTAGTTTTGAGACAAAAAGTTTGTATGTGTTCAATAGTAGCTGCAGTGATTCCCGAGGAGCTAAGTTGAGATTAGTTTAAGGGTTTTAGGGTATAGAGGTTTTTAGGGTTTAGGGTTCCTTAATTGGTCGCTTATGTATAAATGAGATAAATTTTCAGATAAGTGCCAAATGCCATATTGCTGAGTGCTCCGGCCATATTTAGGGCACTATAAGTGGATTTATGAGCACATACGACTTATGAACACATGTGCCATAAATCTCTATAATTTACATCATAAACATTATAACTTGTTTATATAATGCCTTGGTCATGTTTATTTAGATAGATGTAATTTCCAAATGATATATTAATTTCTCAAATGTTGAGTGCCTTAAAGAAAATGTCTTCCCATGTGGTGTGGGAAACCAATCCAATTTCTTTATCCTATATGTGCACTCGGATGTAAAGGCAATGCACTTCAATGTAAGTGTTTGTCTGAGAATAGAAAACTGAATTCTTAGTCATCTTGATTGCACACTGATTATCACCATAAAAAGGTGTTGGATGCTTTTTCCTAATCATCAAGTCACCCAAAATTTTTGAGAAGTGACCACTTTACAAGTTGCACTTATAGTAACAAGATTCTCAAAGAAAATTTCAGATTGCGAAGTCCCTTTGATATACCTCGATACTCTTTTTGCTGCACAATACATTTTGTTGGGACAATTCAAAAATTCTGATGGCGCAGTAGTAGCAACGCTTTTGTTGTTTGTGAGATAAATTGAACTGTTAACAAGTTTTCAATGCATACTTTTATCTACAATTTCTACTGCATCATCTTTTGACAATTTGCAGTGTAGCTTCATTTGTGTTTGTTGAGGGTTACATTCATTGCTATGTGGGGACATGGTGTGAGTGTTTGGACAATGTCCCAAATGTTTAGGGAACATGGAGGGGATGTCCCCAATTTCTTTTTAGATTTTGATATTTTTCCCGCTCCCAAAAGAAAAAAATCTGTTATGAAAATAAACTTTGAACCCTAACCCTGAAAAGCTTCAGATAAAGTTTAAACCCCCATACTACATTGAATAAAGCTAAAAGATTAAAATATTATTTTTTCTACATTATTTTAAGCAGCCCCAGAAATCTGGGAATATGAGATATAGGTAACTATAGTTGCAATTCTCCATGTTGAATATTTGGTTTGTTAGACAACAATCGTATGTTTTTCCTACCAAACTTCTATGCCCAATCAAATGTAATAAGTCTAAATCTGCCTGAATCTGCCATATGAAAAATTCTAAAAAGACACGCTTCTTCCTTTTGAACTAAGCACATGCTGCAGTTAATTAATTCATTATCAAAGTAAACAACCTTAATTATTTGTTAGTTCATCAACTTTTTATCAATTAAACAATGCCTTGATCAACATGTATATCGACTTTGTATCTTATTAATATAACAACAGGAAACTTGAGTTAAAACTAATTCATTCATCACATACACATCAGAAATTATTTACGAGAAATATGCTTATTTATTGTATATCGAAATGATGACAACACAATATATTGTATACATGGATGTTTTCATTGGTATTCATTGTACTATACTTGATCTCCAATATGATAGTGTACAAACTTATGAATAGAGAATTTTTAATAGATTACTCCTTGTACATATAGCAATGGGGATGGTAGATACATATAGATGGTCTATAGATGGCAAACTCTAAATGAGTCAATTCAACTCATACATCTAGAAATGGGGAAGGTATGTACAATAATTGAATACAATAGTTCATACACATGTAATTTTAGCAACCCAAAACAGTCTTTAAAATCAAGGCTACAAGTACAATACATGTATATATAATTATTCCTTTATTGAGTCCTAATATACTGTCAAACAAAAATAGAATATGAAATTTCTGATTTTTGAAGAACCCTTGAAAGAAGCAATGGAAATGTCTGTACGCAGGATGAGGGAAGACCTTGAAAGGTCAAGTGGTTCGCTATTGTTCCCATCTTGATCTCATCGTCCTCTTGTTGTTGGATGAGTGCCTAAAGGCCTTTTTGTCGATGGATTGCTTAAAGGTCTTCCCCGTTGTGTTAAAATCCGAGTGCTCTTCCTTTTGTTGAGCCCTCCTTCATTGGGAGATGGAGAATTTCAGTTGATGTCAAAAGTAAAAATAAATAGATGTTGATGAAAATACAAACGATTTTTTTCGTTTTTGCATATAATTTAAAAAAATTCGCAAAATTACCTTAGAAATCCTTGGAAATGTTTAATAAATGCTCAATAAATGCTTTAGAAGTTCCTTGAAATGGATCTAAAGCACAAGAGAGTTCTATTTTGGTTTTCATTAGAACAATTATAATAGACAAAAGACAATATAGAAGAACAAAGATCAAGTGGAAATGTTTACAAAGTGTTTCTTGGTATAAGTTGTATATGTTGTGGACTGAACTATCTCCTAACCATATGTAACTGACGTGATCTTTAACATAATCTAATTCCTAATTGATTTATAAATAATATAAGATTGATTGTTTTAATCAATATGACCTTTTTATTAATAAAGGAGCTTATCAATATGGTCACTATGTAAACATTCAGTTACCCACCCCGTAATAGTTATATATGGTACACCATAAAGCCCGTCTCTAAATTGAATAGATGAAGTATGGGACAATGGAGTAGTTGTGTTGGAGAACCTTAACTTTCAATTGGTTGAGGATGTGGATGACAGTTCCAAACTCAAGTTGTATAAAGGGATGGTGACACAACGGTCTTTATGAAGAAAATTGCATCAATGAGTTAATTGAGAGCACCACAAGAAAAAGCACAGAAAGACATTGAAGTTTAATTTTTCGTCCACCAAGTTTTCGAAAGGAACGATTGGGGATATGGGATGCATTTCATGGGACGAATTTTTTTGGAGGCCATTTTTAGGGGATGGCATGGGATGGCTATTATAAAATAAGGGAAAATCTTAAAATATAGGAAATTTCAAACAGTTATATGATAACATTCATAAGTCATTCACCATATATATATAACTTAGAGCTGAATTGGGATTTCACATAAGATTCAATTTGGATATATATAATAATTACAATGAAATGCCCTAGGACTGCAAGTTTTAACTACAAAATGACAAAAACATAGAAAATCTACCACTACCCCTAGTAAAAATTCTGCTAAAATTGTGCATAAAAATCAGATTCTAAGTTTGAGTCAATGAAACTATGAGGGACTGCCTCATCCAATGGAGCCGTAGTAGATCCCTCTTGTGCCTCCTCATCTACATATGTGGCATCTTCAAGATTGACATCTCAATGTACGACGGAGTTTAGCAATGCTCAAAGTGTGTCAATCCCGAATTTGCAAGGCACCATGCATAACCACTAATTTCTTTGGTTGTCGAGAGGTAAGCCCATTCTTCTTAATTGACCAAATGAAGTTGTATGTGGACCAATTCCTCTTTGCAATAGAGGAATTGGCAACCTATGAAAGGAGGTCAGTGGCAAGAATCCTCAAGTCTGGTGCATTCTTGCCAAGCCATGTCCACCATCCACTAGGGCTAGTTTGAGCTAATGTAGCTTAATTTGTCCTCAACTTTGGTTCGCTAAATGTTATCTCGTGGAGGTTGACAAAGGCTAGCCAATGTGCTCAAAGTAAAGTATACTCCTCATCACTATGCATCTACAGAGGGCCTTAATAAGCCCTTCTTTCACCTCTTCATCATCCAATGTAGGCACTTTCCTAGGTTGTACTACATACCATTTGGTATTTAGATCATAGGCTGCCATATGAAGGGCCTTCATGAGCCCTTTTTTCACCTCTTTATTATCAGATGCAAGCACTTTTCTAGGCCATGTTGGATACCATTTGGGGTTTAGAGCATAAGCTGACATATGAAGCAAGGTGTTCATTGTGTTCTACCTCTATGTTACAATGGGTCTGATATGCTTGTGAAATCCCAAATTAGAATCCGTGCTATTAATTGCTTGCTTCATTTGCCCAAACATGTTGTCAAATGTCTCATAATTTTCTCCAAGACTAAGAGAGTTTGCATTGGCATATGTTATGACCCATACAACATGTGAGATGATGGACCAAACATATCAGCAAACAAGTTACAATTTTTTATAGAAAAGATTAAGAATTTAAGACTCAAATGATAAATACTCAAAATTGTGAATGATATTACAAAGAATGAAAAAATCAAGTAATTTATGAGTTAGAAACATTAATAAATTAATAAAATCAGCAATCTCTTACCTCATTATGAACCACCAACCATTTTCAAGGATCTTTTGTTTCACACTTTTTCCTTCAGCCGTGTTTCCTCTAGGCATCGACCTCTCTATCGGGAGTGAGTCTAGATAGGGGACCCCAGAAATCTATAGGCACCCTCGTAGATCAATAGGTCCCGGATCAAATAGGAACAACTGGGAGATTCATTCCTCCATTCGAGTAGTCGTAGTCGCACCTACACCCACCTACACCCACCTACACCTAATCGTTCGGTTCGAGTGAGCCGTCAGTCCAGACTAACCATCATTAACTGTAGAGGTTCTTGCACCTTGAGCATCCTATCTAACAAAATAAAGTAGTTGGCATATCTAGTATCCCCGGCTTAAGGAATTCCTTCCTTAAAAGTCCTAAATATAGCAAGTGAGGTGTGATGGTAGTAAATGAACATCTGTATGTCTCTAGCTTCTGCCAATCTTATCTTCACCCAATCTATCTTCCCATTGTCTTCCAATGCGTTGTTTAGTGCATGAACACAACATGGGGCTAAAAAAATTGTGCTTGTAAGCACCATTCACCATCAAGACAACTAATTTATATACATGCGCTAAATCAGTTCCCACATGTACAAAGTTTGAGGTCCCAACCTCCTCTATGACACCCTTTAAAATTTGACATTGGAAGTTTGCATCCTTTCTCTTCCCTAAACAATCAATAGCTCTAAGAAAATAAAAGCCAACTAGACATGTGACAATTATATTGACGAGTGGCCGATCTCTAATATAGGTCCACCCATCTATGATGATAAACCAGCCCGCACTTATCCAATTTTGCCTCATCTCCTCCATCATCACACTCACCTTAGAATACTTTTTATCAAGGAGGTTGGTGTGTAGTTTATGCTTTCTAAGAGGGGCAAATGAGGGGCCAATATCAATTACATCTTTCAACATTTGTTTGAAATAGGGAGAACATGCCACATAAAATGGTATGGCACGGTGCATAGGAAAATTTGGCTATAAAAGACTCAACTACTTCTCATTATTGCATATTGAACATCTTTGCAACACTATAAGCCTTTCTCTTTCCCTTGGTAGAACTCTCCCCCTTTTACTCTCAACATCCATGGTTTGGGTAGGTAATTGCATATTATGTTGCGTATTCTCGTATAGGCATTCATTTATTTTTTGCCTCATCCTTTATGTACAACTTAGTCACTTCAGCCTTCCCAACTAAGGTTGTTTTTGCGCAACCTTTTACCCTTTGTCCACTTATGCACAAAGGATGAGAGTAAACTTTTGTATAGCTGCCCTTATATTGCTTGTTGCACAAATGACACAACCATACCTTGCCCCTCTCCCCCGCCCCATGTTTTTTTCCGTTGTCTTTGTCTATGGCTGCAAATTGTGAAAGGGTTTTTATGGAGTAAATGGGCCCTTTGATAAATTGAGGAGTTCAAGGGCTTTCAAATGGATTATTTGAACCCGAGTCCTCGCAACACTCCCATTCTCGTAACAAGCCCTTATAATACCTCTATGGCCTCTCGTGTTGAATCTAAATCTCTTCACCTTCACTATCCTCACCGTTGTTCATTGTTGTTTTGTTGAAAAGTCAAAACACAGCTGCAAGTGCAAATATAAAACAAAAAATAAGCAAAAACCTCCCTAAATGTTTGAAACATCGAAAAACAAAAAAATAGTGCAAATGAAGAATGGATAGTAAACTTACCTCAAATGATGTATTTAAATGCTCTCTTTGGTCCTTTTCATTGTTCTCTTCTCTTCTCTTCTCTTCTCACCGCTGTTTTGCTTCTTTACAAAATGCAAAATGAAAAAATGAGGTTGTTTTTTGGTTTTAGTTGCTTGTGTGGTTGTTTTCGGTTTAGGGTTAGTGGAAAGGAGTGTGGTGGTTCTTGTGGCCCCCCAATCCCCATTTTTTCAAATTTTGAGTTTTTTAAAAGAGAAAATGCATTTTACAACTACTGGGATGTAAGAGATTGCTAGCTATCCCCGGGTACGGTCAAGGGATGTCTAGACATCGCCAAACGTAGTAGTTCCCTGCAGATTTTTTCACATCCTAGGAATGTTTCCTTTTAAAAATAATTGGGGACGTCTGGGTGATTTCCTTCCTATCCCCAAAATGTCCCCATAGAGTTCCCAAGGGTACATTGGTTATTTTTGAAGGCATTTACATGAGCAATTAGGAGGGAAAGCTAGTATGTGATGTGCAAATTCGAGGGCCACACGCTGGCTAATTGTCAAACATGACAAAGGAAGGGAAAATATTTTAGAACAACAAGATGTAGTTCGAGGAATGCATTTTTGATTGCTCATCAATCGGTAGAAGGTCAGTAATGAAGGACAAGTCGCAAAATAGTAAAAAGAAAGGTTAAACACCGAGTTTTGGATGAAATGTCAATGCCAAAACCAAACTAGTGATGAAATTCAAAATTTTAGTGGACAACATTAGAATAATTTGGAAGAAAATCATTTTCCGAAAGAGTGCTATTCATCACAATACAACTATTTGAAAAAATGTGAAAACGAGTCATCCTTAAAATACAAGTCCTCGAAGATCTTGGAAAAGGTTGGGACACGTCACAAAGTGGTAGGGAGAGCGGTTTGTGCTGGTATATAGGAGAATTACCATTTTCTTAACAAATGAAATACTTGAGGGTTGTTTCACAAAATTTAGAAAGGAGAGATCGCTTTGAATTGGCGAGAAGACAACTTAACATCCATAGGTTGGCAAAGTGAGGTGAAGAGGACACACAAAGGGGTGATTTTTATGCTCAGATGACTCAGATTCAAATTCTAGTATGTCTAAGAGGTACATGCCAGCTATTGCTCAAAAGAAAGGGCAGGTCTTTTTGACAAGTAACAACTTGGGGATGACACATGCTCCTACTTTTGCGTGATTATCCATGAAATTTTGGAGGTGGGGAAGCACCAAGCCACACCCTTGAGGTTAGGCTCCCGAGTCCCAACCACTACAAAAAAAAAGGAAAAGGAAGAGGTAGACAAGAAGGGGAACCCGAAAGAGTAGAAGACATACGAGAGACAATACAAGAGAACAAAGTTCTACCCTTCTACGAGGAATCATATTTATCACCAAAGGAAGAGAATTTAGACACCCAATGGCAAAGACTTTACAACATCCGGAAGTGCATCATATGGCTCTGATGAAAATTTTGATAGGACAACTTGCTAACAAAAGTTTTGGCAGCCATCTTCAAAAACTATCACCTGAAAATGTCCCAGTCAGGTTTTATCATTAGGAATAATCAGATTGAGGTGACATTTGAGGTGGAGGTCTTCTAGAGTCCCGGGGTTGGTGTGAAGCGGGCATAAAATTTAGACCAAGAAGATGAAATGCCTACATGGGAACAAAGCCGAGTTTATTGATGCATTTTATGTGATGATGTTCCTCGCGACTTTGTGGACATGTAGAAGGCAAAGACCCATTAGGAGGATCAAGACGAGGGGGTTTGACCAGCAATGTAGAAGAATTATGGCTTCCTTATTAGACCTCTAAAAATGATGATGCATCAAGAACTTGCTAGACTTGTTGTTTGTTGCATTTGATATGGGAGATGAGGAACTTAGGTTATCCTCTATGCATAATACTGTATATGCACGATTTTGCAAATGTGAAACTATATAATTGTCCTTGAAAATGGACATATTGTCCAAATGGTCTAAGAGATCTTATATGAGTCTCTATGCACAAGCCTTAGTGTATAATCATATTGGCGTGCAAGGTATTCCCTTAGTAGGAGAGGGAGGGAATACCTAATTCTTTTCAAGAATCTTGCATTAGTCAGAGCTTCCCCACTTCCCTTTCAGGAGAAGTTGTAGATGAGGAAGTTTGGGACAAGTTACTTTGTTGAGGACCAATACTACAAGGAATTGATCAACGAGGAGAGGTTTGAGGATGGTGTCAAGAAAAGTTCTCTTGGGAAAGTTTCATTAGTGCCTTGAAGATGTGGTTTAACAACACTTGCACCTTATGGAGTCCAGACCAGATCACTCTTAACAAGTGCTACTGGCCCTCACAACTATTTGTGGATTTCACCATCTTCAACTCCTAGTGCACTTCTGTTACTGCTAGGGGACATTACTAGCATTGCTCATTAATATTACCCTAAGTTAGAGGATGACTATGATCAGGAAATTGAGATGAATGGAGGAGTAAAGGGAGACCATTGAACAGGCTCGTAATGATGTAGACGTCAATGTTGAGCCCATGTGGAAATTGGATGTGTAATCACTCCTTGAAGGTAGTGCAAAATACCAAATACACACATAGGAGAAGACATTGGTGCATGTCTAACACCACACATAGACAAAGGCCAACACAAGAGTTTGATCCCCACAACAAGGAGAGCATTACTTAGACTGATGAGGAGCGATTGCAGATCCTGCTGGTTGCGGATTCTTCTTAGAGGAAGGAGGAGAAGCCCAATGAGAAAACCCAGACTTGAATCTAGGAGAACTTGATCAATCTCCATACATGTTTGCTAGATGAACTTAAGTACACACATAGGAGAAGACATTGGTGCATGTCTAACACACCACACATAGACAAAGGCCAACACAAGAGCTTGAGCCCCACGACAAGGAGAACATTACTTAGACTGATGAGGAGCAATTGCAGATCCTGCTGGTTGCATGGATTCTTCTTAGAGGAAGGAGGAGAAGCCCAATGAGAAAACCCAGACTTGGATCTAGGAGAACTTGATCAATCTCCATACATGTTTACTAGATGAACTTAAGGTCTCCGATGTCAAGCACAACCAAGGGGAGACATAGTATGGGCATCGTGGTATCCAAGATTTCGTGGGCCTACACCAATGGCTAGGTCATAGCAGCATTGTTATGAGAGAGTCAACCATTACAATGAGCATATGATTCTCTCAGTGGCGGGATGATACGTAACCAAACTAGATATTCCAATGTATGATTCACCAAAATGATTTGCTTTTATTTTTTCACCGTTCCCAGCCCCATGCCATTCAAATGACAAAGGCTGCAAGTTGATTTTCCAACAACTTTGTGGCCTCCTTACATCATATATTCATTATGCGTTTGTGCACATGCTCACATACATGCCAACATTGCTTATATATCAGATTTCATACCCCTTCTATGCTACCACCAACATGTGAATCTTCTCTTCTCCACAAGACCAATTGTATAACAGAGAGTATGCTGATTCCTTAATTTTGGGTTTATAATATTAAGCGGAAATTGCTTGTTTAGAAACTCGTCAAAGACTATATGTTTTTGGTTTATAGCTTATATTTAAAATATAAGCATGGCGGATCCACTACTGTTGTCGATAGTGTTTAAAATGTAAGAGTGACCCAAAACAAGTCACCCACCTTGTATAAAACAAGGTGATCTCATTAGAGATCGGTTACACATAAGAGAATTATGCGAAATATCAAGTGTGACATATGAATGCGAGCTATATGTGCGAGCTGGTTATAGATACATGATGCAAATGGTGAAAACACATGAGCAAATGTATGAGGCAGTTTATAATCCCTTTTTGAAGGTGTAATTGCAAGTGGATCTGTGAAAATAGTGGGAGTGTTGGGTGAAATTGAATTCTCAATAAAGATAAGTGATTTTCAGTGGTTTTTTTACCTTTCATGGTTTTCCCACTTATATCTTGTGTCACTGTGTTCATTTACTTTCTGTTTCATGTTGTTTACATGTTGTAATCTGCAATAACACCCTAATCTATGGTTTAATCACTACATTTCATAAACTATAATTCTCAACAATTTAATGTGGTGGATCTATAATTTGTAACATTATTTATCCCTAAATTTCCTAACATGGTATCAAAGCTTGTGTTTATGCATGTGTAGGATAGATTTGGATGTTTTTGATTACAGATGTGAAGAAACTTGAAGATTTTTCAGATCTCGTGAAATCCGAAGCTTGCATCGCAGCTTCTCCTCAAGTTTATCAAGTGCAAAACTCCAATTCCCGCCAAATTATTTGAATTTAAATGTTTTGAATGATTTAAGTCAGTTATGGAAGGTTAGAACTTGGTTTTTGCATGTGTTCTTATCTTCCTCAAAGCCTTCTTGTGTCTAGATCTGCATTCTCTGTTATCCGCAATTGTCCTTTAAGATTTTCTAGGCATTTGCAGATTTCAATGGGCTTTTGCGGCAAATTTGAATATTTGGCGGCATTTTTGAATAGTGTGGGCGAATTCTATCTTCCGCGGCATATTTGTGGCTTCCACGACCTTTTTTAAATTTTAAAGTCTTTCGTGGCCTTTTCTAACCCTTCGCAGCCTCTTCACACTCTTGCGTGACACCCTTAGCTCTCAAGGGCATTTCCTTGGCCCTTCGCGGCCATCTTCGCTTGCTTCGTGGTTTTCCTTGTTCCACAACACAATCTAAGTCTTTCACATCTTATTTTTCTCTTTCCGGTGTTTTCTAAGCCTTGAGCAACATTTCTAGCCTCGCGGACTTGTTTCGTGTGCTTCATGGCATCCTTCACTTCGCAGAATTCTCCTTTTTTTAGTCTTGCATGGTTTTTCTAGTCTTGCGTGGCTTTTTAGTCTTATGCGGTTTTTTTGTCTTGTGCGACTTTTCTAGTGTCAGCCGACTTCTTTAGTTTTGTGGCTTATCTAGTGTAGCACGGCTTTTTAGTTTTGCTTGACCTTTTAGTTTTGCGCTGATTTTTAGTCTTGCATGCGGCATTTTTAGTCTCCAGGGTCTTTTTACCTATCTGTGGATCACTAAAATTTGAAAAACCCGTGTAATTCTTTTTTTGAAAATTTTAGTGTATTGCGGCTTCAAAACTTCTTCAAGCAATTTCTTCTTCTATGGTGCCTTGCAGACCTTCGTGGCACATTTTTTGTGCTTGTGGTCTCGCTTGTGTCGCCCCTTCCTTTTCGAAATTTTCTTTGTTCCGTGAAATTTTCCTTTGTTTCACGGCTTTTGGCTTAGTTTTCCGTAGAACATTGAAACCCACGAAACACTGTCTATGTATCGTGGCCTATAAATTTCTTCAAAAGGCTATAACTTTCTTCCTAATTCCTTGTAGCCTCTTGCATTTTTTTAGTGTTGAGCGGTCTTCCTTCTTGGTGGTCTCACCCTTTTTGAAGTTTTTTTATCAAGTTGCAAGCTCTCTCCTTTAACTTTAAATCCACTGTAGTCTGGTTTCTTTGTACCACGGATCTCAACAACTTCTAAAAATCGGCCTAGCGCATTGTTTTTTTAATTTTTGCTAATTTTTCCTAAACATAGCTAGTACTTCTGTTTTTTCCACGAATAAATCTCAACTTTTAAATGGGTTTAATTACAATATTTGGAGAATCAGGATTAAGGCTATCCTTATGGCTAGAAAGCTATGGGATTTAGTTAGTGGTGTTGAAAAGAAATGCAACGGTAGACAAACTACATTCTAAAACTTGAGTGCTTTCTCCCAAAATCCTAAGCCATGTCCATCCTATTGCAAAGCATCAAGGATGAATTTTTGTTGCATATAGGTCACGTGGAGTCTCCTGTTGATGCATGGAAACCATGCATGAAGGTAGCTGCCTCTCCAAAATAATCAAGTTGATCATGAAATTATTCACAACTATGAAAGCTGATGAGAAAATTGATAATTATCTAGCTAAAATTAAGAACTTTAAAGCTCAATTGGATGGGTGTAATTGTGAATTGTTTCAGGAGAAGTTGCTTTACTTCATTATTCAGATTAACATTCATGAGAAAGTTAGAAACTATATTTCCATTCTGAATTTTGATTTGCCTGATTTAGACACCTTGTCTTCCCTCCTTATCCAAGAAGAGAGTGTCATGGAGAACTTCGACTTAAAAGAGTGCTTCTCAGGCATTGTTTTCCCAAAATCAAAAACCTTTTAAAAATCAAAATAACAACAATATAAATCAACAATCTAACTTCAAACCTAAACACAATAGGAATAATCAGAAGTTTAAAGTAAAGTTTGATGGCAAGTGTACCAATTGTGGAAAATTTGGTCATAAAGCAACTAATTGTCATTCTAACAAGTCTAATGCTAATAATAAAAACTTCAACAATAAAAACAAGAAGAATAAAAATCAGAATCATGCTAACAACCAAGCCAATAATGTTGAGAAACTATTGCTCTTTATACTGCCCTTTCAACCTCTAATGACAATGAATGGATCCTAGATAGTGGTGCCTCTAGACATATGACATACATGCATGATATTCTATCTGATGTTGTTGACTGTCATGAGAATATCTATCTAGGTGAAAATTTAGTCATCAAGTCTGAATGTTATGGCAATGTTAAGTTAGCAAATGGCATCATTAAGAATGTTTTATTTGTTCCTAACTTAAATAAGAATGTTTTATTTGTTCCTAACTTAAAGAAGAACCTTTTATTTTGTTCTCAACTAACCAAAGAAAACTACAAAGTTGTGTTATTACAAGATAAATGGTATGTTAAGAATGAGCTTGGTAAAGTTGTTGTTGGTTTACAAAAGAATGGTTTGTACATTTTTGATGGATTTGTTGTTGAATCTTGTCTTTCCTCTTCCTCTTGTGATGTTGTTCAATTGTGGCATGAAAGACTTGGGCATGTAAACTTTAAGAGTTTGTATGATATGTCATGCCTTAACCTTGTAGTAGGTATTCCTAAGATAAAATCAGACCATGGAACTTGTGAAAGTTGCTTGCGTGGTAAACAACATGTTCAACCATTTCACAAACATCATGAGTCCAATTCCTCTTGCTTGCTTGAGTTGGTTCATAGTGATGTAAGAGGTCCTTTGGAAGTTTCTTCTCTAGGTGGAGCCTTGTATGTTGTTAGTTTTATTGATGATTTCTCAAGAATGACTTGGTCTTATTACATTAAGAAAAAGTCTGATGTCTTATCTAAGTTTCAAGAGTTTAAAGCCTTGGTTGAAAATATGACTAATCTGAAAATTAAAAGAATCGAACTGATAATGGAGGTGAGTATGTTAATAAAAAGTTTGATGAGTTGTGTGTCTAGTGGAATTAAAAGGGAGCTAACCACTCCTTATTCTCCTCAACAAAATGACATAGTTGAAAGGAAGAATAGAACCATCATAGAAATGGCTAGGACTATGCTTCATGCCTCTAATGTACCTAAGTTTCTATGGGTTGAAGCTATGAACACTATTGTTCATATCCTTAATAGAATTCCTACCAAAGCTTTGCATCAAACCACACCTCATGAAGTATGGACCAAACAAAAACTTGATATCTCATATTTGGTAGTCTTGCTTCCCTTCTCATTCCTAAAGTCAAAAGACAAAAACTTGATCCTACTTCCTACTCTTGCATTTTTGTTGGGTATGACAGTCAAACAAAAGGATTAAGAGTCTATGATCCAGTTAAGCATGTGATTGTAGAAAATAGGAATGTGCATGTTCTTGAGAAACCTTTTTGTAAATTTGTCTCTCTTCCCTCTTTTGTGTTTCCTGAATCTGAAAATCTTCATTTTGATGATCCTTCCTTAGATAATATGGAAACTGATTTACAAGAGACAAATCATCCTTCTTCTGACATGATGGATGTAGACCTTGAGGGGGAGTCTTCTCAATCTTTGTCTTAGTCGAAAATTCTCGGTGTTACGTGGGGACGCGTCCACTAGATTTTGGTGACGTCTTGGACCTCTTGAATGTTTCAGGGGACTTGGAGACTTGGAGGGGCGTCCCCAATTTTTTTAAAATATTTCAAAAGTTTTTTGATGTTTTTACTTTTAAAAACATGTTAATTTAACCAAGAACATCAAATTATAATCTTGAAAGTACCTAAACCTAAAATACGCTTTAAATCCCTAAATGTCATTGGAAAAAGTTAAAATATTCAAATATTAATTTTTTATGTATTATTTTAAAAGCTATCCTCATGGTCCCCAAAATTTGGGAAAATTTTTGTCGTCTTAGAAACCCCATCTCTCTGTGCCCCCATACCCCCATCCCCGAGACTTAGATAACTATGAAAATTCTTAAATGGGCTAAAAATTTGGTTTCAAATTCTCAGCCTAATAATTTGAGAAAGATGACCTACAGTCAACATTCTTATCATGCCTTGTCAACTGTTTATGAGGTTGAACCTCAATCTTTTGAAGAATCCAACTTAGATGAAAGATGGATTACAACCATGAAAGTTGAGTACAATGCTCTAATCAAGAATCAAACTTGGGAATTAGTCTCTCTTCCTCCTAAAAGAAACATTGTAGGTTCTAGATGGTTGTATAAAATTAAATATAACTCATTGGTAAGATTAATAAATTTAAGGCCAAATCAGTTCTTTAGAGGGTTTACTCAAAAACCTAGTTTTGATTATGTTGAAACCTTTGCCCTTGTTGCAAAAATGAGCACTATTAGAATTCTTCTAGCTCTAGTTGCTCAACATGGTTAGGAGATTCACCAAATGGATGTCAAAAATGCTTTTTAAATGGTGACTTGAAAGAAGAAATTTATATGCATCAACCTAAAGGATTTGAAGAACCTGACAAAGAATTGTGTTTGTAAACTTAAGAAATCTTTGTATGGTCTTAAACAAGCTCCTAGAGCTTGGTTGGTAAGCTAAATAGTTTTTTTCAAGAGCTTGGTTTCAATAACTGTTTTGCTGATAATGATTTATTTGTTAAAACAAATGTTTTAAAAATCGGAGCCGGACTCAAATCCGGACTCAAAACCGTCGAGGGTCGACCGGACCGAATCGGAAACGGATCGAACCGGACCGTTTCAAACTCTATGAACCGGTTTACTAAAAAACACATAAAAATTACATTTTTAAAGAAAACAATATATTTGAAAGATTAGAAACCATGATTCCAACAATTACACACAAAATATGCAAAGTTTGCTCATGTATATACTATATAACAGTAAGAAAGGTGTTTATAGCAAAATGGCACGAACTCCAAGTAAGAAAGGTGTTATAAGCAGAAATTTTGAATAAAAAATTGAATTTTTTATACTCAGTGTTGTATGCATGCATCTTTACATGACTCGGCCGGTTTAGGATGAAACCAGACTGGTTCGACCGGTTTGGTACTAAACCGGCCGGTTCCTTACAAAAAGCGGCGGTTCGATGCAAACCGGAAAACGGTTCGGTTTTTTAACCGGTTCATGTCTAAATATGTTGAACCGGTCGAACCAGCCAATTCGGTTCGATTCGATTCGGCGGTGTTTAAAACACTCGTTAAAACTGAAAACAATCATGTTATTATCATTGTCTTGTATGTTGATGATCTCTTGATTATTAGTAGTGATAAGAATTGAACTCTTGAAAACAAAGATAAATTAAGACAACGAATTGAAATGGCTGTTTAATGAGTGTTAAATTATTTTCTAGGCATAGTTATCCGTCAAAGTCACAAATATATTATTGCATCTGAATCACAATATGGAAGTTGGTGTTAGATTAGATCCAAAACCTTTTTGTGTTAAATTTAATTGTACTTTATATGGACAGTTTGATGGTAGTTTGATTTATTTAACTATCACTAGGCTTGATATATCCTATGCAGATCGAATTGTTTCTAGATTCATGCAGGATCCTTATGAGGACCATTGGAAAATGACAAAAAGGATTTTAAGGTATATCAAAGGTACAATCAATTATGGTTTGTGTTATTCTTCTTGTGATGATGCAAATTTATTTGGTTATTGTGATTCTGACCATGCTAGTGATATTGTGGATAGAAAATCTACTTTTGGATATGTTTTCAAGTTGGGTGTAGGTGTAATCACTTGGAGTAACAAGAAGCAACCAACAATATCTATCTCTTCTATTGAAACAGAGTATATAAGTGCTATAAAAGCAACAAAAGAAGCCATGTGGCTGAAAAGATTGTTGGATGAACTTCATATGGGTGTCAAAGGAAGTACTCTTCTATGTGACAACCAAAGTTGCATTGCTCTTGCAAACAATCTAGTCCAACATCAAAGAACCAAGCATATTGAGATCCATATGCACTTCATCCAGGAGAAAGTTCTCAATGGTGACATAAATCTCAAGTTTTGTTCCACTGAAGAGCAGGTTGCAGACATTTTTACCAAGCCCTTGTGTGCTCCAAAGTTCTGCAAATTCCATGCTATGTTAGGCATTTCAGATGTTAGCTCTTATGATCATGTGAATGACATTGATCTTCACCTCTGAATCATATGAGTTTTGGCCTTTCAGAGCTGCCCTTGAGGGGGAAATAAGAAATGAGCATGTTGCATGTTTTTTCTTGTGCAATGCCATCTCTTAACGGCTTGATTGTGTCAAATTGGATACTCCTAGACTATTTCCATGTTGTTTAAGTAAATTGTCATGTTATGTGAAGTTTACTTATAATCCCCAACGAAGCATTAGATATGAGAGGTTTTTTGTTTTATAAAAACTCCATGATCTTATGTAAGACTTCATCCTTAATCACTTTATCTTGAGAATTTGGTTTGTTCTAGTGTATTGCGGTTTTTACAAAACTTGCATGGGACACTTGCTTTGTGCCACAACTTCCTAAAGTCCGCGGAACACTACAACAATGTACCGCGGCTTTTCTAAAACCCGTAGATATCTTTGTAGTAGTGTACCGCGGAGTTGCGAAAACCCGCGAACATGTTATGTCCCCTTTTTGAAATAATTTAATTGAAGACTTCTTGCTCATCATCCTTTTCGTGGGCAAGAATAAGTTGAAAAAAGGAAGAACATGAGCTATATTTCAGGTTCTTTATTCATATTTATGTTTTCATTTGGTGTTTTTCTCCTTAAGGTAGGTCAGTTTGGGATTATAATGATTCCAACATGAAATTAAGAGAAAAAGTGAAGATCATTAAAATGTTGGCAAGGTTGGGAAGATTCCCAACATGGAATTAGAAAATAAAGTAAGCTTGAGGTCAGTTTTCACCTAATTGGGCTTTGGCGCCAACAAAAGATATAAAGGAGGTCGCTTGGCCTCATTTGGATTATCTTTTGGCATTTACACTTACTATATCTTGGTTTTTTTGGGTTGATTGCTCAATACCTTTCCACTTGAGGACGAAAACCCTCTTGTGTGGCATCCAAGAGGATAAAACACTTCCTTGTGACATAGTGGAGAACGAAAACTCTCCATATTATCGAATCAAGACAATCTTTGAAGACTATCTTGCTGGTTTGCAACTAGGGCTTGGAGAAGAAGGAATACCAAGGGTTTTGGTATTATTTTATGCCCCTCTCCTAGGGAGCGACTTGCATAGGAGTGTGATTGGGTCCTTTCTAGGGCACAAATTTACATTCCAAGTTGATATTTGGACTTCTCATATTTTATAAGGCTGATATATTGCATATTTGTTATTTATTGGGGTTTGGTGACCTCATTTTCAGTCACTTCTATTGGCCGCACTTTTGCTTTTTATAATTAAATTTTCAGCTGAGTATTTCATTGGATTTTGTGGTGAAAAGTGTCCCAAAATATTCATAAAGTGTTTATCTATGTTGTGGATGATTTCTATGGTGATATTTGGTTGAATTTTCACTTTTTGTAAGCTGCTGCTAATTGTTTCAAATTTCAGTTTGTTGTTATAAAATACACAATTTACTTGGGGTTTGTGCTATTTCCTTGTTTTTCAGTTTTAGCCGTATAAAGGGACATTACAGTGGTATCAGAGCATCGATCTTCCCATCCCGAGGTTATTTGTGCAAGACGGTGATAAAGATTACAGACATGGATTGGCGACCTAGGTTTTTACCAAAGGAAGAAGTCATTCGGAGGTGGAATATAGGGCTCTTTCGAATGAGATCTGTGATGCTATTTCACTTGCCGAATTCATAGGGGTAAGAAAGGGAAGGTCAAGGTTGAAGCCTAGACCTCATGTGCCATAGAGAAATTTTCAAAATACTTTGGAGAAGGTGGCACTCTCCACATTTGATGGCTCCAACAAGGGGACAATCGGAACATGGATGAAGATGCTAGGGTTAAACCCTAGACCACAAGAATACGCCAAGGAGCCAAACCCAAAGGGGTTTCTCTTGAAAGAAGAAAAAGGAAAATCAGATCTGCAAGAGGGTTTTGAGGTGGAGTCCCAAGAAGACCACATTGAAGGACATGGAAAGGTGTTGCTAGATGAAGAACCAAAAAGGTTTTTGATGCAACAAAATCTCCACAGAAAGAGGAAGAAGTCATGGAGCATGAGCTAAGGAAAAAATAAAAATTCGATTTGCAAAATTGTGGAGGGAATTTGGTGGTTGAAGCCAAAGTTTTGGCTGATAATCAGCTCGTTGGAATTTTCTGAACAACAATCAATAAGAAGCAAATTGACGCAGCTTCTTGACTTCAACGGGAACTGTGATGATGTTCCAGACGTGTGTTAAGAAAATATGTAAGGAGTCAATTTGGAAATATTTTTTAGTTGTTGAAGGAGCAAAGGAAAAGGAGGGTGAGCTCCTTGTGGGCAGCCCAAGGTATGACCATGATGACCATATTTCTGATTTGTTGCTTCCTATCATGCCATTTCAGATTTACGCTCATAGGTAATTCGTTGAAATAGAGGACCTTGGCGCAAATTTGATGCTCCATAGCAAATCACGGCAAATGGGTAGTCTTCATGATGCTAAGAATAGAGACTAATCAGAATTGCATAGGGTCGATGGGCCAAGACTTTTGGGTGACCTTGTTGAGGGCCATATAGATGAAGATAGTACTTTTCTGGGTTCCTATAATCACCTTTTGTTCGCTGGAAATTTCAGGATAGTAACCTATGGTAAGTGATTTTATCATCTTCTTAAGGAATTGCTACATCACCTTCATGCTATGTCTTTGCAATATTTTGGTCATCATAAAGAATACTCTATCCAGATCAGATCTGTCAGGACACGGGAAGCCACCTTCCAGTCTAGAGGCTTTCATGATCACACTCGGTTAGGGGCCCTCCCCCATGGATCACGGTCATCCAGGAGGATACAGAGGGCTCGTCTTACTCGTCTTTTTCCTAGATGCCGACATTCCAGACTCTCCATAGTTTCAACTACAAGACACAGGCATAGCGCTAGCTACTTTCATTTGCCCTCGGATGCTAGGTGATAGTGTTGGAGATGGGGCTTTTTCTGCTCCCATCTTCTTTGTCTCCATCCATCTGCACTCTCCTTCTTCTTGTGGCCCTTCTCCTTCTTCTTTCCTTTTTCTTCTCTCCTCTCTTGTTGTTTGGACGACCTTTTCGGGTCTCCTTGCTGGTTCTTTTGGCATTGTATCATGCAGTCCCATTGACCTACTTTTGTGGTCATTCGTTGGACAATAATATAATTATCTTATCTTATCTAACGACATTGTGAAGATGAAGGGTACCAAGTGGGAAAAGGGAGAGCTTGGGCTACAAAAATTAGGAGTTCATAAGTTTCAGCTGGCTGGACTGTTCCAAACAGTTGTCAAGAGGAGGTCAATGAATGAAACTCCCAATCCTAATAAGAAGCCTAAGGTGACCCAAGACAAGCACCAACAAATTTGGGAAGAATGCAAGAAGGAAAGGATTCCATTTGGTGAAGAGATCATGCAAATGAAGAGTGTTGATTCAAACTCAGAGATTTTGAAGCATAAAGACATCACGAGCAGCCCATGGTATGTGAATATTCCATTTCTCTTGCTGGCCAATTTTTCATTTCAAGTATGTTGTCATCACACACCATTGGTTAGGAAGGGTGATCATGTCTCATGCTTGTTGTATCTTCCTATGGCACCACTAGTGAGACATCACCATGATAAAGGTATGGGTGTTGTTATAAGGCTTGAGAAAGGAGAATCATCCACTTCAAAATCAGTACTTGGGGAAAATTCATCTTGGTATGTGCCGGTGTAAGGAAAATGTCAAAAATCACTCTTGGGAAAGGTAAGCCTAGTGGTTCTATTCCCAATAGATACTCCTTGCAGCCCTCTTTTGCTAAGTCTTTGTTACATTGGGATCATCTAGAGAAGGAACACAATTCTGATTTTCTTATTGATGAGGAGCTGACCCATAGTTCCATGTTTGAGAAAAAGGTTAGGAGAATAAGGGCAGCATACTTGTTTGGGTGCATGACATGCATACTTCTTCACAATCAAGGGGTCACTATGCTTGTTGGTAGTGGCACCCTCATACCTTATGCAAGAAAAATAGTACAACTGTCACTTCTCTTGGGGGATCATGAGATATGTGGTGAATTTTTGCTTATTGAACTAATTAATGTTGTAATCGTTCTTGGGGTTCATAATGAAGAATTAAAATTTTGCTTCAATGCTGAAGAAATCAGAATTCATGGCAAGAAGAAACAACATAGGACAGCTGTTTTGGGGCAGCAAGTAAGGCACTTGCAATTCAAAAATTTTCCACAACGAAGGTTGCTCACACTTGGTAAGAATATTTATTATCATAAAGTGAATTTTGAAGAGCCTAATGGGGTGAAAAACACCACTTTCAGTCATAGATATAGAGCTGGTTTGAGTCAAGTCCAAGATGGCTATGACATGGAGAATCCGGATGGTCTTTGGAAATGCAAGGCGAATCACTTCTTGGAACCAAGCTTCACACTCGAAAACAGAGGTATAAAGGTAGTCACCATTGCCGGGGCAGCAAGATGTTGGATGTGGAAAGTGGGTAAGCAATATGATCTTTTTATATTTGTTGTCATACGAGTAGTTTCAATCATTGGAGTTAGTAAATGGCTGTTCTTGGGCATTGTTGGGGCATATTCCATCAAATTTGGGGTGTTTCCAACCCGCACGTCATTGATAGTACAGAAATTTTTGGAGAGAAGTCATAATTACAACTGTTGTACTTTTTTCAACTGTTCACAACTTTTCCAGCCACTTTCCTATTTATGAGACACAAAGAAAAGAGCCTCCAATTATAAGGTTGAAGAAATTCCAAACTATTACTAACCTCGGCATATTTGTGGCTGATTTACGATGGTTTTCAGCCACTAACATTCAGATTTTTGAGAGGAAAATACAAGGTTACAATTGTTTTTGGGACAATATTACCGAAGTTTGGGGAATCCATCATTTGAATGAAGATTATGAGATGATGGTAAGCAAAGGAAGGGAGCTAACTATCATGTCCCTAGAACATGATGAAGAGATTGTAAAAGTGTTGTTAAACACTCTTGTTTTCTTTGATATGTTTGCTTCATGTGCAGGTACATCAAAGAAGGAGCCACATAGAATTATTTGGGATCTAGGAGCTTGCATTTTCCTTGAGGGCAAACAAATTTGGGAAGGGAGGACTGTAATGTCCCCTTTTGAAATAATATAAATTGAAGACTCTTGTTCATCTTCCTTTCCGTGGGCAAGAAGAAGTTGAACAAGAGAAGAACTTGAGCTATATTTTAGTTTCTTTATTCATATTTATGTTTTTATTTGGTGTTTTTCTCCCTAAGGCTGGTCGATTTGGGATTATAATGATCCCAACATGAAATTAAAAGAAAAAGTGAAGATCATTAAAATGTCGGCAAGGTTGGGAAGATTCCCAACATGGAGATCGATTTTCAACTAATTGGTCTTTGACACCAACCCAAAGATATAATGGAGGTCGCTTGGCCTCATTTGGATCATATTTTGGCATTTACACTTACTATTTTGTTTTTTTGGGCTGATTGCTCAATACCTTTCCACTTGAGAGACGAAAACCCTCTTGTGTGGCATCCAGGAGGATGAAACCCTTGTGGCATAATGGAGAATGAAAACTCTCCATATTGGCGAATCAAGACAATCTTTGAAGACTATCTTGTGTTGGCATGTGTGTCCAAGTGCTCCCGTGAGTTTCGTGACATGGACAAACCGCCTCTTGTAGATCCTAACTCGCGATCAGTAGCGGAGACTAACACCTGTGGGTTTTGGTCTAACGCAGCGTGTGGTCCAACAAATGGTATCAGAGCGACAAGTCTCGAGTTCGAAACTCACTCGGGTAACGCTGAGGGGAGATTGTTGGCATGTGTGTCCAGCGCTCCCCGTGAGTTTCGTGACATGGACTAACCGCCTCTCGTAGATCCTAACTCTAGCAATTGTAGCGGAGACTAACACCTGTGGGTTTTGGTCTAACGGCACCGTCGTGGTCCAACATCTTGACGGATTGCAACTAGGGCATGGAGAAGAAGGAATACCAAGGGTTTTGGAATTATTTTATGCCTCTCCTTGGGAGCAACTTGCATAGGAGGGTCATTGGGTCCTTTCTAGGGCACAAATTTACATTCCGAGTTGATATTTGTACTTCTTATATTTTATAACGCTGAAGTATTGCATATTTGTTATTTATTGAGGGTTGGTGACCTCATTTTCAGTCACTTCCATTGGTCGCACTTTTGTTGTTTGTAATTAAATTTCCAGCTGAGTATTTCATTGCGTTGTGTGGTGAAAAGTGTCCCAAAATATTCTTAAAGTGTTTATCTATGTTGTGGATGATTTCTATGGTGATATTTGGTTGACTTTTCACTCTTTGCAAGGTGTTGTTCAACTTATTCCAAATTTCAGTCTGTTATAAAAATCAATATACTTTACTTGGGATTTGTGCTATTTCCTTGTTTTTCAATTTCATCCCTAGAAAGGAACATGACACAACACCACAGTAGTGTACCACGTAGTTGTAAAATCCGTGGGACACTACGGTAGTGCACCGTGGAGTTGAAAAACCCGTGGGACACTACCGTAGTGTACCAGAGAGCTGCAAAACCCATGAAACATTTGCATTTGGTTCACAACTTGTTGAAATTCAGCGAATCTTTCTGCGACAAAGTGAACTGCGATATTGATGTAGTATCGAGTGTTACGCGGGGACGCGTCCCCCTTTTCTACACGTCCGGGACGTCCCGGACGCCCTGGGGACGCGGGGACGTGGGGGAAACGTTTCCCCCACGTTTCCTTTTTGGCGGGAGTGGGCGAAACGCCCTGGGGACGGCTGGGGAAGGAGGAAAACGTCCGGGGGACGTTGGGGACTCTTGGGGACGCAGGGCGGGGGCGTCTGGGCGTCCCGGGAACGCCCAGGGCGTCCCCCGCCGTCTCAGCGGCTTCTGCGTGTTTTTAAAAAAAAAAACATACTTTTTAGACATTAAAACACTTTTTTTTTTTTATGTATATGTCTAATAACATAAAAGTGACATCCCTAACCTAACCCTAACCCTAAAAGTGCTATTTTATGTTATAAATTAACAATATGGGCTCATTTCATATTCACACCAAGCAAGAGCAAGAGCAAGAGTGAGAGCAAGAGCAAGAGCAAGAAGAAGAGCAAGAGTGAGAGCAAGGGCAAGAGGAAGAGCAAGAGGAAGAGCAAGAGCAAGAGCAAGAGGGAGCAAGAGGTATTTATAATTTTATTTGCTTACAATACATGTTAAAGTTTTTTTTTTTTTAAAATTTAGAATCTAGATTATATTTGCATTTGTTAGGGGCTGTTTTTTAGCATTTGCATCTACATTCACAATGTAATCATGCATATGCCAATGCCATATAGTTTGTAGGATTTTTAAAAATGCATATTGCAATTGCATAGGGTTTGGTTATACAAACTACAATGTAAATGGTTACATTTTTTTTTTTAATTACATTTTTATTTCTAGTTTAAAATTTAGATTATTTTTGCATTTTTTAGGGGTTGTTTTTTAGCATTTGCATCTACATTCATAATGCAATCATGCATCTAGTTTGTGGGATTTAAAAAAATGCATCTTGCATAGGCCCTAGAGGCTAGGGTTTGGTTGTAAAATTTAAAATTTAAAATTTTAAATGGCTGCGTTTTTAAAATTAATTCATTACATAATCAATCAATCATATAGTTATGGTTGTTTTTAATTCATCGCAGCAATCATCACCATGAGTTCTTCTTCTGAGTATGAGTATGAATCAGAGCATGAATCAGAGCAGGAGAGGGTTGAACGGGAAGTTGAGATAGGTGGCCGTGGAAGAGTTGGTGATGCCACAATGGGGGAGAGTGAAGAAGGGACACAAAATGTAGTGGCAATGGTAGTTCAGTAGTCTACCAATTGCCCATCTCAAATGTTGTCTAAATTTGCCATTGGACCATTTGATAAGAAGAAGCCATTGCAACAATTTGCCCAAATAATTGATAACCCCAAGTCTGGAGGGGGGAGCAAAGTATGGAAGTGCAACATATGTGCACTGACTTGGCATGGCAGTATCACTAGGACCAATGCACACTTGTTGCACCTTACAGGAAGGGGGTTGGCACTTGTAAGGGCCTTTCACTAGAGCAGAGAGCCGAGATGGTGAGAATCTTCAATGGAAATACCACGGACAATGTGCCAGAAGTTCGTGGTTCTACGGCTCTTACTCCATTGAGCACTCATAGGGTCGCAAACTTACTAATACTCCGGCTGGTTCTAGTTTTGAAGTGTCGAAGTGGAAAGCAGAGAAAGAAAGGCCGTGGGGCAGCCCCAAATTCGCTTATTGACATGTTTGATTCAAAGGCAAGGGAAGAGGCGGATGATGCTTTATTGGGAAATTTTTCTATGCCATCTTGGGATTCCATTTAATGCTTTGCTCGCTCTCCTTATTACAAGGAGGCTATGGCTAAGGTTCTGTAGCAGTACAAGTTATGTGCCTCCTGGAGACACAAAACTCAGGACAACAATCTTGGATAGAAACTATTCCAAGGTTAATGTATTGATGGAGGAGATGAAGGTGACATGGGTGTCACATGGATGCAACATTATCATGGATGGGTGGACGGATATTAGACACCGTCCTCTCATCAATATCATTGTCTCTTGCAAAAATGGACCGTACTTCTTGAGAGCAATTGATTGTTCTGGGAAGCGAAAAGATGTTGAGTTTCAGTATCAGATTTTGAAGGATGCCATTGAGGAGGTTGGACCTTCAAATGTTGTACAAGTTATCACAGATGCAACTTATGTGTGCAGAGCAGCAAGCAAGCTAGTGGAGCGGGAATATAGGCATATTTATTGGACTCCATGTTGTGTGCATGCCATGAACAATGCACTGAAAGACATAGGGAAGATTCAGTGGGTTAATCAGATAGTGACTGATGCCAGAGATGTGCAGAAGTTCATATGCAATCACCACACATCATTGGCACTTTTTCGAAATTTTTCGAAGAAGGAATTTTTGAAACCAATTGACACCCGCTTTGCATCCTATTTTATTTTGTTGGAGAGGATGTCCGAGTTGCAGGAGCCCCTGCAAATTATGATTATGACACAGGATTGGACTAGGTGGCGTGAGTCCAAGATAGATCAAGGGAAAAGAGTGAAGGAAGTGGTGTTGCGGGAAACATTTTGGGTTGATATGAAATACATCATATCAATTATAGCTCCAGTTTTTAGTGTCATCAAATATGGGGATTCTAACAGCCCCAATCTTGGTGAGATCTACGAGTGCATTGATAGCATGCTTGGGCAAATGAAGGCAGCTATTCGGGTGAGGGACCCCACTTTGGAGTTCTATAATGAACATATACAACCCATTATTCAGCGGAGATGGGAGAAGTTGAACACTCCTCTTCATATGGCTGCGTATGCACTAAATCCCAAATGGTATGTGGAGAGGCCAGGCAGAGTTGTCCCATTGGATGATGATGAGGTGAAGAAGGGCCTTATGAAGGCTTTTAAAAAAATGTACACTCCACAAGAGGCTTCACAGATCAGAATGGAGTGGCTTGACTTCACTGAACTCGATGGGTACAAAACATCAGCAAAGACAAACAGGGTAACATTAGCACAGGAGAAACCAGTGAGTTGGTGGCGACTGTATGGGCTTCCAGGATTGCTGCGACCACTTGCCATTCGCCTCCTTTCCCAGGTTTCTAGCTCCTCTGCCTCTGAGAGAACTGGTCTACGTATGGTTGGATACACTCAAGAGGAATAGGCTTACCTCTGCGAGAGCGGAGAGAAGCTTGTAGGCATGTACCACGGTGCTTTGCGTCTTATAGATCGCAAGACACCCGAGTACAAACAGACTCCGAAGATTACGGTGGGATGTAGATCCCGAGGAGCCAAGGCGAGTTGAAGAGGACAACACATGCGGCGAGGATTGATTGGGCTTACCTTTGAGGACGAGGATACTAGTACCAGGCGAGGAGGAGTTCATGGATATTGCTTGAGATGGAGATTCTGATTTTTAGGTGATACTTGTAGTTGTCCTCTTTTTTTGTAATATTGACAATAGACAATTGTTGGTGTATTTGGCTATGAGATTAATGATATGAATATTAGCTATTGTCACTTGATCAATCGTATTTTAGAATGGTTATATGAAATTTCAAATTTCAGCTTGTCTCATATTCAAGAATCAAAATTCAAATATGTATTATGAATTTTCAATTTATGACATTAACATATTGATATTAGACTTTATAGTGTATTTGATGTTTATGAGTTCAAGTTTCACCTTATTTAAATCTCAAATGGTTTTATTTCAGCTTATTTATATAATTTAGTCACTATATCTTTTTATTTTAAATATTTATATATTTTTTAATCAGCCGTCCCCCCGCCGTCCCCAAAATTTAGAAATTTTTTGCCGTCCCGGAAACCCCGTCCCGCCGTCCCGCCGTCCCCGTCCCCGTCCCCGAGTAACACTGTAGTATATTGTAGAGTTACAAAATCTGCAGAACAAATGTTTTGTTGCATACTAGCCTAAATCACTTGATGATTTATGGATTGTAATTCCTTTTGTACCAAAAGGTGACTTGGCATGTGTTATTTGGAACAAATCTTGTTTTTGACATGGAAAGACAACTTTGCATGTTTCCCTACTTAACATTAAGGGGGAGTGTTGGGTTTATAATATTAAGCAGAAACTGCTTGTTTAGAAACCCGCCAAAGACTATATGTTTTTGGTTTATAGCTTATATTTAAAATATAAGCATGGCAGATCCACTACTACTTTTGTCGGCAAGTGTTTAAAATGTAAGAGTGACCCAAAACAGGTCACCCACCTTGTATAAAACAAGGTGATCTCATTAGAGATCGGTTACACATAAGACAAATATGTGAAATATCAAGTGTAACATATGAATGCAAGCTATATGTGCGAGCTGATTATAGATACATGATGCGAATGGTGAAAAAAATGAGCGAATGTATGAGGCAATTTGTAATCCCTTCTTGAAGGTGTAACTGCAAGTGGATCTGTGGAAATAGTGGGAGTGTTGGGTGAAATTGAATTCTCAATAAAGATAAGTGATTTTCAGTGGGTTTTTAAGCGTTCATGGTTTTCCCACTTATATTCTATGTCACTGTGTTTATTTACTTTTTGTTTCATGTTGTTTACATTTTGTATTCGGAATATAAACATCCTAATCTATGGTTTAATCACTACATTTCATAAACTATAATTCTCGGCAATTTAATGTGGTGGATCTATAATTTGTAACATTATTCATCCCCAAATTTTCCTAACACTTCACTTATGTTAGATTGAATTTAGGTTGTCTATGCTATTATGCACAAGTACTATGATAGTAATCAGCTGAACATATCATTCTAATGCTTTCATAAGTGCTTTAATTAGTGAAGTAGTTTCATGAAATAGTAGAAAGCAAGTAAATGAATGAAAACAGAATGAAAGAGAGATAGCGCAAGGAATTACCCTAGAGAAACATAGAGTGGTAAACAATAGATGTCTTGAGTCACTTTGGAATCAAAGCCACCACATTTGCGGAATTACAACCCTAAAATCGAAAGTAAGCGCTTTTCAAATAGGGTAAAAAATTTGTTTAAAGTTGTGAATGAAATTGTACCTTGTTCATGTTAGTTTATACTGCTGTATAGTTGCTGTATTTTTGTATGGATGAAATCATATGGCTATGATTTTCTGCGTGAAAGTGCTATCCTGCTGCCTGCCCTCTTCGATATCTTGAGTTGCAAAAATATTTGAATCTCAGCTAGACCGAACAATCTGAATGCCATGACTAACAGTCCCTCCAACTAAGAATTCTCTCTTGACCGGTCCCTTTAACCTTCTCCCATTCGCTGTTTGTCTCTTACTTCAGTAAACTGAGTAAAGCAAGAAAATACAAGTATCCTATCCATGGATATGCCACTCATTTATACTTTTATAAAGATTAATTTTTTTAACATTTAATAATTTTGGCATTCAGGTTTTATTTTATAGCTACATAATATATTTATATTTTATAGTTTATAAAATATTTGTTTTTTTTGTTTTCAGAGAGTATTTAATATTTTTTAATTTAATATATATAAATTCTTTATATTGTAATATTTTTAATTTTATTACACTAACATAGTTACTAGGGGACAATATCGGTATTGATTGTACGCCAGTTTTAAGGAAAATATGAGACGGATATTATGAGACGTCAAATTTTTTTTTTTTTACATTTTATAATTTTGGCATTCCGGTTTATTATATAGTTATATTTTCTATTGTATAAAATATTTGTGTTTTTGTGTTAAGAGAGTATCGGTATTGCACGCTATTTTTAATAAATAAAATATAATAAATAAATACCGAGATCCCGTCCAAGCGATCAAGGTGGTGATTCGTCTCACAACGGAGTCTATGATAACCAACCCTGAATTGACCAAGGGGAATGTGAAGGGCATGCATCCAGTGTCGAAGGGCGGATAATGAGGCCATCCTCAAATGCGCTTAAGAAATGCTTAGCGTAAAAGGCCATCTTGGGACGTAAACCCCCTTAGGGTTTACCCAAGTGGTATGGATGAACTGCTTGTAAATATCCTCTCTGATGATCTTGTTCATCTCCTGTTTCGTAGGCAGAAGGTGGCTTGGTGTGTCTAAGGAGTACCAAAAAGGTGGAAGATGGTCCAACTGAATACCAATTGCCCCCAAAAGTTTGGAGACCTCAACATACCAACCGTGATGCCGACGAGGGGAGTCTGAAAGAGCAATAGCGATGAAGGAGAAGAGTCTGACCCTCTCGATGGAAGCCCAGTCAGTACCCAACAAAGAGGGTCCCCAAGCAATAGAACCGTAGAGGACCGTGGGTCTAATGAGGGAGTCCATGAGGGACATTTTGGAGGAGATGTCCTGAAAGTGATGGCGGAAGCATTGTCTCTCAAGAAGAACTAAGGACCCATAGCCCTTGTTGACTCGAGGTTGGAGAGCCTGTCTCAAACTGAAACGAGGGCCAAAAAACAAAATCCCCAAATAGGTATAAGAGCTGGTGATCTCAATCTCCTCACCTCGAAGAAGTGGAGATGTGAGGTCTTCAAACCATTGAAGACCATAACCTTGGTTTTACCAAGGTTAATCATCAATTGCCGAAGATCACAAAACAAGGCTAAGGCATCTAGCTGTCTTTGTAAGCCCTCCAAAGAAGAAGCTAGGAGAACCACATCATCTGCAAAGAGAAGAATGAAGATCAAAACTTGGTGCAGGAGGCATCCATCACTTTCTTGAATATGCTCATGGAGAAAAGACTCAAGCTCGTCAATGTAGATCCCAAACAAAGTTGGGGATAGGGGCACCCCTGCTTTACCCCAATGGTACTCCTGATGAACTTAGACTCACCTTGGGAGGTGTGAAGGCGGCCCAAAACCTTCTCGTATAAGTGCATGATGGTCGTGAGAAGGGTCTCGGAAATGCCAATGTCACGGAGCTGCTGAAAAAGTGTTTCACGTGGCACTGAGTCAAAGGCTTTTCAAAAATCAACAAAGCAACAATAGACCTTCGATGAGCAATGATGTGTCTCCTCAATGATGGCTTGGGGAGTGAAGAGATATCAATAGTTTGATGATTAGGCCGAAAGCTAGCTTGCCCCCTGGCTCTAATGTTTCTCCACTCTAGCTCCTCGGATAACTGCCTATGTAACACTGCACCATAAAGCTTGGAGAATGTATGACCTACCATAATGGTCCTGTTTGGGATTCACCGAGTGGGATTGTATCAAGAGGGTTCAAACTATCATGCTTCAGCATATGGTCCGTTGCAAACATATGCTCCCTCAGTGCATCGTCTAGGCTGAGTTTGTTGTCAAACCCCTTCTCCTTGAGAGTATCTTCATGCTTATTTTTCTATATTTAAAAACTCAAAGCCTTAGGCGATTTAGCCTCGGGTTGTGAGATACCCATATTTTGGATCCGTTTGTTCTTTAGAGTAGGTTTGCTTCTTTGGACTTCACCAGGCTTCAACGCAGTTGGTATGCTGAGCCCAATTCACTCCTTTAATCTGTTCATCTCTATCGATTGACTCCCAACTTATAGATACTCCTTGGATGCATCTCTGCACATTCTTCCCTTGAAGGGGTGGTCAATAATTTTAACCAGACATAGTACAAAGAAGGGAAAATTCAGCAGTTTTGTCGAAAGCCTCAGCCAATGTGCGAAGCCCCAGTCTTTGAAACCCTTCCCTGTGCCTGGCATACTTATTGTTCTATGAATGTGCTTTGGTAGGCATCCTTGATTCAATGGTGTCTTCATTCTTGGGAGGCATGTTTGATTAAATCTCCAACTTTGGATCACGTCTTATTCAGGTTGCTGTCTTCAATCTGTCTTTGTAACATCTGTTTTGTTTTTTCACATTCATATCAATCCTTAAGTAATATTGAAGTTTCTATATTAAACTACCAATTTATGGATTAATGTTTCTTGCCCTTTAACTAAAATGCCAAGAACATAACTTTGCATTTGAGCATTCTGCCCTGGTCTCTTACCGTGAGTTTTGCCTTCAATTTCAGGTTCATGTTGTGCGCAGTCCTTTTCCTTATAATCTTTGTATGTTTTTCTCTACGTTATCAGGCCTGTCAACATGGCTCTTATACTGCTGTTGGAAAAAGAACTAGGTAGAGAGATGGAATAATATATATTCCAATAATCATATTTCAATGTTTAGTACAATAATAAAATGAAATTTCTGTTCCAGTTTCCCATGTGGAACAATTTGACTTAATTTTGTAATAGCAACCTATTTCTCGAGCATAACATATGCTAGTATAGACTTAAAGACTTTATACATAATATGATGTTATAACACCTGGTGGCTTTAAGATCCCTTTGGACATATTAATGCCCATGCGATAGTTCTTTGGAGAAAACAAAAATCATCACATGTATTTATCAAACTATTGCCTGCTTTGACCATTTAGAGGGAAATGTTCTTGATTTATGAATTTTGTAATAGCAACCTATCTCTTGAGCATAACATGTGCTAGTATAGACTTAAAGACTTTATACATAATATGATGTTATAACACCTGGTGGCTTTAAGATCCCTTTGGACATATTAATGCCCATATCATAGTTCTGTGGAGAAAACAAAAATCATCACATGTATTTATCAAACTATTGCCTGGTTTGACCATTTGGAGGGAAATGTTCTCGATTCATGAATATGTATGTCTGAGTGACTAGTTAATGTCTTTTCTTTTAGTTTATTTGCCTGTAGTTACTGTATGCAAATTATGCTGGACAAAGTCTTAATTCTATGGAACTTTGAAAGCAAGTATAATAACATGTAATTACTATTTATCAAACAGTTGCTTCGTTATACTACTTGGGTGAAATGTTCCAATACACAAATATATGTATCTAACTAATTGAAATCTTCTCCTTTTGTATATTTTCCTATAGTTACTGTATGCGAATTATGCTGGACAAAGTCCCAGAAGGTATTTGGTTATGCGAAGGATGCAGGTCAACACAGAATTCTACTTTGAAAAAGAAGAGAGAACTCAAGTTTTAATGTCTAAGCCAACTTCTTTGAGTAGCAAAAAGCAGAGCTCTAATGAAAGCTCACATTCCAGATCTTCAGATAAAACAGAAAAAAGAGATCTGACCCAGAGATAAAGAAAATTATTGGCACTTCTAGCTCCCAATCTTCTACAAAAAGACGAGCAGAGAATTTAGACATTGGATCTGCAACCAAAAAGCAGGCTGTCGAAGTTAGAAATGTACAACAGGGTGTTTCAAGCTCGAATTCAAAGCAGGTACTTTCCCGTGAGAAGTCGTTCAAATCAACAGATTTTGGTAGAACAAAATCATCTGTTTCAGGAGCCTCGTCTAAAATTCATTTGAGCAGCGGTCATCATAACATTGGGAAGTCTTCAGCTGGAGCAGGGGTCCAGTCACCAAGGTTTCATGCAGGGATGCAGGCTTCCAAGAGTAGATTCACCTCTGTAAACAGTTTAACCTCTGATTCGTCAATAATTGCCACTGCAAGCAGCAATGCAGCCTCATGTGTGGTGTCTGCTCTCACAGAAAAGGCTGCATTATCTTCAAAGTCAGCAGATGTTAGACCGTCATCTGGCTTGGCTTCGAGATTAAGCAACACCCTGAAGTTAGTTACAATTCCAAAGAATAAAAAAGACTTTGGTGATACTGGCGGGCAAGCTCCCATAATTAGGGAAAGAAGCAGTAGTGGGGGATTTAACAAAGTTATGAATGCTTCTCTATCTTTTAAATCAAAGGGAAGCATAAATGTTTCTACAGTTATAGAACCAAGAATTACGCCCAATGTGCAAAACACCAGTCCTTTTCAAACAAAAGAAACAAGAATTGGAAAGCCAAGAAAAGATGGAGCAGATTCAGTGTCAAGGAAACCTGTATTGAATTCTGGAAATACAGTTGATGATTCAAAGCCTGCTGTCAACGATACATCTGTCAGCCAGACAACCCTCAGATTGGGGTTGTCAAGGAACGATGTATGTAAATCCAAGCCAGTGGTTCCTGAAGAAAAGTCAATTCTTGGCCCAAGTCATGTGGCTGCAAATACCATTAAAGAAGAATGTAGCTCTACAATGTCTTCAGGTAAGCTGTCCAACTTCAACCAAGTCTCTCTTTGAGCTTTGTTCCTTTATTCGATTTTAATGTATTATGTCTGATACCTAAGCATCTGTGTATTTCCTCATTTTTAAGTGCGATCTTTTTGGTTTTTTTAAACATGATCTTTTTGATTTAATAAATTTGTTTTTGGCGGCATACTGATTATCACCTATTTAATATGGTGGGTTTGGTGTCTCAGGCGTCTCACTGCCAAATTTGACTACACCTCCTATCGTGTCTAAAACAGATCTCGTGGATATAAAATCAGAGCCACTAGCCTCTTCTGGTGCCTTATGCCACAGTGAATCTCAAATGTTTTCCGAACAGGGAAACTCTGAATCAACATCTGGACTAATAAAATTGATGCAAGTTTCAGGCTCATTTGGTTTTCCAACAGATGGTAAAGGATCTAGCAGCAATCCTAATGAGAAATTAGAGAACACTGATTCTCAATCTCCTCAGAACAGTATAAATGATGACAAACACAAGAATTTTGCTTCTTCACGGACACGAAATTTCTCGCCAGATGCTGGAAGTACAAGATGTTATAAGTGTAAAGAATTGGGCCATGCGGCTCAGTTTTGCTCCAACCGTAGTTCTGTAAGTACTTGTAATAATAGTCTCCGTGTATCAGCTCTTAAGCTTTCTGCTGCAAAAATCCCAAGAGAAATGTCATGGTCAGGCAGTGGAAAATGGAATAATCCTTTGGATACCATAGTTCCAAATTACACAGTTGTCTGTGATAATGATGAAACTGCTGAGAAAATACTATTGTCCTCAAATGGACAAGAACTGGAGGGACGTGCAGACAGTAATTTGCCTTCTGCCAGCATTGCTGGTCCATTTTCAAAAGAATCTGCAGGAGTTTCTGGAAAGCTTGATGGCGAGAGCTATATGAGCCGAGAATTTTCATCATTAAACTCTGATCTAGCTAGGGATTTGTCCAGTGGACAGCTAGATCTGGTATCTGGGACTTCTAAAGATTTTGTAGCTAATCATTCTGATATTACTGTCACTGTCAGTGGGGAGGTTCCTTTGTCTACAACCTTTGGGAAGAAAAATACAAAAGGGAGTAATAATGCACAGATATATTCGTCTCAGAAATTGTATATTGATGGCGATGGACCCTCTATTTCCCTGGTGATTACTGCAAGCTTGCAGCTACGACGACTATTACTGTACAGCCAACAGAAAGCACAGTTACAGCTGTTAGGAGGAATATTCCGTGTGACCTCACTGTTATTTCAAATGGAAACTATCCTGTTAAAAGCATGAGAGTACATCCATATCAGCAGTCTTCTCAGAGTGAAACTGTAAAGATGACAGCCCTTCCAGAGCATAACTTTTTATGGCAGTATGCTACCATCTATATCCTCTAAAGTGTTTGTCAAAAATTGTTTTACTTTTTGCTACATATTCCTGTCTTTATTTATGTGCAGTATTTTAGTTAATTCTACTAAGACTGAGGGATAATTTGCATAAGATTGTTAATGGTGCAGGGGTGGCTTTGAGGTATGGAGCAAGGGAAACCCTACTAACCACTATGATGTGTTACAAGCACATGCGTCAACTTGTGCTGCATCGAAAGTCCTGGATGCTGCTAAAAGTTTTCTTCTAGTATCCTGTTAGAAGAAGTTCCACGCTTGAGCTCATGGCCAATGCAATTTCATTATAGTAGTCCAAATGATGAAAATGTTGCACTATATTTTTTTGCAAAAGATCTCGAGAGGTTTGACCATATGCAACCTGTAGAATTTGCAATGGCATTGGCATTAGTTTTTTTGGACCTTTGAATCTATATTTTGTATTCATAGATTGTAATAAAAATGAAAAATTGTATTCACATAATTTTGTTTCTCTTCTTGATCTATTTTTCGCTACAATTTTGTTTATATTATTGACTGATTTGATTATTTGACTAAAGTTATTCTTTACTTCAGTTATGAGAGATCCTACAAAAAGTTGGTGGAGCGTATGCTTAAGAATGACTTTGCACTTAAAACAAATTTTGATGGTGTTGAGCTTTTGATTTTTCCATCCAATCAGTTACCTGAAAAGTCTCAGCGTAAGTTGTGTTTCTCGTTTAATTCAATGTAACATAGATACATAGTATGTAGCCAAGAGTTCTTTCTCACTTGTTTGTAAATAGGTACAATTTGTTTGGAATTGATCTTGAATATCTGATGGATTGTTTATACTCTACCATATCTCTCTGCTTCTTAAAGGAAATTCAGATATACAGAAAAGAAAAAAGTTGGAAAAGAATATTTTGAATAATCAAACTCAATAAAAATGCATCCTATGAAGGCTCATTTATTCTCTTTCATGCAGGTTGGAATAGGCTTCTCTATCTATGGGGTGTTTTTAGGGAGAGAAAAGCAAATTGCATTGATTCCTCAGCATATCCCTTTGAGAGAAGCCATGGACGGTTATTGAAAAATGTTATAACTGCAGAAAATTTGAGTTCCAAGATTGCAGCACGTGTTCTACCTTCATTGCCAGAGGCTGCATTCTCAGAGAGAGAGGATATGGATATTGATGTGGAAGGAAGTCAAGAAGGCTCTTCAGCAGAGAGGGGTCAAGCTGGACATGGAAGGGAAAATTCTCAGATCTCTCAATTCTCACCTCTCTCTTCGTCTCAAGACGAAGGAAAAATCAAGGGTTCTGATATTCAAAATGCATCAGATGCTGTTGAGCCGAAACTGCCTAGTACACAGGAGAATGATGAGTTACCTGCAGAAGACAAATTGTCATTAAAGAAGCATCCTCCAAAATTATCTTCTGAATTTGGATTATACTCAAAAGCTTTGTATTTGAATAAGGTAAATTGACTTGATATATCAGTTGAATTTTTGGCTAACTCAATGTAGAAACATCATCGCCCAACAAAGAATACCCGTTCTCAGATTTTCGCTCTTGCCCCTAGGTGGAAACAGTTTATCCACCTACACCCATGGATTGAGAGTGCTTTAGGGTGAGAGTAAACAATTGCCCATTATAGTGTAGTGTCATAAAAAGCTATGGGGGACTCATAAGCTACTGTGAGGGGGGACTCATAAGCTACTGTGTACTGATTATCCTAAGATCATCCCAATAGTCTCTCTGTATTATTTTCAGTATGTATTTATGTTAAGATTATCAGTTTTAGAGTTTCCTATTTTCCTTTCTCTAAATCAGAATAGCCTATTTACAGTTTCCTATTTTCCTTTCTCTAAATCAGAATAGCCTATTTACAGTTTCCTATTTTTCTTTCTCTAAATCAGAATAGCCTTAGGCAATTTAGTATTAAATTATGTCTTTTATAGACTAATGAAGGAAATCAATTTGGAAGCTTAGTTTTTCCGTGAAGTGTGTGACTGCTATCTTTTGTGATTTCTGGGGAGACCTCCCAAAATTTGTCCTATTTCCTTATTGCAAGTTCTTACTAAGCTTGTAAACTTGTCTGATATCTCGTCCTTTCTGTACTCTTAGTTTAGCATTATGTCTCATTATATCCTCATTCTATGCGTCTGTTCTTTATATCCATACCCACTCATCCTAAAATAATTTAAAATAGCATCGCTATCAATCAATCAAAGATCAAAAGCGGTCAATGGGATTACAAAATGGTTGAAGTCAAACGGAAGAAAAGGGGGTGTCTAATGTGACTCAATTATTAATGGATAAATCATAAAATCAATAACAGAAAAAGAAACAGAAAATACCATAAGGGATATCGAAATCAGTTCAATAGCCAGAAAGAAATAAAAGTTAAAGTTCAACTTTCTTTCAGAGAGTGATGTCAGTTCTTTTGGGGCTATCACTTTCAGGCATATGCCCTTTGCAGGGGATTACTAGAGCTACCATGCTTATCACCTCCATCTTTCAGCCTGTTATAGATGTTGAAGGCATTGAATGTCTTTTGGATATTTCTGATTCACACACTGCTGGGGAAACATACGCGAGGCGGCATTTTTCTTTGCATAGTACCAATAGAGTGCCCTAGTCCCCTCATTCTCATTTTAGGCACCATAGAGCTATGTAGCATATTGAGCCTAGAAATGGGTTTCTTCGTATACAATAATACAAGCCTTTAAATAGGTGTAAGGTAGAAGACCATTCTAGAACTAACACATAAATATGACACGACCACAAAGCAGCTGTGGCTGCAGGCAAGAGGCCATTAGTGTGTAATGCAATAAATAATCTAGATGTTGTGTAATGCAGTAAAATACTAAATAGACTAAGTAGTAAACTAAAGGCTGTGACAAGTCTAGTTGAGGGTACCTACATATGCAATCTCTTTTTAGAGAAGGGTAGAAGACCTTACTAGAGTTGGCACATAACTAAGGTAATAAACTCGGATTATGCTATTTAGACGGAAGACCATGGTAAAGGAAAGGGCCATAGTAAAGTAAAGATAACAATGAAGTAAATGATAATAAGCACGCGCTATTACATAAATGAAATGGAACTTACAACATTCATAATCCAACCTTGCAAAAAATAAAGGTGCTAGGGTTAGGGATTCTTACCTTGAGTTGGCCTGCTGGCGCATTAGTCTCCCCTTGGCTTTGAGCACTTGTGACAGATGCTTATAGGTGAGTCAAGATGGATAGAGGAAACCTTAAGTATACCACTCTTGGGGACTCCAAAGACTTGGTGTACCTCTCTAGTGTAGCTCCTGTTTGTGAATATCCATGGCCTTTATTGCAACTCGTCTTCCTCTGGCGAAGTCCTTTACCCTATTTCTCTTTATCTTACCCAAGGTGAATTGCAAGCGCAGGCAAAGAAGTTTCTATTCATCTAAAAATAACCAAAGTATAACCCTTAAAATAAGGGGCTTTGAGTTTTAGGCGTATCTGGCCTTATCCGGACTGTCTAGGACATATCTGTAGGTGTATCTGGGATGTATCTGTGCTAGATATGTACTGGACCCGCATTTCAGCCTGCAACCTGCTGTATCGGTATCATGGATTTTGAGTGGTGATGAAACCCCTTAAGTGAATAGTTTCTAGATCGAAGCATCCAGCAACTTGAGATTCAGGGAGGCCAGGGCGGGTTAAAATTTCAGAATTCTCTAGTGGTTCTTTTGTATCTTTTGGAAATGCAGTGACAGTTCTCTCATTTTCCTGCACATACTCTTGCTATGTTCCACCATGAACTTGAAATGATTTTGGTCCTTGGAATATGTCTGCATGGGTGGTGGGCTGGGAGGATGATGGATCAAGTTTGATACCCCGACAAATGCTCTTGTACTTTCCCAACAGCTGGGTTGTGATTTTGAAGGTTTTTGTGGATGGGTTAGTTTCAGGTGATACAAACTTGGGGTTTGAGGCTTCCCCTACTGGCTGAAATTTGTGGTTTTCGGTATACCTTTGAGCATCTCCTCATGCAACAACTTGCTATCCTCCATTGCCTGCAATTCTTTTCTAAAGTACTGTCATTATTTTGGAATCAGAGCATAGGCCTTTACTTTGGTGGTTGTTATCTTAATGAACGCTTTATACCTATAATCATTGACACATGCTGCTGAGCCTGGACCATTCTACAAATTTTGTTGACAGAAAACTTACTAGCTTGATGTATATTGGGGTCACGGAGCAGCTGACATATGGCACACATAACCCAGGTTAGTTATATTGGATGGAATGGGTAATTTTTGGGTTAAGCTATATTGGATTAATGGTTCATACTATCCTAATGCTTTTAGACTAGATATTTTATGTAGGGCCCTAATCATTTCATCATCATCATGCATGGTATTGACTTGGTTTGACTCTTATTTTGGGAGATTATATCCTCAAGGATTATTGTATTATGTAACCGTACCTTAATGGTATTCTTTTGAGTATATTGAATATTTGGTATATGCTGATAGCCTCCATATATCTGTTGTAAGTGTGTTGTCTGTTATTATCCACATTATTGAGTAACGGGATTATAATTTAATACATGTTATCTTAGAATATTATCAAGTAGATGTTATAAGCTAGGAGGATTGGAATGAAACCAATGTCAGGTGTCTATACACGAGTTTACATACTGAATATTTGATGAAAAGATCATGTGTAGCTAGTGAGCATTCAACAAAATGGACACAGCATGTGGGTCCATGTTGCCCCTCTTGTTTCAACACTAATGCAATATCTTGTTTCAAAACATCAGATGGATAATTGGTTTAATTTTGGGTTACGGTTTTGAACTTCCAGTTTTTTTACATGTGTTGCACTATTATGACATTTGTGTCAAGAGAAAAATATAGGCTCCTAGATCATACAATCACCATTGATTATAGATCTCTCTATCTTGTACATGAGATGAGAGAGTATAAATGACCTGACATCATGAAATATCTTTAGTAAACATTGGCAAGGGGTGATTGAGAGACTTAAGACTTGACAAAAATTTGGGAATCCAATTTTTGACTCAGACCTAGAAAACTCTTCCAAAGCTCCGATTTTAAAAATTATAAAAAATACTTAATTTCAGGGAAAAGCTTTGAATATGCATTTTATGTCAAATAAAAATATAATTACTGAAAACTATGAGTTACATCTACCATATACACTTATGCACCAAGAAATAAGTAAAAATATGACATTGAAAGTAAATAATGTGTATCCAGCCTGTGTGCTCCTTCAATAAAAATGAAAACTCAGAATGAGGATGAGCGAGTGAAAAGGGAAAATCACAAGTTTTGAAAAGGTCATATGCTTGTTTTAAGGCTCCTCCTTTTTTTATGACTTTGAGACATTTATTTTGGAAAAAAGCAGACTTGGAAAGTCTTCCTGGGACTCGCTGAGTCTGTAATTCAAGGGCACAGCTTTGCTGAGGCTGCCGTAAAGTCGGATTCACGAGTCCTTATGCAGATTCGGCAAGTCTCATAACAATGAATTCAACAAGAGGATCTTGAGTGAATAAGGATAAATAAAATGACATTAAAAAGGGAGAGATGGGATATAGAACTCTGTAGTCGTGCATCACCTTGAGCGCCCTTGACTCCAAAATTTGCCAGGTTCGCCTACAGCTAGTAATGTCGCTTACCATTGCATATCTGCTGCAATTTGCATCTATCTGTCAAAAACTGAGCCTTTATGCCATTGTGGATTTCCCAAATAAATGTGGTTTTAAATGTATTGCTATGCAGATATGTTTTTGGATCATCGATACTCAGCAATAGATTATGGATATTAGTGTCGCCTGCTGAGATTGATCTGGTTTGATTTTGACGATCAGATCAAAATAATTCCGGGTTTGTGTAATAAATCTCTCCCTAGAATTTCTGTTCCATGAGTGAGAGCAAGATGAGTGAACACAGGAATAATTGGGAGCAATATTAAATAGATTAGCTTGCCTGTAAAACTAACTTCATTAGTTTGACCCTTCCAGCTAAAGTGAGCTAACTTGTTCTCCAGTTGTCAAATTTTGCTTGCACTTTGTCTCAGATATATGTTCAATGTTATAATTTGCGAGCTTTTGATACCAGTAGAAGTACCAATTATCTGGTACTAGTATGAATTTTATGCTTGGATTTGGTATGGTGGAGGGCTCTACTTAACCCCTTCAGCATAATGGTGAAAAACTTTGGCAATAATGGGTCCCCTTGTCTTTTGTTGATTTGAATAGGGGCAGCCATAGTATTTCATTTATTAATTCTGATAATGTGGTTGTGGAAAGTGCCTAGTCTCTACAACCACCTCCTATAGATATATAGGTCCTCCATATGGATAGATATAGAGGGGAGAAGTGCCATATATAGGGTGCCGAGTCCCAAGTCTATATAGCCTAGCCTAGCCTAGCCGCCCCCAGATAATCTATAGGGCTCCTCTCCATATAGTCTATCCGCTATGGTCTAGTGAGTATGTCCCATCTATAGACAAAGATAATATAGCCTACCCACTTTACTTTTGAGAGAACCACTCTCTATATAAGGGGATGGTGAGCACATAAACAGAGGTTTAGCCCCCATATATCAGATCTATATGGTGATGGCCTACAGATATATACAGAGATAGAGATAGGGCACCTGATATATCTATTTATATGGCCTGTCCGCTATGGATAGATGGGAGTGGGGTCAAAGAACTCCACTGATAGGTTAGGCATGTAAAAACATTGTTGAGTATTTTCATTAATTCTAAACATCCCCATTATCGTCCTAATGAATTCTCAGTTTCTTTTGTCATGTTTACCTAGTAGCCCACAGAGCTTCTGTCCATTCAAGTGTGCAAAACTTCTGCATAATTGGTCCATACCTTACTGGTTTGCTCCAGTTGAATTCTACGTGGAACTGGATTTTCAAGGTCAACATTGAGGAATTTGTGTTCATTATTAAGAAATGATTGCTGCATATATGTTCTGATGCTCTTTTTATTCTCCTAAAAGTTCTTTATTCTTCTTAGTAAAGATTATTTCCAAAGCTCCATGTAATGAACGCGGGATCCTAGTATTTCATGTATAGAAAAGCCCTGTTCATATGCTGGCCCTCTCTGGAAGACATGTTTATCTTCTTTGTAGAAGAATATTCATAAAGCATACCCTTGGCACAAACATTATATTTGCCTATGAGGACTATTTCCTATTATACATTACCCAGTCCTGTAGACTTTTGGAGCTGGGGTACAGGCTCATGAACGTGCAGAGCAGGGCCTGTTATTTCAGTCTTGTTGAGGAAATTTCACTTTATGTATGGTTTCTGAGTACTATAAACATCCATACGAGAGTTTAGTTGGGAATTATATAGTGCCATACAACAGGAATGTTGATAAACTGCAGCAGATCTTCCCTTAGACTGAACTGAATCAGCTGCTGCTACCACCTTATAGGATGGAGCAGAGACAAGAGTTAGAGATCTTTCAACCTCACAGAATTGAGTCCTTCCTATTTCAAAATAAATTCAAAAGAGTTTGAGATATTGTAACAAATTGATCCCTAAACCTTTAGTTTGGTTTTCTATCCAGTGAGTGTTTAAATGGTTCACGTACCAATTGTTATTGCTGTTAACATTTTTACTAACCACGAAAATAGGACAAGGCATCTTTTGTAGGATTCAGGCTAACAGACCCTTTTGCCTGTTCCAAGTGTACGTGCAGACAAAGATCCACCAGTGTGGCAGTCTCCACTGGAATAAAAATCTGGGAACATTGAATATCCATTTTGAATAAATATCATGTGGCTTTTGAGTGGAGGCTTGTTTGGTAAATGTTATTTTGAATAAGGTCTACTAGGGTGGGGGTCTGCCAAACTGTACCAGTAGATGTCTCTGCCTTTATCTAGACTTAGTGTTAAAATGGGTATCACACTTAGATCATAATAAGGTTTTGTGGACAAGCTATCCCCTTGCCTCAACAATGATGCCATCACGCCAATCACTAATATGGATTTGATCAATAACTTTTATTCTTTGTTTTTCCCTGAAAGCTAACTCTCCCGTAGGTTCATGATCTAGACCAAACCTCTACTCTAATTCATTTCCTTGTGAAATATTGAATGGTCATGGGCTATGCCATATGCTAGCTTTGTATTGCCTCAATGACAATCTCATCTAACAGGATTTGTTTTCCTTTATTGCTTGTGTGATGGAACAAGTATCTTTTCCATTTAATTCAATCTTATTGCACTAAAATTAGCTTTATTGATCCATTGAAACAAATCTCTTCTCCATGTCTCATGAACTGTGACGAGATAAAATCTAGGTTACCGGAAACGCCTGTACAGGCAGCCGGAGCGGAGCGGGAGCGCCTGTGGGAGCGGCCAGGGGCGGGCAGGGCTGTGGAAACGCGCGGTACGGCCTGCGCCGTACCCGGGCGTTTCCGCAGCCCCCGCCCACTCCCTGGCCGCTCCCGCGTAGGAAAAAACGTCTTTTTAATTTTTTTATGTTTTTAAAGGCACACAACAATAAAAAATTATAAATTCTTCTAATCTAAAACCTAAAAGCTACCTCTAAACAATAAAACAAAAGAACAACACACAAACAAAACATAAAGCAAACAAACTCACATTGTGGCTCTCCAAAATTGCATTGTGCTTGTCTTTGGGTTTGAGGAGCTATTGCTAAGGTTGTAGGAGTGTGGGGGAGCTGCTGAAAGGAGGATTTGTGAAGGATTTGATTTGTGGTTTACTAAGTGAAAGTAAGTTTTTTTAATTTCTAGCCTTGTTCCTCTATTTTTTTTTATTATTTAATCTTTCACACATTACATTTTTTTGCTTATATTTCATTTTTATTTTGCTCTTTCCATTTAATTTTTTTAATTTTCATTGTTCAATCACAATGCAATTGCATGCCATTGTTTTCTTTGCTTAATTTTTTTTTAAACCTTGTAGGTATTTCTACAATGGCAACAAGTTCTGCTTCTTCTGGGCAATCTTTGGCCAAAGACTTTGACCCAAATTCACCGTTATGGAGGCACGTAACAATAGTTCAACAACTTGCAGGTGGTGGTTGTTTTGAATGGAAATGCAATGAGTGTGATGGACTATTCAAAGGCTCTTACAGTAGGGTGAAAAGCCACTTGTGTGCCATAACGGGTAATGGTATAAGAGTATGTAGGGGGAGGAATAATGCTGGGGTGCCAAAAGCAAATGTTTTGGCATATATCAAAGAGCAGGAGGATGCAGAGGCTAAAGTGGCTATGAGAGTGGGTCATCCATTGGCCAAAAGAGGAGGTTCATCTCGTTCAGCAAGGCCTCCAGTTGCTCCATCACCTAGTGGATCCCCAATTGTGGCCATGCCACATCCATTTGTGGCTCCTATCTCCACAGATGAGGATGTTTCCCTTGCACGAAAGAAAAGTAAGACAAAAGGGCCATTGGAAAAGGCCTTTAAGAATGAGAACAGGGAGATTGCAGATGAATGCATTGCAAGGTGTGTATATGCTAATGGTCTTTCTTTTAATGTTGTGAGATCACCTTATTGGCATGAGATGGTGAAAGCCATCAATGAGGCACCAAAAGGGTATAAACCACCAGGATATGAGAAGATCCGCACCACCCTTTTGGATAGACAAAAAAAATATGTGGAAACCTCCTTGCAACCAATTAGGGACTCATGGACCAAAACTGGTGTGTCCATTGTTTCTGATGGATGGAAAGATGCAAGAAACCGCCCTTTAATCAATGTGATTGCAGTATGCCCTAAGGGGGCAATGTTTTTGAAAGCGGTTGATTGTGAGGGGCAAGTGAAGGATGCCCAATTCATAGCCAACATTCTCTTTGAGTCCATTGAGGCAGTGGGGCCTGAAAATGTTGTCCAAGTGATAACGGACAATGCCAAAAATTGCAAAGCTGCAGGGATGTTAGTTGAGGCACGGTATGGGCATATTTTTTGGACACCTTGTGCTGTGCATTCATTGAATTTAATGCTAAAGAAAATGGCAAACAAAATAGAGTGGATCCAACAAGTGTATGCAAAAGCTGAAGAAATCCAAATGTTTGTCACCAACCACCACATGTCACAGGGCATTTTTAGATCATTCTCGCAGTTGGAGCTACTGAAGGTAAGGACAAGCTTTATTTCTTTCTTTCTTTTTAATTTAAAATTTAATATAAGTTTTTTAGTATTCTTTTAGCTTTCAATTTTATAATTTAAATTTTATTTTTAATTTTTGTTCCTCGTTCTTATTAGGTTGCTGAGACTCGGTTTGCATCACACACAATCATCTTGAGACGACTAGTGAAGGTGCGAGAGGCACTCATGAGGATGGTAACATCCAATCTTTGGTCTGTATGGAGGCAATCAAACACTCAAGGGGCTCAAAAAGTGAAGAACTTGATCTTAGAGGACTCTTGGTGGGATAGAGTGGGTTATCTGTTGAGTTTTACGGAGCCCATTATGAGCATGATCCGGTTTACTGACACGGATCAACCATGTCTAGGAGAGATATATGACGGCATCGACTCAATGATTGAGAAGATAAAAGCCGTCATAAATGCAAAAGAACAAGATCCCGAGGAAATATTTTTCAAACAAGTGAAGTCAATCCTCATTGAGCGGTGGAACAAAATGACCACCCCATTACATCTACTAGCTTTTGCATTGACTCCTAGATTTTATAGCACAAAGATCCTTTCCTTGCCAGGGAGGGTAGCACCATACAAGGATGCGGAAGTCAGTGAGGATATATGGCGGCATTGGCTAGGCTCTTCCTTGATCCTGAGGCCCAAGACCAGGTTATGGTAGAGTTTGGCAATTTCATAGCAGAAACGGGTCATAGCCTTCTCGCTCTTCGGAGCAAATACAAGATGAATGCACATATGTGGTGGTACCTCCATGGTACTTCATTGGCTTACTTGCAACCTCTTGCAATCAAGGTCTTGCACGAGGAAGTTTTTAATTTTTTTATTCTCTTTTCTTTTAGTTTTTTAAAATTTAAGTTTGAGTGTTTAAATCTGAAGTTGAACTTTGCATTGACTTTGAAGTTTGGGTTGCCTTAATAGGTTGCAAGTTCATCTTCCTCTGAGCGCAACTGGAGTACGTATAATTTCATCCACTCACAGAAGCGCAACAGATTGGGGGCTAAAAGGGCTGAAGATTTGGTATACATACATTCCAACTTGCGCCTTTTATCCCACAAGCAGCCAGAGTACAAGGAAGGGTCAACAAAACATTGGGACATTGATCCAGAGATAGTTGACTTGGATGCTTCCATTTCCCACCATGGAGCATATGATGATGAGACGAGTTTTGTGGCACCACGAGACCTACATGCACAAGGGGGTGCAACTGGCAGTGGCCCTAGTGCGAGTGGTTCGAGCCCATGTGGTTCTAATGAACCACATAATGATGATGATGTAGCTGGTTTTGATCCTCTTGATGAAGAGGAATATGATGAATATTGACAATGAAAGATAGTTTGAGCTTTGAATATTGATCTATGATTGAATTTAATATATCATGAGATTCATGACATTCACATTGTGTTTGATTTAAGTATTTTAATTTAACTTTTAAGTTTCTAAGTTTTATCGGTATCCTAGCTTGTTTGTTGTGGTTATTCACTTATTTAGCTTATAACTTGTCTTTTATCTTGTCTTTCATATGCATAATATGTGGTTAATAATTAAATTCCTATTTAGAAGGCTGAAATTTATATATTTTTTAATTTTTATATAGTTTTTGTACTGCCGTATCCTACGCCGTATCCGGGGTAAAATTTTTTTGCCGTTTCCGCGTATCGGATACCCCGCTCCCGCTCCCGTATCCAAAATGTTTCGGTAACTTAGGATAAAATTTTACCTTTTTAAGCTCATGTTTGTCTTTCCAAGTCACTTTGAACATCATCTGTAAATGTGTGAATGCTCTTTTGTTATGAATTCGCCTTTTATTCCTGAATCTGCATTACCTTCTTTGAGAAATCCAGAGGTAACAGAATCTCACTTTATGGCCAACATAATAATATCTGAATTGCTTTAAAATCTAATTAAAAATCCTCTTCATCATAGTCTTCAAGCTCCTTTGTAACCTAATTATTGATACTGTTCTTTCCTGACCCTTCCACCTAGGCAAAACAGTAAGGTGGTCACAGATTGACAGAGAGGAATGGCTATAGCAAATATGGCATTTTTGTATTGAGACACTGAATATGGATGGTTCTCTATTATCTGTTTGATGTCTATATATTTGTTTTCTAGGGCTCATTTTGCTAATTGTAAATTCACTATAAAACAGAAACTGTTTATTTGAAAATTTGGGTTAAAATGAACTGACTTATTATTTGTAAATTTTAATGAATTTTAGTTTGTCTTTGAATTATTCCAGATTGTGAATTCCTTAGAAGGTAAAACAAGCTAAATTTACTCATTTGCAATTGTAGGCCCAGATTTTTATGTTGACAGAGTATCCGTCAATTGAACTTCTGTGTAAATTGGCCATTTGCCGAGAACTTTTCTTTTGCAGTCTTCGCCTATAAAGGTTGCAAAGCTTTTGTCTTCTTTTGAGTTATATTTATTCTGATTCATGAGCAAGTGTAGAAATTACTGTGATGTGTGCATTACTTCGCATATTTTAATGAATGTTGATAAGATGAGAAAAACTTGATCACATATGTTATGTGCAATGGTATTTCTTTATTACCTTTTATCGAGTTCTGACATGTAACTTGACATCCAAATCTACAAATATTGCAGAAGGAGAAACAAAAACCTCTAGACACTGATGATGGAAGGGATGCCATGTCTCTGCCATTCAGATCATCTGTCATTTCACAGATTTCTTCTTGGAGAGAGAGGGCCAACTCTGCATGTCTTGGACATATTCCTTTTGGCCCTTCTGCTGTTTCTTCAAGTTCCATGGAAAGGCAAGATAATTCATTGGATTCTTCAAAGATTGCTCAAGGTAGCTCACATTCACAAACAAACACTGAAAAGGAAAAGAGCAAATTAAAGGATGATGAAAATGATAGAGGAATAGAGAGAGCGAAGGACTTGGAATATGCAAGTTTCAGGAACAAAGATTTAGGGCACAGAAAGGAGTGGAAGCTACGAGAAAAAGAGAATGAAAGAGAGAGAGAGAGAAATGGAGAAATAGTAACTGAAAGAGAAAGGGATAGGAGAATTTCATCAAGGAGGCATGACGATTATAGTAGCCATGAATCAAGACTGCATAGAGACAGCAGAGAAGACAGGAGGCATCATTCCTCACATTCACCAACTCGACATGGAAGTCGATCTAGCTTTCCTTCACCGCGGATGAATAATTATGATCATCATCATTATCGAATGCGTTCCCCTGATGTTGATCAAAACCGTCATGTACAATCATTGTCAGGAGTAGAAGCATGCGGAGGTAGTCGTCGCAGGGATATGGTGTCCCCTAGGGGGAGGTCTAGTGATTTTTAATGGATGACAAAGGACACAGAAAACTGAAGAAAAGTTACAGTGAAATATATGTTAGAGAAATCTGCAAAGATCAAGATTCCAGCTGCAGGAATTCTGGTGGGTGGAGCTCATCAGATTTGAATATCTGCAGTCAGACTCAGCAGGTTAGTGATTTGTCTACTTCAGTTCACTTTAGTCGATCCTCCAGTTTGGAACATACTTTTCGTGATAATCAGGTGTACAATCTCTCGTCTCCCAAAGAGTCTCAAGTGACTAAAAGGTTCTTTTTCCCAGAATCAATAGGTGCTGAAAGCTCTGAGCAGTTGCATATCAAGCCAATCACTAAACGAAAATCTCCTGAGCCGGCTTCCGATGACCAATGTATTCCCTCAGTAGAAGATCTTCAGGGACCACCAGACCTTGATGTACCTAATCTGGAACTTGCTTTAGGAGCAAAAATATCTTCTCCAAAGCCAGGTGTCCGGCCTTTGTTTATTCAGTTGCATGATAAAAGTTATACTCAACCACAACCTCCTAGTCCGACAACAAGTGAAGATGGTTCGCCTCTTTCACTTTCACTCACATTTCCTTTGCTCCAAAAGGAGCAAGCTGTCAAATCTATGCCAAAAGAGATTGAATCCTTGGGTGGTAATGCTAGTGCAGATACTTCCTTATTACTCTTTGGTGGCAGTGTAGATTAGGGAAAAAAGGATCCAATTTAATAGCCCTGTAAATTAGTTATAAATGCCACGTGTATTTTAGAGGCAATATCTGTATTTAGGCAGTATACGCATATATCTGTATTAGGCAGTATATGACAATGGATCTAAGACTGTTTTTTATCATTGTCAACTCACTATTGCATTTACTGGCAGCTATATTGCACAGGTTGCATCGAACATTGCATCTTTACACAGAGAGCTTGCTCTCTTTCTCTCTCTCTCTCTCTATCAAAGCATTCATTCTTTAAAATTTATTGATCAGCGATCTACAAGAAGATAAATTGGTTCAAATCATTTTGTATATATTAAAGGGCAGTTTAAAAAATTTCAGCCATAGAGACATGGTTGAAGGGTAAGTTTGTGCTTATCATAAATATTAGTATCTTCATGTTTCTCTTGTATATATTAGTTCGGTACCAGCATACTGAAGCATCGTGGAGATTGTGTATGATGCTGATTAACAATAACATTTTGATTTTTCCACCAGTCCTCCATCTGGTAAGCTAAGTTTTCACAAACTTGTTTGAAGGGGAGATGTGCACTGTATGCTTCTGACTTGTCCTATACATTCAGCCACTATGCAACTTACTCTGATCTGAGTCAATTGCAACATATATCTGGATTCTGGAATTATTGGAGAAAAGTACAAGTGCACATTTATACTGCTGATTAAATGTTGTATCTTAGATCTATTTGAAGATGTCCTTTGTAAATAATGTGAACCCACTCGAGTGCTTTGTGATATGTACTAGAAACGTTGATATTAAACAAAATATGCAAAAATTGTAAAGTGTCTGTGTAGTTCTTTAGAATTTCATTTAGAGGAAATTAGTGAGAAACTCATCTTTTGTTTTATTGACTGTCCGAAGTTGGAAAGACCGGATTTATTCTGATTGTTATTGTCGCTTTTGTCTTTATCAAATATTGCCTGAGATATTTTACTAGCAATCCTACTTTGTATGATGCATATTCAAGTTCGTTACAGATTGAACTACTATGTTTTGGCTGGGATATGTCCAACATAAGCATACGTCATCTCTGATCTTACCACATTTCTTTCACTTTATTTACCCTAACAAGGCGACACCCGGATTTGAACTGGGGATGGGGGATTTGCAGTCCCCTGCCTTACCACTTGGCTATGTCGCCATCCCCAGATCAATTAGATCTTGATTTGGGGAATTTTGAGTCCCCTGCTTTATCACTCGATTATTTCGTAGGGGGATTTGAAGTCCCCCTTTCCAAAAGTTTTAAGTACGCTTAAATAGATAGATCCCTTGTTTGACAAGTTAAAAGGTCAACCATGAAATCATTCTTTTGCAATAAGACCATATGAGGATGTCTCACATCCCAACACGCTCTACGAAACTCTGCAATATCTTTTGGATTTTCTCATCTATATATTATATTGGGGTCCTAATCTTGTCCTTATTGGCTGAGTACTAATGAGTACGGCTACTCTCTAAGAAAACAAGCCAGATTCAACACTCAAAAGCCTTTGTGTCTAGACCAACGTGTATCATTACTCTTTTACTTATGATCTTCTCGAGTCCAAGTTAAATTAGAATGCTTTTAGGATATCAATATAACTTAAACAACAAATGCCTTCTATTGATAGTGCATGTTATTATTAGCAACATCTCCTAAGGTGACTGTGATCTGTGAAGGGCATGGAAGATGTATTTGGAGAATTTTCTTTGAAAAAAATAATGCTGAATTTCATTTAACAATATTTATTGAATTATCTAAATTGCATATTTTTTGATAGTGGTGAATAGTTAGATTTTGAAGCCCCCCCATAACCCTGTCCAACACAGATAAGACAATAAGAGTCCACAAAAACCAGCAAAACCGGGTCAAAGAAAGACTACAAATTATAGCACAAGGAAAACAAAAAGTTAGTAAAAAGGTAGCAATAAGTTCCAGATAAGCCCATTACATGTCAGCCAAAGGTAAGGCATTGTATGAGTTGGACTATCAAGGTCCCTTTTGTTCTTCTGAGTGTCAGTGATGCCCTCAGTCCTGGTGTCATTTGTAGCCCTCTCCTTCTCTTAGGTGACCTCTGTTCCTCAAACTAGGTCCCTCTTGTTTCTCCCTACTCTTCCTCTTTTTACTTTCCATTTGGGGCTCTCTTCCTTCATCTTTCATGCTGTCCTGCTCCTCTATCTTTTCAGGGGTCTCAATAATAGATTGTTTGCCTATTTCCTTGAACTCCGCTGACATGTTTTCCATGTGTTTCAGTCTTTGCTCGAGGATCACATTATTGGCTTTAATTCTCATCCTCCGATTGCATTTGCTTAAATTCTAGATTTTTTCTTTTTTTTGGCCGCTGTCACAAGACCCTTTATGATACCCAATTGAATATCAAAAGCTTTTAAATTGAAAAAGAAATACATAAGCTTTTAGGGATGTTTCTTTCTGGTTCAATATTAATAACACCATATTTTAATTATGATTTTAGAATATCATTGAAAAAGAGAAAATGTATAGAAAAATGTGGAGTATCTTCATACTTTGACAAGCTGCAACAATACGAGCTATACATGGACAATCCGTAAGATCAAGAAGACTAAACAACAGAAAATGTTCATGTGGAGCAAAGAACAACTTATTGTCTTTGATATTTTTTGAATGTTTAGAAGTTGTTTGAGTTGCAGGTTGATAAACTATTGTGACCTCTTAGTTACAATAGGCCAAGTGGATTACAAGATTAAGTGTATTATATTCTACACTCTGAAATACTCAGATAATGAGTATTTTTTAATTACTTTTATCCATAGAGATGCACACTTTGTTTTACGAAACAAGCAAAGGCAGAAATAAGCTAGAGACGTGATCTCCAAGGGGCATGTAAGAGGTACATAAGCTAGAGATTGGAGAATTTTCTAATTTTAAATTGAAAAAAATAACACTGAATTTTGTTTAAAACTATTTATTAAATTATCTAGATTATAATTTGAAAAATAAATATATAAGTTTTTAGGATGTTTCTTGTTGGTTCAATATTTATAACATATTTTAATTATGGTTTTAAAATAATTATTGAAAAATAGAAATTTATAGACAAATGTGAAGGATCTTCATACTTTGACAAGCTACAATAATAAGAGCTATACATAGACAATCTATAAGATCAAGAAGACAACAAAAGACAATAGTTATATTGAGCAAAAACAATTTCTTGTCTTTGATATTTTTTTAAATGTCTAGAAGTCGTTTTGTTACAGGTCGATAAACCATTGTGACCTTTTAATTACAAGAAGCTGAGTGGATTACAAGATTAAGTTTATCATACTCTACATGCTGAAATACTTAGATGTTGAGTATTTTTATTACCTTTGTTCACAGAGGCAAATTCTTATTTTGCAAAACAAGCAAATGCAAAATTAAGCTAGAGCCAAAGCTTTGATATATCAATTTGGGTTTTTGTTGAGGAGATGGTAGTAGAATAATGAATTAATTTATAACCTTTCTAGAATGTGTTAAATCATAAATATGACAATTTGAGAGCCCTTTGGAGGACGAGTTACACTTATGTGGATGGGTGAATATTATGTAGTTCCATGTATTGTCAATACCATGGTCATTAAGTCTTAGCTAAAGCCATTTGCTTCCTAGCCATTAGTAATTATGCTCTTTACAGGAGTTGCAATGTTTGCAACCATTTCAATCCACGCGTTTCTAGACACACGGTGAAACCACTAGTTTTTGCATATTAGTGGTGGTTGAACAACCTCTACTAACAATCACATAACTTCCACTCAAGGTTGCAAAACCGTCTTTAACAATTGTGCAATTGTTGGGTGGCGAAAAAATTCCTCTAGCTTTTTGAGGTCATAATTTGTTCACATGAACTCAAAATTGGGTGATGTTTATTTTTAAGTGTTATTTTCTAAGAGGAACCCAAATATGCAATCAAAACTTACATATGATGAAGTCTATACTTGATAAAAGTCTTTGAACTTGACTTTATATGATCTGATGTGTTTTTACCATGAATGCCTTATATAAGTACTCGACAAGTATGAATTATATGAATTGGGTACATTTGAGATCCAAATTCATGTCATACCTCCCAATTTGAGGCTTTTAAGTTCTTAAAAGCTTCAAGAATTGACTATGTGGGAGATTTCCTCCCACATCTTCTCTAGAATACCATTTGGCTTTGTTAGGTAGCCGACCCTTTAGCCCAATAAGCCAATGTTCTTGCTCTCTTCATGTTATCCTTTCCTTTCATTGCAACATAACATTGTCATCCAATTCTATGAGACTATTAGGAGAAATATCTTTAATAGAAGGTAGAAGCAACCCTTCATCTTCATTGTCTACCACAGAAGGTTCAAAGAGACGGAAGTTCTCAACATTGACATTGAATGGATCTTTATATAAGGAGAGGAATCAAGCCTAAAAGCATTCTCTCCCACTTGTTTTGAAGTTTCATATAGACCACACTTGAGAGGCTTGAGCTTCTTGTTTTACCTTGGAGTCTCTCTCTACTCAAGTACAACCATACCTTGTCTCCAACAAGGAAAGAATGCTTAGTTCTATGTTGATCATGCCATGCTTTGTACTTGGCTTGCAACTCCTATCTCTCTTACACATAAAGGTGAATTTACCGAATCTTCTCAATGATTTTCTCACTTTTAGACCTCTAGATCCACTTTCCCATTTTTTTCCCGCATGTTGTTCTCAAAACAACATCAAATGCACATGCAGTAGGTAGCTAAAACAAGTTTCAAAGTGAGTTTTAGTAGTAGAAGCTTGAACCACTCCGGTTATAAGAATGCTAAATATATGCAAAATTTCATTCCAAGTCTTATGATGCTTCTTATTATACCCTCTCAAGAGTTGTACCGATGTTCTATTTAGCACTTGTGTCTAATCATAAGTTTGTGGGTGAAAAGTGGTAAGACTATTTTAACTTCGTATACATGTTCTCCCACAACATAGCTCAAAACTTGCTAACAAATCTTAAGTTCCAATATGAAATAATAGAATTAAGAAAACACAAATAAATCCACACATTAGCAAAACAATCACTCAATCACATTACTTCCTTAGAAGCTCTTCTTACAAGGAATAGGAATACACATCTTGCTAAACCGGTCAACCACCTCAAAAAGATAGTCATGCCCCTTCTTTGACATAGGCAACTTGCCTACAAAATCCATGGAGATACTTTCCCATGGCCTATAAGGAACCGAAAATGAATCATATAAACCCCACTCTCTATTACTTGGGTTATTCAACCTTATAATAAATAAATAAGAGGGTGTTGGGTTAATGTGTTCTTATTTATCTAAGGGTTGAAGTGTTAGCAATATGTAGTATATTCAGATTAATTAATAAACATTAGTGCATAAATCAAAATATACTATCATTAGTAATTTGCAAGATATAATATGGAAACAATTGCTAAAATACAAGGAAGTGGATTATAGATGCATGAAGCCGACTTGGAAGTGTTGTGTGAGTGTACGAGATGGAAATGATCTCGACAATGTTTCATCTATGGATTTGTAGTGAAAAAATGAGTAGGGATGGAACCGTCTAGTATTATATGGAAGTGTCGACGATTTTATATGGTGATGCGTTGGTGATTTGAAAATTTTTGTCCCCTTGCAACTGATCGTGACGTGCTTCACTCCGAAACCCTAGGTCCGCACATTTGTGAAACCTTGTGTGATGTGAAATAGATTAGGTAGCGCACTCCAACAAAAGGGTTAGTGGTTGGGTTGAAGTGCAATCTGTACACTGCCTACATTGACAATACTCCAAAGAGGCTTTAAACTAAACACAATTCTCCACCTAGCATGTGACATTTATATAGATGCAACTAGTTTGACAATTTGACCTCTTGGAAATGAGGAATAAAGGCTTGACATGCTTATTTTGACTTGGCTTTGAAGGTCTTTAGATTGACAAGCGTGACTCTTGAAGTAGGTTGAAAGTACTTTAGACCTATTTGGTGGCCACTCTTAGATTGTGATGTTGTTTTGAAAGGATTTAGGAGATCTTGAAGTGATTTTAGAATGTATTTTGCACGTATGCTCTATAAAGTGATAGCTGAGGTAATTAGGTTAGCAAGACTTGCTTAGAGATATCAAATTGAAAAAGTGATTGTTGGGTGGCTAGGTATGAAAATGTCATCCTTGGACCAAACTATAAAACAATTTCGTCCTAAACGAATCATTTTGTATAAGACGTTTGTGGGTTTCTACAAAGTTTTGGGAATGATGCATGTGAGGAATATACAACTATGGATTGAAGTAATTAGTTCTATGAGTGAATGAGCAATGTGAATAGAGAAACATGTCATGCTAGAGAGATAAAGATAAGTCACATAGTGTTGGAATGTTTGCACAAGTCAGGGTTTAGGAGCAAAGCCAAAGTTGTCATTGTCAAATGATAAATCACCAAATTTAGGTATTTATATTCCCCCACCCCCCTTTAAGTATGCATTTAAATGACAATCTTAAAGGAATTGATACATGAATGCATAAAAACATTGTCTTTTCTTAAAGTGCTTGATTATGCTTATGTGTTGGCAAGATATCCATGATGAAAACAACACAAAGTGTATTCAATGCACATAAAAATAGAACTTTAACTTAGATTTGAAAATGTAATTGAAACTTGTAAATTGATAAGAGAAAAAGTATGGAAGGAATATATTTGTTTTCATTCTTTGAAGGAGAAGCTCCTAAACCGATCATAATTTGAGACATGGATTAGAACTAAGCTATTAAAGGATTGAGGGTGTTAAGACCCCGATTTCACTAAAAGAGATGTCAAAGTTGCAAGGGGATTGGGTGTCACTTGACCCAATGCTAGAAGGAAGTGTAGCACAAGACTTTCTAGTCGTCCTAAGAACATTTTAAAACAAGGAGGGGCATCATAAGGATTTTTAGTTACCCCAAAAAACTCCCTAAAAGAGTGAGAATAAGGGTGTCACTGGGATTTTAGGTCACCCCAAAAGCTTCTTCCCACAAACCACACTATTGTAAGCGAATCTAAGTCCAAGTGGAAAATAACACAAATTTGAAAAAGAAAGATGTGTCTCTTGCCCCACCATCTAATGTCCCATGAGTATCGATGTGCAATACTAAATATAGTAGAAGGATAAGAAGGGCCATTTCCTCATAACCTAGAGTGAATTTATGCTCAAGTTATGCAACACCGATAAAAGAATGAAGTACACAAGACCCAACATTCTATATCAAAATGTAGTAGACACTGTCATGGATTGTGCCAACTAAATATAAACATATATTAAAAACTTCTAACAATTTTTGAGAATCTGATAAATTTGAAATCTATTGAGAAGGTACCCTAGGACAAAAATTGTCCATCGTGGACTATAAATTTGAAAATATTTCCTTGGGGATGATTTTTTTCCTCTGTGTAATCTACTACTACCATGTATATAATTCTATTCATGAATATTTGTACTCGTCCAATTCTATTCACAAGTTCTAAATTTTGTGTGTTCTGATGTGCATAGATATTTGTGTGATAAAACCCACTTAATGCTCCCTCTTTTGAGGTGACAAAGATGTGAAAAGAGAATGCTTGGCTTAAAGTAAATGATGCATATCCATGTCGCATGTATCTAATATTTAGCATTGGATCTTATAGAGGGCTACCGTAGGTGGCCACCATGGAGAACTTGTTCTTGTTCTTGTTGGAGTTTGCATGGTAGAAACCATGACACAAAGAGAGAAAATAAACAAGAACAAGCATATAGACAACCACATATAGAAGTAAACAAATATAGAGAAAATCAAGCATACAAGTATAAAAGCACTGTCACATATGTTAGTCATAACAAAGGCAAAAGCCACATACAAGAGTCACAAGAGTGCCACACACATAAATAAGCACGAGAAAAGGTAATAGGAGCTACAAACAAGGGACATAAAAGTGTTGCAAAGACAATCATAAAGCAAAGACCATAAGTCACATACATGAAAACAAATAAGTGAATACAATAGAAGAAAATAACTCTCGAGGCACATATATCAAGAGAATCTAACATCATCAGCACAAGAAATACGTTAGTAATATTATTTTGAAAAATAACATATAACGCAATATAAGGAATTGAGCATAACAACGAAGTGAAAGCAATTGTATTGAAACAAAATCACGTTAATGGTGTAGAAGATGCCCCTAGATTAGCAAGACCATTACAAATAGGACTAGGCCAACACCTATCATTGTGTATAATCATGTATGTGGCACACAAGCTCAAGTTACCACATGTGTAAAATATATATAGAAAATACGTTATTCATAAAACCATATGAAAAACAACATATGTAAAGTGAAAAGCTAGCAAATTAAGTCATATGTAGGTCTTTATTTTGAATTTTGAAAATATTTGACTATTTCTCCGTTTTTTCATTATGTGAATGTTTTTTATTTTATAATATTTATATAAAAAGAAAGAGCAAAGTAAGAGCTACCCTATGATGGAATGAAAAGGGTGATGGGTGGACCCTACTGGATAAGGGTGGCTTGGACCTTGAATATGTAGCATGTGTAGGAGTAATATGGACAATTGGAAGATGGGGTTATAGAACATGGTTATAAGCCACAAGGTGTGCAATAGGAAACCTAGGAAGAGACTTGTGATTAGGAAAATGATCCTCATATGGGATACCCTTGATCGCAACAACACACTTATTATAAATAAACTTAACACATTTGTGCAAAATATAAAGGACAACCTTAAGAGTATGAAACCAAGGGAAACCTAGACACATGTCACATGAGCCAAGGGAAGAAGTGACTGAAAAGGAATATCCATAATAGAAGAACACAAAGTAAGAGCTAAAACAATATGCCTAAGAGAGGTCTTGGTATCAAATGTCATGTGTTTCTTGGTGTAGCCAAGAGAAGTAATCAATTAAAATGTGCACATGTTCAGATGCTTATAACCACTATTAATCAAGACACTATGAATAGGGATTAGACCAACAAAGGATCAAATATGAAGTGTATTAGAAACAAGATAACAAGTAATATCAAAATCATTGAATGTAACAAGCCTAGTAGGTAGAGTAGGATTGATAGTACCAATAAGAGAATCCTGTGGATGATCATATGAAGGGGAAAATATTGAGTCCAATATGTATGATGCAATTCCATGTTAGATTTAAAAGTATTGTGATTAGGAAGCAGGTAATTGAAAATATTAATATTATAATTATCATTAGTAGGCTTAGATTGCTCACGAGGAGAGTCAAATTCAATAACATTTTTATCAAGAAGATCCTAGATAACATGATGAAGCTTGGAGCATTTGTTAGTAGAATGGCCATTACATCCATGATAATCACAATATGAATTAGAATCAAAATATTTACCATGAGGATTCTTTGTATCAATCCCGAGAAACGAAGGTAAAGATATAAAGTTGAACTCTAGAAAATTTTGAAGGATCACTTGGGTCGAAGAAGGAAATTGTGTGAATTGCTTCCGAGGGGCATCTTGTAATTGAAGTTGCATGTTGAGATACAAAATTTACAATAACTTTAGCATTAGTCTTGTAAACAGTAGGTTTGACTTTGTAATTAGGTTTGCATAGAAACTTAGAATTAGATGCTTTAGGAACATTATAAACATATATAATCTTGTTCATTATAAGGAGATTAGCCTCCCATTATTTTAGTGTGTGATATAGTTGATCAAATAACTGAAATTTATCAAAGATAACTGATTCTTGTAGAGGAACACAAAGACTTTGAGTGAATAAATATTGAAGCTTATTGTCTGCTAGGATATTGCTCATTTTAGTACGCATAATCATGTAGCACAAAACATAGTCACTAATGGGCTCGTTGAAGCCTTGTTACATCTTATACATTTGAGCATAGGGTATTTTGTCCTTAATATTAATTGAAAAATGTGCAAGGAATTGATTATCCAAAGGGGTAAAATTCTGCACATAATGAATAAGAAGGTCATGGAACCATTGTAACACATAATCCTTGAGGCTTCTAGGAAAGAGTTGTGTAATTAATAAATCATTGTAAACATATTCTAACTAAGTGACATGAAAAGTGAAAAGGTGTTGTTCAGGATCACTTTTTCCATTATAGATAGGAACCTTAGTGTAGACATCTAAAATGTTGACATGATTAATTACGATTAATCTATCCCACATCATCACTATTCTGAATCCACATAATAATTAATCACAAGATTAATTATTATTAATCCATTTTATCATATTTATCCTTTATCATTTTATCATCATTTATCATTTATCGTTTATCCCATCTTTCCATCATTAATTCTCTTTATTCATTATTTTATCCCATCTTATCATTAATCACTTTTATTTCATTATTATATCATATTATCATATTATCCCACTAATAATCCCTATTAACATTTTATAGGAATTTAATATTCCTACATCTACCTACCCACCTACCCTACACATCCCTACACCTAGCCTTTCCATGTAATCTCATCCCTAATCATATTTTATCAACCTAATCTAATCCTAAAACTAATCACATGCTCCACCTCTAAATCTAGAGGCTTCTATTTCTAGAAGCCTCTCTAACTTTCTCCTTCTATTGAATTTTTAATTCAATGGAAGATTCTTCCCTCCATGAATTTTGAATTCAAATTCTAGAGTCTTCCACTCTAGAATCCTCTAATCCTCACATGCATTCTCCACCCTTGATCCAAATCCAACTTGGCTTCATCTTAGCCATTAAATCCTCCACCCCTCAACTATAAATTTAACTCTCATCCTCCATGAGAGGCATGAAATTGAAAATCCATAACAAACCTCTGCCATTTTGTTTCATCAATCATCCATTTTATCCTCTTATCCAATCAATCAATCCATCATTCATCTACAATCTATCATCATTCAATCCTTCATCCTTCATCAAGCATTCTTCAAGCAAAATCATCAAGTTACTGAGGAGGTGCTGCTCGTGTGTCTCTAAGAACATCTAAATCAACCAAAAATCAATCAAGAGAAAATCCAACACATAAAAGGAGGAGCTTTGCAACTTAGTAGGTAAGTGTAGGTATTTTCTCTCCCCCCTTTCAATCCATTGCTCTATCTAAGGTTTTGTTTGAGAAGATTAGATTAGGAGAACAATTTGTTTGTTTCTCATGCATTCACAAGCTAATATTTTCTTGCATTAAATTTTTGAAACCAACATGGGGCTTACCCGCCACTTTTACTCATTTTCCATATTATTTTATCCCTTGAGCAGTTTCAAAGTTTTAAGAACTTTCGTTGTCATTTACCCCTTTAAGTTTACAAATTTCGAGCTCGATTCTCGTTTGCAACACAAAACAACACATTTGCTCTTTGTATTGGCACCTATACAACACATAATAACACATTTTACCTAAAGTGGTGCCTATGCGGTGTTCAACACTTATGCACAAACTTTGACACCTTTGCAGATACTTTAACACCTTTGTTCTAGCATAAAAACCCTATTTTTTCTCTGTTTTTGACCCTCTTTCAGTCTTTTGTCATACATTGGTGCCTATGCTCCACAAAATGGCACATATGCCCTAAATTGGCACCTTTTATATACTTTGGATCCTTTTCCATACTTTGGTGCCTATGACTTGTCAATCAACGCCTTTGCAGAATCACAATTTTTGCTTACAACTAACAATCTAACCTTGTTTTCAAGTGTTCTTGGTTTTCATTTTATAGGTATGAAATTTTGTTTTTGCCAGTTTATTGTAGAAACAAGGGGAGATTCTATCCATTTTGATATTTATCTAACATTTTTTATGATTGTAGGATTGAAAACTACTAATCCTTTTGTTTTGCAGCTCATTTAGTCCAAGATATTGGGTTCAAAAATCAAACTACTAACCCTTGTTTTGTAGGGCCTCCTCTTGAAGACCCAATCATCAAACTACTAATATTTATCATTTCATTTTATCATCTAGAATTTAATTATCTTGCATTTATCATCTTTTTATGTTTTTTCCTTTGTTGCTTATTCATCCCGAAGGTAAAACTATGTATGCTCTCCTCTTGCGTCCTAGGACGATCTTGAGGATCAAAAGTGGCTAGCCTTCCTTTTTATTTTATAGGTGTAAAATGATGTAGGAGTGACATCCACACAATTTCCATAGTCCTAGGGGTCTCATGACCGTGTGCTTCATCTCAATGCACATGACACATCCCGTGTTCGCGGGGTATATAAAGTTTTGGAGAGGCATCGTTATTGGATAAGCGCTTGCTTGTTTTAAGAGCGATGTGAAGTGGGGGATTCCATGTTCCAATACCTAGGCCTTATACATCATCCTTCTAACAGAGACTTGGGCCCCACGTACCGCAAGGTATATCGAGGACTCCCTTAGTGAGCTAATACATCCTAGACTAGGCAACCTTTTGGCCGCAATCAAACTATAGTGCAAGGAGGCCACACTCCCCAAGATCACTTGCTATCCAACCAAAAATTGAAACATAGATGATAGGTGGATAGCCAATTGTGGCACCATCATCGACGTGTAGTATTGAAAGCGGGCTATAGTTTGATTGTCATCCCACTTGACTAGTTAGGGTGTGTGTTACATGTTTGTTGATTTCTTGTGAAAACCCTTGACCATCACATCACCTTAAAATTTTAATCATTCAAACATCATCATAATCAACCATCCTTGATCAAACAATCCCAATAGAAATCCCATCACCATCCTTAATCAACCAACCTAATCCAAATCTAATCCCCGCACATCCTATCAAACCATGGTATTTGATCCTCAATACCCATCCTCTTTAAACCAACATCTAAACCCCTACCTCTTTTCTAAATCCATCAACCAAGCTATCCCATCATCCCCCACCCATCAAAGTCAACCATCTTGCCTTGATCATTAAATCCCACATACTATCCAACACATTAATAAACAAATCTCAATCAATAAATTATACAATCCCACATACTATCCCACATACCATACCATGTTAATCATAACATCATAAAAACCATACAACAACTCAATCAACAAATATTTGATCTTAAATCATGTATCAACCAATCACCTCATAAACCATCTCCCAACCAACCCCATCCATAATTTCCCCTTCCTAAGATCCCTACCCCTCACCCCATTGAATTCCTCTTTGAGGAACCCGAATCATCTCAATCCACACCCTGACCTAATCAACATACAACACTATCCTCACAAGCCAATTTCATCAACTTTGATAACCTCACTAACTTTAACCTAGACGAAGAGGGCCTCCTTTATGTCCTTGTTAATCTAGGCACCAACCCTAAGCCCACATAACCATCCCAAATTATAACCTCTAAATCCCATATCAATCATCATGACCTACACCTTCCTCCCATCAAAACTCATGTGGATAATCCAACACCATCCAAAATCTCAACTCCTAAATCCAATCATCATAAAACCTATAATCGATTCCCATTCACATATCCACAAAAATCCCAACAACTTAACCCAAAATTATTATCCCCCACATCCCATCTTAGTCCCCCATCTTCGTCATCTTCATTATCCTAATCCGATCCTGTGAAACTTCTCCTAGATAGTTTCACATCCCCTAATCCACCATCAAATTCATCCTCTAAGCCTATTTCATCCCCTCCATCACCCACACCCAATCTTGTCAAAACTATCTTATCCACCGTGACTCCTAAGTCACCCTCATCCCCTTCTACCCCCAATAATAAACCATCTAATGTGGCTCCTACACCACCCTCATCCTCTTCATCCACACCTAATCTTATCTTACCCCCTTCATCACCTAAACTTAACACTATCCTATCATCTAATCCTATTTCAAATCCACCATCCCCTAATCCTAAAACATCTAACATGATTCCTAAGTCACCAACTTATAAACATAAAAATCCAATCCCAATCCTCTCCCCACCCCATCTCCTACCCAATCTAATGAGGCTTTTATGCCACCTTCATCTACTTCATCCCCTAAATCGACCAAATCTAATGTGGTTCCTACACCACACCCATCTCCCAAATATCCTTCATCCCCAACATCACCCACATCTAATGTGACCCCAATATAACACACTTCCCCTTCATCTAAATCTACCATATCCCCTTCATCTACATCTACTAATCCCAAACAATCTAATGTTAAGCCCAAACAATCTACCTCAAAACCACATACTCCCACCACCCAAAATCAACCAAATCTACTCCGGCCTCCAAGCCCAAACCATCCACTTCGGCCCCCAAGCATGATCCATCCCCTTCATCTTCTAAGCCACAAAAATCTAATCCAACTCATAAATCCAAATCAACCAAAACATCTCATAATCCACCCAATCCCGCACCTTTACTTCCTACTTCCTACTCGCCCAAAATTATTTAACCCAAACCAATTCATTCCTTTAGGAGAATCCTTAACCACCATCTTCCATCATCCAAAACCTTTAGCATGGTCATCCATCCCCTAATAAAATCACATGATCAAAACCTTCCCAAACCATATTAGTATCGGGAACACTATTATTGTGACTTCCATCGCACCCATGGACATTCGACCAATCGTTGCATGTAATTTAGGTCTTATGTCCAAAACCTCATTAACCAAGGGCTTCTTGTCCTTGTACCTCTTTATCCACCACCTTTCCATCCCAATCCTCTCCCTAACCATCACCCACCATCCAAATCCCACTCGACATCCAAACATCGTCAACCATCCAAATCTCATCGTACATCCAAACATCCATCACTAACCAAAAACCAAAACAAATCTCACCTCCCATCCTTTGTTAAGTCTGACCTCTTAGCGGATGACAAAACTACAACCCCCTAGTCTCATGATGACCACATGGCATCATCTTCCCCATCCACTTCATACCCTATAGCCAAAAATATTCTCACTAATATGAAACATTGAGGCGGAGAGGCTCGGCATCCATGAACAAGTTATTCACGAACTCATCTCCCTTCATCAAAATTTGGCTCATTTAGGCTTAGGGTATACACCTAACACTAACAACGTCCCTCCCAATAATCCAAAACCCTTTTCTACCACTCATTTTATAAATCCTACCATCCCAACCACTAAACCCAATCATAAATCATTTAATCCCCTACAAATACCAAACACCTCAAAATGGATTGAGCACATAATTTGTTTCGCACACGGATATTATTTCCTTCCCACCCACCCTCCTTCCATCCAACATCCAAATCCATTTACATTTGATCCATTATTATCATTACATCCATTTATATCTACTTTCAATCCATTCATTTGAAAACTCGATCAACTTAATCAAACATGCTTTAAGACAATAATACCTACTATAACCGTGTGACCTTGGTTTATCGTTACCTCCAACATTCTAGCACAATTGTCCTCCTCGATATCCACACACTTTAACATACTTAATAAACATTGTTGTGAATACCCTTGGGTGCATATTTTTACACTCTAGCCAATGTCATCTCTACACTCATTTCCATCCCCCCATCAAGCCACTAGTGATTCTTAACCCCTTGAGAGTTATCAAGAGAGTGGAACCTCTTTATGCAAAAAAATCCAAATATCAAAAAGAAAAAATCATATCAAAATTAAAAATATCAAATAAAATCCATGTTAAGACTCTCACTAGGGATGTTTCCAACATCTCTACCAGGGCTATGGATGCCTAACTGGAGGTAGAGAAATGTTGTGACAAGAATCAGATGCATATCCATCGAGGCCATGGACACCTAGATGACAAGAAGTAATGTACAACTTAGCCTTCCATTCAACCTCCATCCACCTATTTGACTTAAAAATCCCTATACATTGGCTAGTTTGTCTTCACATACTACCCATTAAGTTTTCACTTCAAACGGTAATTAACCATCAAAATCACACACACTTTGATCTTGCAGAGACATAGGGCTCGCATGTTGCCAGGTATTGTTTAGACCTTGGTCACACTTCTATTTTAGTCCAACTCTTTCCTTACAACATGTGCCGTTAGGCTCATCTTTTGTTCATCATTGATATTATTTTCCTTCCATCCATCACATCTACATCCTTTTCCCCTTGGATCGAACATCTGTGGGAAGATGATGATCCTTTCCTTTTCATCCAATCCTCATCATATCCCTTTTCAACTATCATCATCATGACTAAGGGTAGCCTTACTATCATCCACTGGGGCATCATCCATTTTGATACCCCTCACTTCCCATCCTACCCTACACCGGGGAAAATTGAACCCATCCATCCATCCACACATGCCACCCTACTTTACACTTGGGGAACAAAATATCTTATCATCTTCCATATCCCCCATCTTATCCTATACCACATCCCTCATCCTATCTATCTATCTCCCATCCCACATCCCATATAATCCTAACCAATCAACCCATCCCTATCCTATCCAACCTATCCAATTTACCTCAATCCTTCCCTTTCATCCTACCCAAACATGCTTTGGGACTTATAGGAGAAAGTCACATCCCACCTTACATCCCTTCCCATCCCCCATGAGCTATCCCATCCTCGAATCCTTTCATCTTACCTATCCTCAACCATTCCCCCCATCCCAAATCCAAAATATCAACATCCAACATCAAATAATCTAAACATCCAAAATCCAAAATCTAAAAATCAAAACCTAAAAATCAAAACATTTGAAAAATCCATCAAAGAGATCACAAAATAACACCAACAAAAATTTACAAAAATGCAATATGTGTGTTTTTGCTTGTGTGTGTTTGCTTGCTTTTTTGCATTTACATTTCGGATGATGATATGAGGCTCATTTTGTTTCTTTTTCTTTTACATGGTCCAATGATATGAGGACCATATTTTTATATTAATCTTTCCAATGATATGAGGACACGACATTTGGCAAATCAATCATCATGGTCTTTATACCTTGGTGCATTTTCTCTATGCCACATCAATACAATTGCTAATGATGATAACAATGGGAAATTTATGGTATCACACCCCCTTCTATCATCATATTTTAGCCTTATCATCATCCACACCTAATCCTCATCATCATCCAACTAACTATCTAACCTCCTCATCCTCCTATCCAATCAATCATTTATCAATCAATCAATATCCACATTCAAATCTTATCCTCTCGCATCCAACATCCAAAATCCTCACCCCTTGGTTGGGAATCTTCTAACATCCTCTCATCAATCACACTCATTGCTTCATCAATCATCATTCCAATCCTTTCCTATCATCGAAATTGATCCAAAACCAATCCTTATTCTCTCATCTAAACATCCTCAATATTCTAATCCTCCAAATCAAACATCCTATAAACAAAACCCCGTCTTCTTAAACAATCAATCCCACATCTAACATCGTCATTCCGAATCCTCAAATCTAAATCCTAAATCTTCCAGCCTAACCCCTTGACTTGGGCATCATTTAACCCAACAATCCTAAATCTTCACCTTTGTCATACATTGTTGACTTGGGCATCCTATACTCCAAAATATGATATCTCCTAATCCTCAAATATCCTATATTCTAATCCTCTAATCCTACATTCTCATCAATATCCTAATAAAAATCAACAATCTTTCTCTTCTTTTATCCTCAAATCCAATATCCTTAATCTCAACCCCTTGACTAGGGCATCCTCTACTCCAAAATCCAATATCTCCTAATCCTCGAATCCTCAAATATTGTAATCCTCGGAATCCTCAAATAATCTCATCGCCTAATCCTATCTTGTCTCACTTGACTTGGACCTCTCCTCTATTCGAGTGGTCAACCACCTCGTTTCCTCCCCGCCTAACCCCTTGAGGGGGCATCATATCACCATATTAATATATTTTCTTATTTTTTCTTTGAACGGTCATTATTATGCAATAACCCTTCAAAGAGGGAAAATGTAGACGCATAAAATGAAGACGTGATTAATTACGATTAATCTGTCCCTCATCATCACTATCTAAATCCACATAATAATTAATCACAATATTAATTATTACTAATCCATTTTATCATATTTACCCTTTATCATTTTATAATCATTTATCCCACCATTCCATCATTAATCCTCTTAATTCATTATTTCATCCCATCTTATCATTAATCACTTTTATTTCATTATTATATCATATTATCCTATTATCCCACAAATAATCCCTATTAACATTTTCTAGGAATTTAATATTCCTACATCTACCTACCCACCTACCCTACACATCCCTACACCTAGCCTTTCCATGTAATCTCACCCCTAATCATATTTTATCAACCTAATCTAATCCTAAAACTAATCACATGCTCCACCTTTAAATCTAGAGGCTTTTATTTCTTGAAGCCTCTCTAACTTCCTCCTTCTATTGAATTTTTAATTCAATGGAAGCTTCTTCATTCCATGAATTTTTGAATTCAAATTACAGAGTCTTCCACTCTATAATCCTCTAATCCTCACATGCATTATCCACCCTTGATCCAAATCCAACTTGGCTTCATCTTAACCATTGAATCCTCCATTCCTCAGCTATAAATTTAACTCTCATCCTCCATGAGAGCCATGAAATTGGAAATCCATAACAAAACTTTGCCATTTTGTTTCATCAATCATCCATTTTATCCTCTTATCCAATCAATCAATCAATTAATCCACCGTTCATCTATAATCTATCATCATTCACTCCTTCATCCTTCATCCTTCAAGAAAAATCATCAAGTTACAAGGGGAGGTGCTGCTTGTGTGTGTCTCCACCAACATCTGAAGCAACCAACAATCAATCAAGATAAAATCCAACACATCAAAGGAGGAGCTTTGCAACTTGTAGGTAAGTGCAGGTATTTGTCTCTCTCCCCCTTTCAATCCATTTCTCTATCTGAGGTTTTGTTTGAGAAGATTAGAGTAGGAGAACAATTTGTTTGTTTTTCTTGCATTCACAAGCTAATATTTTCTTGCATTACACTCGAAGATAAAAACCAAGAGGAAAATGATAAAAATTCATTTTGGTTGCAAGTAGGTTTGGAAGAAATTAAGTAGAGTCCATGATAGTACAATAGGTATAGGAACCTTGCTATAATAGTAACACTTGGCATTGAAAACTATGAACAAGATGCTCAAGGTGAATGTGTATTAGAAGAGAAATGGGAAGTCCGGTGTGTATGCACAATAAACGTAGGAATAATAGTAAACATAAGAATACAAGGTTGACCATTTTGATGGTGAATATGGGGTGCCCCCATAGGAATAACTATAATGGGTGTAGCAATAGTAGATGTAGCCATAGCGAAAGATGCAACATTAGATTCAAGGCTCTAAGATGCATCAAAGCATTTTTGTCATCTCTAGCAATGTATAAAAGTGTGTCAATGTGTTTTAGATTTTTTTGTAACCGTTTGTTCATCATATTTAGTAAATATGTGTTCATTAGTATTAGAGCCCTCGTAGGAAGCATCCCCAGAGAGGGATAAAAAAATTGGCCATAATGCGGTAAGCAAAAAGAAATGATAAATGCATCTTACGAGATAAACCCTAGGGGTGTGCAATGAAAATAATGACATAGATTAAATCTATTTAGGCCTAGGAGGCTATGGATTCAAGCAAGGAGTGGGTTCATCAAATGATTCCACCCTAAAATAAATAAATAAGAGGGTGTTGGGTTAATGCGTTCTATTTTCTCCAAGGGTCAAAGGGTTAGAAACATGTTGTATATTCAAATTAATTAATAAACATTAATGCATGAATCAAAATATACTCTCATGAGAAATTCGTAATATAGATTATGAAAATAATTTCTAAAACACAAGTGGATGTACTTATCTAGTCACATATGAATTTTTTTTTGGAAGTGTTAGATTTCGTGAGAGCAAGTTGATCGGGAGAGAAAATAAAAGATAATAATAAAAGAGGTGGAAAAGCTCCATAATGCTCCATATATTTCTCTAAAAATTATTTTTGACACGAAGGATCTCCAAAAACTCCACCATGAATGTTTTTCAAAAGAAAGAGAGCTAAGATAACATGCAAGGAGAAACGTTGAGATAGTTATTATTGCTCTCAGACAAAGAGCACCAAAAGCACTATCTTGGATCAATTTTTGCATGAGATCTTTTCAAAAGAAAGAGGATCCTTAGTAAAGGAATGTCATTTTATATTTTCTTAAAAAAAAATATTATCAAACTTGTCATCTATTGCTATTTTTGTCCAGGAGAGATGACAATCATAAACCAAAAGGAGTGCCTAACTTTACAAATCAATGAGAAATTACAAATGAGCCATCCTTATCAGCCAAAATTTCATCCAAGGAGTTATATAAACTTTTCACACTTTCCAATCATCTTGACACTCAAAATGAGTGTGGAATTTGGTAAACAAGGGAGGCCCCTATCCAACACCCATAACCACCTAACAAACTTCACAAAACTAATTTCCAAATTATTTCCTTTTTTGCAATCTCAAACCCACGGTATTATGAAAAGGTATGGTTTTGTCTAGAAATTTCTTCATTAGACATTTAAATAGGAATTTTTACTTTATGATTCATGAAGTGATCCATGGGGTAGTTGAAAATCCCATTTTATGAAAACTTAGACTTAGAAGAGGTTTAGATTTCAAACCTCCATAACTATTATTTTGGTCAAATTTTTTTATTAAAAGTGGAAAATTCAAAGGGGGTGTGTTACTCGGAAAAAAATTGAAGCACATTTTTGAAAATCAAAGCAAAGGGAAAAAATAATTTCTTAAAAAAATCAAAAGATGGAGAAAAGAGGCCTTTGAACCCACAATATTTTTCAAATATTTATAAAAAAAAAGAAAGTTTCAAAGTTTTTCCATCAAATAAAGGGGGTTTTTTTCTCAAAAACAAAAAAAAATCATTTTTTCCATTTTTTTAGGTGGGCATTTTTTCTCCTTGTATAAAAAAATTGCAATGTAACTTTGTACTTTGTTTCTTGAAAATTGTTAACATTATTCCAATATTACAAATTGTTTCACAAATTATGACCTTTCAAAACTCAATAGTAGTGTTTGGTATTAGCGGTGCCTTTGGGTCATGCTTCTGGTAAATTCATCATGTTGAACTCCGCATCCATCACCTAATAGAGATACACAAAAGATGTATGGACACCATTCGATCAATTATCAATGAAAAATAAGGACAAATTCACTCATTAGAATCTTCCTCTGTTACTCATTTTCCATGATCGTTTGACATAAATCCCGACATGTGGGTTCAACTACTAAGCAAGTGTCATTGATTGGATGAATCCCTTTCACGTATAGTGTTGGTACCACATATCGTCTTTATCTCAAGTACATCAATGTCTCTATTAAATACCTTAGGGTATATCATAGGATGAGATTGTTCCACATATTGATGGGTATATTAGAAGAGTGTGTATATTGATAGGTGTGGTGTATCCTAGTGATGGTATATAAAAATGGAATCTTGTTTCTAATGATAAGGAACAAGTCTATCTCCCAAAGTTTATAAAAATGGTTGCAAGTTCTAAAACATTATTTCTTCTAGATTCACAACTCCTGAGAGGAGATACTTATGTTCCATGGAAAACAAAAATCAGAACAAAAAAAGAATTCAAGACATGGAATGTAGTTGAAAAATCCTTCATTTGACCTAAAAATGATGTTGCTTTATACAACGAAATCTTGATAGATCCAATGAGAAGGAACAATTGATCATATTGTTTGGAGTTTTACATGGGGTGAAATCCCACATTCATGATGTTATGACAACTAAGGAAACATGGGATAAACTCAACACAATGTTGAGGCTGAGAATTAAAATGCAATTCTCTACCTCTAAAGTTGATTAGAAAGTCTCAAATTGAATAGTGGTGAAATAATGATTCATATTAAAGGCTTACTACAATTTTGAGGGATTCACTCCGAACATTGGAAGTAGAATTAAAATATTCATATCTCATACCGATTGTCTTAAGAGAACTTCCTCCTTCCTTCAAGATATTTGTGACTACTTTGAATCTCATGGGACAAACATTAATATTTGAGAAGTTGGTGAACATGTTGCAACAAGAAGAATGTTAAACCCTAGTCATTAGTGTTGTTATTGATGTCAAGTGGTATTGATGGAAACAAAGTGAGTGTTGAAGTGAGGCTCTGTAAGGGACATGAAGGTTGATTGGTAGTGCCTTATTAGTGGTTCTTAGAGTCTTTAGGATTGTTTCAGGGGTGGTCTCACAATGCTACAAGATTAAATAGTGAGGTTGTTGACCAATGAAGGAAGATTGCATGTTGGTATGCTTGGCTCAAAGGTTCTACGATCGAGATATGATAATGTTAGCATTAGAAAGAACTCTTACAAAGTGAGTTTTATGTTATTTTGTGGAAGTCTTAGTTGAAAATTTCTCATTTAGGCCTGTTTCTAGAGCCTGATGAGGTGTGAAAGTTTGGTAAATGTCATGAAAAGACCATGTGATCATGAGAGGAGCCCAAATATGGTTTTTAGGGCATGTATGAAATAACAAGGTTCACTTTACCTCCTAGAGGAAAAATTCAAAAGTTCTCCAAAGTTTCCTTTGAGGGGTGTCTTGTGGTGCTTCATACAAAATTTCATCAATTTTTAAGAGGTATGTGGAAGTTATGCAAGTTATTCTAAAACCGGTTTATTAAGAAATGCAAATTGAGATCTTTGTCTTCTTAGCACTCAAGAAAATATATGGAGGATTCTTGAGATAAATCATAGAATATTTTTTTGAGAGAATTCCAAGGCTTAAATTTTTCAATTTTTTGAAACAAATTGGTTAAGAATCAAGAAAGTTATGAGCATTTTTCTACCAAAGTATTCTTCTCTCTCCCTGGCTCTCTCTTTAAGTAATAAGCACAAAATAAATTGATCCGATTCCAAATCTTGTGTGAAAGTTACGAAACCTCCTAAAATTTAAATATAATCCTCTCAGTAAAAATTATAGCATCTGTGATTCTCATGGTTAAGTGTACCATACATAGGTATTTTGGTGTTTTGGAAGTTTGTGCACTCAACTTGATGTGAAGGGTGTCAAGTTGAAATGTTTGACATGGAAGGTGAGAGATTGTGAGTGAAATTTCTCATGTTTTGGTATGATAGAATTATGAGGTAAACAATCCCTATAAGGCCAACTCGGTATCTTTAAACAATCAAGATAAAATCCACTTTAAAAGCATGGAAAGTGTAACTTCTTTCTTCTATGTTAGTCAAAATCAGTCGAGAGCAAGTCGAACAATCATCTGGTGAAGCTAAATTAAATAAGAAGGGGCTTGTGTGAATATTTGGTGTAAAAGTCAAGACAACCCTTAAATTATATCCTATGTCAACTAATGAAAGGTGTTTCTCCAAGTTGCAATATGTGATATTCAGTTCATAATCTCATGCTTTCAGGTGCATTAAAGATGATGAAATGGTTCTTATCCCTTTATTCTTGTCTTCAAGAAATTTGAACATGGTAGAGGTCCTATGGGTGTTTGACAAGCATAGTGTTGATCATCTTGTGAACAATGATACTTTGTGCAAGCATGTTTGGTAAGCTATTCCAACTTCTTAATCAAGGAAATCCTTGAGAACCGAGAAAAGGGTCGATCCTCTCTAGGCCCTATTAACCATTTCATATATTTTCCTAGACCCAAAATCAATATAAAACTAACTTAAAAAGCTTTATCACTATCTCAAATGTGTGTACACCGTATTTTTGGTTGTTGGGAGTCTACGAAGAATATTCAAGACAAACTATGAGTGCTTTGGGAGTCTCTACTAGGTTGATATATGAGAGTAAAATGCGTAGGTTTGAAGAAAAATAAAAAAATAAGCAAAGAAACATTGAATTTAACCCTCGGGTGTGCATAGTCAACTCAAACCTTGAATCCATAAAACTCGGGTTTGCACCAATAAGAATCCCTAAAATTTCAAGGAGCCTCTGTGGAGATGTCACGAAGGCATTAAAAAGGAATTAAACTATTTCCTTTTGAATCAAGGAATAATTTAATGACAGGTTTGCTAAAGACAATGTGTCAAGGCATAAACATATGGTTTTCATCAATTTAAGACTTTGTTTTGAAAATGGAGAGATATTTCTTTGTTATTTTAACTCAAATGAGGTTAATAGATGTTGGAAAAGGTTCTACACCATTTGAATGAGCCTCCCTTTGTGTGACAGTGGAAAAATCAAGCATAATGTCTATGTATTTCATCTCAAGTGACTAGTAAAGTGTATTTTTCTTTAAAGGACCTTCTAAAAAATGAAGGATGTTCATTTCCTACATCATAATGAACTTGGAAAAGCATATAAATTCCTCAAATCATCATTTAGTTGTGTCTAAATGCTTCAAATGCACTTTAGTGACTGTTGGTTTTCATGTATTACACAAAATCACATAATACTGTTGAAGTGCTAAGGTCGTGTTTGGTTTTTTGGTGAAGATGGAAGGTTGTGTGGCATTCTCACTCGAATTGAATGATCTCTTGGAGAAGCCAAAATGTTAGAGACAGTTAAAATCTCATTCTTTGATCATCTAGCTCGGACCATAAATGACAAGAATTTGAAGGTGAAGAGTCTTATATTGTCCAAACAATGCAAATTAGTCTAAGACATGAAACTTAAGGTGTGGTAGTTGAAAATTTAGGTGTGAGGTGTGTTGCCAACTCGAAGGAGAGTGTTTATTATGAGTAATTATGTAAAATAGAGAAGTTAAAAATTCTAAGACTAAAGTTTTAGTTTTTATACATAAGATACAAGACTAAAAACAAGAAGAGTTGCTAATTGAATTTTGGAAAAACAACGAGTTAACAATAAACAAGACAAGTGAATATAAATGTAATTTTTGACTCGAGATATGGTGAATCGAGTCAAAGAAAACAAGGGAAGATAATGCATGTTGATGATGTATGAAGCATGAAAAAAATATCTTTATGATGATGAAAATACTAGTTAGATGTTGCGAAGTAGGATTTAAAGAAATCGAATTATTATAACAATGATTGAAGCTAGGAAGGGTCTTGTAAATGCAATGTGAATTTGATGCGGGGTTGTTGAAGTATAGAAAAGTCATAGGGGTCCTAAAAAGTGTTGCAATCAATTTAGATAACACAAGGTGAATGAGTTGCATATTGTGTCAAGGCATGAACATGATCCAATGTCTGAAATCATGAAGCATTAGATAAACTAAGTGAGCACACGACCAAATTCATGTAGTAAACTAAACACATGTAAGGTAGGATCTTGATTGCATGTGACATGAAGATAAGCATGAACTCAGTATTGTATGATAGACATTGAGAGATGAGTAAATGATCTTAAGAAATTGAGTAAAAGAGAAAATTGAGAAGATAAGTAAGCTAATCTAGAGGTCACTATTAGTTGTTTGAGACAACAAGTCATGTGTGATCAAGAATTTTTGTTCAATTCTAAGTTGCAATTTAACAGGTGGGGAGTTGTAGCTTCCCTATGATTTGAATCTCACTAAAGGTTAGTTGTAGCTGAACCAAACTTGGGAGTTGAATATTCTAGATAGGTTGAAGCTTGTCAAAGAATCAAAGACATCTTGGTCAATTTTTGAGTTGCAGCTTGAGTTGAGTTGAAGCTCAACCCTGAAATCATGTAATTGATACAGGACAATCTAGTCCAAATCCTAGTTCTTGATTTCAGTGGGTTTTCTCCCATTTTGGGTTTCCCACATTAAAATTTGTGTCTCTGCGTGCACTCTCTTGTTAATTGCTTGTATATGGTTTTTTATGTGTTCATCATAGAAAATTTGAGAAAGTAAATTTTATAAGACACTGATTCACCCCCCTCTCAATGTACTAGTTTCCAACAAATAATCCACACACAAAATATAAGAACAAGAGGAAAATGCTCTAGTTTTTTATTAGAAAGGAAAAAAATTCATGAAGTCATCAAAATGACCCCAAAAGTAGAGTAATAAAAAAACGTGCAAGGGAATAAAAACTAGAAACAATGTCTCATTTGGGGTAAAAAAGTCCAAGAATCAAAATATTATTGGTATAACATATTCTAACAAGGATCATTTAGTGACAAGAATCTCAATAACCAATATTCATCACATGGATAAAAAACAAGTTTTAGGGACAAGAAAAGGGAAATTGAAGCAAAATGAGCCACAAAAATAAAGTAACATTCTAACGAGGAATAAAAACGCTTTGTCAAAAATTATTATATTCTTCAAAATCACATGGTGAATCAAATTCATAGAATTCCATATGCTATGTTGACGCAGTGCAACTTGAAACAGATAGGGGAAAAATTGGTTCTTCAATTTGAAAAACACAAAAAAATCATGTTTCATTGGATGATGATATCTCTTATAGTGTCAAAGGAATTGGGAACATCTCACTACCTATTAGAACACATTATTGCAAGATTACATATGTCCTATATATTTAAAGACTCAACAAGAATTTTCCCTATATGTTAGTCAAAATTTGGAGCAAAACCTAAAAGTTGATTTTGACAAAGTGAAGGTAGTTACAAGATGTTCCTTATAAGAGATATGACCAACAATTCAAATAATGTTGCATAATCATCTACCACGGGAGAATGTTCCAAATTGATCATGTTCCGAGAGACAATCACTCACTTCTTGCTAAGGATTTAGATTTAGTACAAGCTGTGGTATAGAAGATACGAGCCTATGAGTTTTGGATACCATATGCACTCAACCACTACAACATGGTAAGAATATTACCTCCATTGAAGAAACATACATGTAATGCCTTAGTGTTATAGTTTCATAAAGAAGAGCTCAAAAATATGCTAAGGAAAGAAGGGAGAAGAACCCTTACAAAGTGTGCAAACACTTATATTTATACAATTCATGGAATGAAGAAAGAGGAGGAGAGAGGATAACAGACATCCGAGATGAAATCTGTCCCTTGGAAAACATGTTGAATGAGCATGGGCTCCATGGTTTCTTGCAAATTTTACTTGTAGTGTAGGAATGACCGCCCCGATAAATGCCAACAACCACATCACAACCTGTTGAATCTATTGCATGTCATTAGTCTACAAAGAAGGATGTCACACTTCATTAAATTTCAGTGGTTGGGGTGGTTGTCTCTTTGGTTCGAATTATGATGTGGATTTGAGACATTTCATGGATTTTTCTTTGTTCTATGGCCAACACCGCGTCATTTTATTTTTCCCATTTTGTGGACCCTTGCAAATTTCTCCTTACTTTACCCGATGAGCATAAATAATTTGCACCACCCGCGAGGGTCTAATCCTTTGATCCACATTTTTTAAACAAACAACCACTTTCTCTAACTCCTCACGGATATGAAACTCAGCAGTGTTATGTTTTAACTTGATTAGCTAGGGACTTAAACTCCTCATTGTTGGGAATGTTGAAAAGATGATGCACAACAATACTTTTACCTAATTTCACCCTAGTCTTTGATTTCTCATTCCTTTGTTCTATGGGTTAGGAGAACCCGTGGAACACTAAGTTCCTATATTCCATATAAGACTAAATTAGTGTCCCATGGATTTTCCAGAGCACAAAATTGGTTAAGTTATTTTGATGTGTTGTTCAAAATTACATGGAGTGTAATTTTGGACAATAGTTTAGTGACCTCCAGGGGACATATTCCTGCTAAATGATGAAGACCGACTGCCTTGAAGCATCCATTGGGCACAAAGTCAAGCATAATATTGTAGAAAATTGATTTTATTCTTAGAAAACATGTCTCTTGAATCCGTATGGACTCAAAATTGAACTAAAGATTTTCTATGGAGTTATGAAAGATGCACACCGATATGTAATCCAACTATCTCGATCTCTACCATAAAACTAGCTTTGAGATGATCCGCTATTGAATTCAAGGGGATCAAAACTTATGTACAAAAGAGAAGATCATACATGTTTCAAGTGAAACATACAAAGAGTGCACAACACTTATTACAAACAAAGAGATCACCACAAAGATTGAGGAAAAATACACTCAATCAGTGATCAACACAATAAAAAGTAGGGGACATCCAAAAACACACACAAAAAAATAAAAGTATTTACAAGATGCAATGGAACAACTTAATGGGAGTGTTTGAGATAAATCCCATTGATTGGGATTTGCAATACTTCTCCATCAAGATTGGACAACTCAAAGGAGTTGGCCTCTTTGCAAGAAATGATAATATATGGCCCACTCCAAAGTGCATCAAACTTAGAGTGCCTCCTGGTTTAGCTCTATCCGCGTCCCACTTGAGGACCAAATCACCTGCCTTGAAAATCTATGGCTTAGCTTTCTTGTCAAACCACTACTTGGTTGATATTTGATGCTCTTTCAACTTGACCATGGTGGATTGTCTCAGTTCTTCAAGTTCAAACAATTCCACCATTTTGATCTCTCTTTGATGTGCACCTTCAAACTCTAATTGTTGAGATAACTCCAATAAAGGTAATTCAAGTGACAATGGGAGCCTATCTTCTCTTCCATATACAAGGACAAATGGGGAATTTCTAATTGCTTTCTTTGGAGTGATTCTATCATCCCAAAGAAAATTCTTTACTTTAGTGTGCCATTGTCTTTGATTGACCTGCATGGTTAGCTTCGTGATTATGATCATGTTTTTGTTAGTTGATTCCGCCAAACCATTACCTTGTGGGTAATAATTAGAGGAATTATTAAAATATAATCCATTTATAAGAGCCCAATCAAACACCTTGGATCTTAAAAAAATCCTTATCATTATCATAAATGATAGTTTGAGGAACCCCAAACCTTGTTGCAATGTCCTCCAAGAAGTCAAGGATGACTGATTCAATAGCTTCCTTGAGTGGTATGGCCTCTTTCCACCTGGTGAAGTAATATGTTGTTGTCAAAGACCATATGTGACCTGCACTTGATGGAGGATTAATCATGCCTATGAAATCAAGTCCCCACTGAGAAAAGGGTTCATCCACTTGAATAGGATGAAGGGGAAGGGCCGCCATTTTCTTCTTACCAGTGAAGAAAACACATTCCTTACACTTTCTAACCCATTGATGTGTATCCGAAAAAAGTGGGCCAAAAGTATCCTACTCTAAGGATTTTCATTGCTATAGCCTTGGTTGAGAAATTCCCACCAAAGAAACCATTATGGAATTCTACCAAGACCTTATCTACTTGTTCTTCTTTAATACATCATATTAGGACAACATCCAAATTCCTTTTGAAAATAATTCCATCAATTAACACATAAGGAATTGATTGTAACATGAGGTGTCTTCTTCTTGTCTTACTCAAACTAGGAGGATAACTTCCAGTTGCTAAAAAAGTTTCCATGTTATTAATCCAACTACCTTGGATTTTTTAAATAAATTTATTTTATAGGTCACCTATGTTGCATGGGTTTTCATCATACCATAGGTCCACTTGTTGAATATCACCCAAATCTCGTTTATCCTCAACTGTTTGTTCTTATTCTTCCTCCATGAAGAAATAATCTTCTTGATTTTCTTGAATGTCTAAGGTGAGTTGATTACATAAATATCTTCCTCTCACCAACTTTGTGGCCTTGATGGTCACATCGAACTCCATGATTTTGGTTACCCATCCAACTCTCTTTTCACTAATTTCTTCCCCCATGATGAAATATCTCATTTGGGGTGTGAGACTAAAATTTGATGTGGTTGGCACTAACATGAGATTGAACTTTTAAGAGCCCCAAAGATGGAAAAAACATGTTTTTCTAAATGGTTATACCTCATTTTGAAATCTTTTAATGTTTGGCTTAATAAATTCACATGTTGCTCCAATTCTTCATAATTCTCCCGAGTGAGAACCACGACTATGCTAAGATCAACACCATAAGCATAAAGGATGAAATCCTTTACAAAGTATGGATTGATGAGTGTTGGTGCTTGGGCTATCATGGATTTGATCTTGGTGAATCTTTCCCTACATTTTGTGTTCCACATAAAAGTAACATCCTTCCTTATCGTGAGGGTGATAGATTTGACTAGTCTTGCAAAGTTAGAAATGAATTTCCTTACGAAATTGAGCTTCCAAGGTAAAACTAAAGGGCCTTCTTGTGAGTTGGAAATGAAAGGGAAAGAATATAAGATAATATTTCTAGGTCAATTGTGATTCCCTCTTTTAAGAAAACATGACCCAATAACCTACCTCGTGGAACTCTAAAAACAAACTTCTTAGCGTTTAATGAAACTCCACATTCTCTCGTATTTCTCAAATAATTTCTCCAAATGCTCCATGTGCTATTTTCTCTAGTTTGAGAAGATCATGATATCATCCTAGTAGACAAGGACAAATTGGTTGATGAGTCCACAAAAGATAGTGTCCATTTCCTTCGAAAGGTGGCACCTGTATTTGATAATCCAAAAGGCATTTTCTGATATGCATATGTTTTCCACTTAGTTGTGACCGCAATTTTGTACCGATCCTCTTCTCTAATATTGATCTAATTAAAACTTGAATAACCATAAAACATGGAGAACCTTTAAGATCCTTCTACTGTTTGAAGGATTTGTTCCATGGAAGGCAGAGGATGATGATATTTTAATGAAGCTTTGTTCAAGTCCCAAAATCCACATAGAGCCTTATCTCTCCATTTTTCTTACCGACCGACCAAATTTTCCACCCAGATGATTATTTAATGGGGATATAATCTTCAACTCAATGAGTTTTGATAACTCTTCCTTATAATGGGTTTAATCTCGATGTTCACGGTATATGTTTTTGTCTAATTTTATTAACCACAAGATCAAGATCAATAACATGTTGATCGAGTCTTGGGGTCAAAGCCTTTAAGATCCTCATAATTCCATGAGAATACATCATGATAGTTTTGACACAAGGAAAAAATATTTTTCTTCTTGAAAATTACATACCTTTCCAAGCAAAATCTCTTTTCCCTACGTAATGGTGGCTAGCTTACACTCCTTCCGATTTTCGATAAGCTTCTATTTTGTCTTTTAATTTTATCATTAGAGTTGAAAATGCCTTCCAAGGGTGACTATTCCTTTGGGTAACTTGTTTGTTCATGGTTGAATGATTTGATCACCATTTCTCTCTTGAAAAATGGATTATACATTGAAGGATAATTTAGATTCATTCTGAATGAATTAAATGATCTTCTCATTATTCTCAAAAACTTTCCAATTGACATAATTATCTGAAATAGATGGTATCACAATCATTTACACAAACCGACTTTCTTGGATAAGACCTTCTACATGATAAAACTGTGAGCCAATGGTCACCATTTGATCCGCTTATTTATTCTGCTTTTGCGACACCACCTAAAGATTGAAAAATTCTAAACTCTCAAGGAGATCCCACACTCAATGCCTATAAACTCTCAAAATATTTTTTTAGCCACATATTTTCCTATGAATTGGTGAATAACCAATTTAGTATCCGTAAAGAATTTCAAATATTTGGATTTGTTTCTTTTTCGCAATCAAAAACCATGGACCAACACCTCATATTATGCTATGTTTTGGAGCATGCAATTGTAGCATATGAGTATATAAATATTTTTGTTCATTGGGGAGAAAAGAACTACACCTACCCCAAATCCATTCCTTCTTCTAGAGCCATCAAAATACATCTTTCATAGTCTATAAACACCATTATCTTCTTCCTTACGTGGCTCGGGATGGTCAAATTATCCTCATGGATGTAATACGTGCCTAGGATGGTTTCCACAATCAGATGTATCATAAGGGTCAAAGTCATAGTGATGTTTGACCCATTCATCTAACATCGATCAAGAATTTCCACTATGAATGCAATGTTTCAAATAGCTCAAGATCACAATGTGTTTCTCCTTAAATTATGTAATTGGAATTGACAAGACTAGGATAATAAACTTCCACATGATAAGATAAAATAGGTTCGGCCTTAATTGTAAAACTAGGTCCATATCTTGTCCCGATAAACATATGATACCAATATAAGGAAATATATCCACACACCTTGGCTATAAAATATTTGGAGAGGAAAAGGGAAAATAATGGTAGCAAATCGATCACGAAATGTCCTGTATTATGGTTAGATTTAGACAAGCATGCGTGGTTAATTAAAGTTCCTTAACTATACCTAAGGCTTGCACTCGTTGACCCATAAAGTTATAGAACATCCTTTGAAGTTAGTTTATATTGAATCCCCAAGATGTCTGCAATTTTATTTAGCATTACTAAATTAGTAACACCAAATTCTATCATGTAATTATGAACAAGGTGATTTCCAACTATAAGAGACATGTAGGTTGTAGGAGGCTTGATAATTTGACTTATTTGTTCATTTTTTGGCTAAAAATGTTGATCGCAACATCCGGTTTGTGCATGGTGGGTTCTAGAGGTGGATGCTGCTTTAAATATTCTTCTAAGAGGTTTCTTTGAGAAGAGATAGATAAGGCATCCCACATTGTGACATCAAGATTTTTCTCCTCATTTGTTCCACAATGTTGAGAGAAATACTTGCACCCTTCTCTATAATGAAGGAGCCACATTCTTTGTTCCTTTTCTCTATTCATGGAAGATATTTGGTTGGTGGAATTCACACATCTCGTGGATTTGTGATGTTGTGTGGATTTAGTATATTCCATGGAATGTTTTTGTTCTGTGACTACCGAGTAACCCACGACAAAGTGGATGAAGAAACATTTCCGCCCAAGTCCATGGATTGAGTAGGATTATCACGCAAATTTTGGGAAAAGGGAGGAGGAAATATTACATTCATCTTTCTTTTCTTAGACCTCATATTTTCTACCACATGAAGTTGCATCCTCTTTAAGATACCCACAGCTTTGATTGATCACATCAAAATATTCAAGTCTCAAGAATATGAAGTTAGGTTCAGGGGTAGTCTGTGAACCTCATCTCGCATTGCTTGTTAAAGGAGTCGTGGTTTGTTCCTATGAGAATAATGGAATTTTAACCATGATAGCTTTCTCTCGTAAGGATATCATTCCATCCTCACATGTATACTTGACTATCTATCTGATCACAAGGATAACACCATTAAAAAATTTCACCCTTGTTATTTTAGACCAAAACAATGGATTTGTTTAAGTTAGGAGATGACACAGTGTGGGCTTGGGTTTGGTGGTTTTCTTGGATGATATTTATTGGGAGATATTTGATTTGGATATGGAAAGAATTTTTGTGGATATGCCTAAGGAGGGTTGGGATAATTCTTTGGATCTTAAACTTGATGTCTCGTGAGGGAGACAACCTCTTTTTTAGATTTTTAAGTTGGACACTAAGGCTTTCAATTTCATCTTGTTTGATAGAGGAACCAAATGTGGAAGTAGAAGATGAAGTAGATGGTTGAGGAATGTGAGTAATGGTGGGTTGGGTATCATGCATAAACTTAGGGAAAATGGGCATATGAAATCTAGGGGCTAGATTTCCTTCTTAGATAAGTTAATTCTCAATCCTAATGGCTCTTGGATAGGAATTTAGTTGTTGGATAACACCCATATACTTGGACCATTATTGCTATATCAGAATTTAAAGCTCTAAGAAAGTATACAAATGCACCTTGTGGGGTTGGTCTTAGTAGCATTGGAATTCAGTCCCATGTTTTTGAATCGAAGTTTAAGCCCGCCATGAGCTGATTTGGAGCTTGCTTGATTGTGGTTAATCTTGCTCCGAAGTGAAATGTTATCATCCTTTTCATCAAATTATTGATAGATAGTGGTAATACCGAGTTCATCTCAAGTGTGAATGGAAGTAGGTCTCAAGCTTCTATACCATTGAAGTTATTTACCTTTAAGTGAAGAAGTAAGAATCTTAACTATAACATCATCTTCTATAACTAGATGAACTGAACACACATTAGCAATATATTGAATATGATTAGCTGGGGTAGTAAGGTTTTCACCAGTAAAGAAATAAATGCTTTTAAGGACAGACATTGGCATATCATCTTAGGAATTTAGAGCCAAGAATACCACTATTGAAGCTGACAAAGGGTAAGTTTATTTGTTTTGCCATGAATGGAATGTGTCTTAAAATCCTAGAGGGAAACAAGAAAGGCCTATTAGAAGGAAGAGTAGAAAGATTTCTATCAGGAAGAGACGATGATATTTGAACTTCTCTGCATCTTTTTCTCCTTGGTGATAAATGCAAATATTTAAAATGCTTACTACTTGCATGCACTTTGCCTTGTCTGTGTTCTTCTCATGAAAAGGGGAACTTTGCTGCTTAAAACCATAAGATTTGATCATGGAATTCGCCAGATGTGTTGAAGAACACCTATAAAGGGTGAAACCAAGAAGTCTCACACCAAAAATTAGTAAAAATGAAGTACACCTCATAAAATGTCCCACCAGGAATGCCAAAACTATTGGAGCTAAAAATTGCACCATGCTTTGAGTCACGAATACCCAAAATTTTGAGGCAGCATGGGACCTGTCTCCAAGTGTGAGACTTACGTATTGAGACAGACATCTAGAGAAGGAAAAATTCCTCATTACGTGGTTTTGGGAAACCCGACACAACTCAACCTACTTATAATGCTAAAATACTCCTACACCTAGCCCTACTCTAACATTTCCAAGGGACCAGGGAGAGAGAGAGACGCATGAAAAGGAAAACACCAAAAAGAGGTGGGAATTCTATAATCCAAATGACACAAATGAAAAGCCATGAGGCCGGGATCGTGAAATACACATAGTTTAGATGAAAACAAATGAAAGAACATGAAATATGCAAGAGGGAAAAATATTCACATCAAACAAAATGTATTTGAAGGAAAGAGATAAACCACACTCACATTAATCAATCTTTTATAGCTTACATATATAGCTAAGGCAAGGAAATCACACTTTGCAAGTTACGAGAGGCCAACAACATAAGGTTCTAAGTATCACAAAGAAGAGCTCAAAAATATGATAATGAATAAGGGAGAATAACTCCTACAAAGTATGCAAGAATGAGCATGTGCACTGTGATTTCTTACATAGTTTGTTTATAGTACACGCATGACTGCCCTAGATAAATTACAACAACCACACCACAAACCCTTGAGTCTATCGCACGCCATCGCCCATATAGAGAAGGAAAACACGCTTCATTAAATTTTTATAGTTGGGGTGGTTGGCTCTCTAGTTTGGATTACATAATGGATTTGATACCTTCCACAACTTTTTTTGTGTCCCACATATTTCATCACGCTATTTCTAAATTTACCCTTTTGTGGACCCTCACAAATTTCTCTCTTGCTTGCTTGCCATGATGAGTGGAAATAATTCACACCACCTATGAGGGTATAATCCTTCAATATGTGGTTTTTAAACAAATGACCACTTTTTCTAGCTCCCCATAGATATGCAACTCTACGGTGCTCTGTTTTGACTTGATCAACTAGGGACTTAAAATCCTCAATGTTGTGAATGTTGAAAAGATACTTGCGTAACACTAATTTTACCAAATTTCTCCCAAGTCTGTGATTACTCATTCCTTTGTTCCACAGTTTGGAGAACCCGTAGAACATTAAGTTCCTTTATTTCGTGCAAGACTCGAATCAATGTCCTCGTGGATTTTTAGAGCACAAAATTGGTTACTTTATTTTGATGAGTTGCTTGAAATTACATGGGGTGTAATTTTGGACAACAACTAGCTTGTGACTCCTATGTGATTTTTAGTGATTGGACTCGTAACTAAAATGTGAGTGCGAAAGCTCCAAATCAGATAAGACCATCAATAATCATCTACAATAAAACCATACACCATGGCTTGGTCCCCTAACATGAATATTATTTTATTTATTTTTTTAATTTTCATTGCATGTCTTACATGTTCTTATTTCAACCTTGAAAAGGCAAGGTATGTGATCGAGGAAAGTCCCCTAGACACAAAACATAATTAACATTTTTCTAAATGTTTACATGTATATTTAGATCTAGATCTTATACATTTATCCCACTTTATTTAATGAAAGAACATATGATTATCCCTCAAATTTTCAATGGTTGCAATGCAAGCCCATTTTATTTAAGTAACATTGATTTGGGATTTTCTATTATATTAACTCACACATCTTGCGGGTGATCAAAATCTAGGCATATCGTATCCACCGTATCAATTCATGTAACTCTTCATGTAATTAATTGTATTAGACTTGATAAACATACAAAATGCAAATCAATTATTTTGGGTAATTTCTAGGGATTAATAATGTGTCCATATATTTCAAAGTGTATACATGTGATGCACCAAATCAAGGAGGCTTGATGAATTTTTTTTTTTCTAAAGTAACGAAAATAACTCAAATAATAATGAAAAAAGCTCTCATGTATGTCAAATTAATTTCAAGTGTACATATAAAAATCCACTCCATCCTAGCATATGAAGCTGCCATATATTCTACTTTTTATGAATTATTTTTGGAAATGATTTATTCTTTATATTTCAACCGATCACTATTGTTCCCAAATTCATTAGAAAACCCAAAATGGATGTCCCATCTTCAAGATAACCAACATAGTCAAAATTTGAATATCCAACTAGTTTGAAGTCTCCTTCTCTGGAGTATTTGAGCCCAAAATTATGTTTTCCTTTTAGATATCGAAGAACTCTTTTGTTGTTATCCAATAAATTTCTTTGGGTTACTACATGAATCTAGAAAGAACACCAACCAAAAAATAAATATCTAGTCTAGTTGTGGTCAATCTTAGATTTTTTTCCATGGGTGTATTGAGAGGCTTATAATATGTCATTCTCAACTTACTGATAATTTCACCAATATAATTTTATTGAGTGGTGAAGATATAATTTATGTTTTTAATTAAATCAATAACCAAAATAGTAATGAAGATAACCCAAAATTTTCATCTAAAAATCTTTCATCAACTCTGCTTTGATTTTTGTATGGTATTTATCATTATTTCTTATGATAAAAAAATCATCCACATACACCTATAGAAATATAAATATTTTGTCAATTTTTTTGAAAAAAGAGTTTCATATTAAAACTCAAACCACTTGAAATTCATGTTCAACAAGTTCTTAGTGATATTTTTGTACCATGCTCTTGGGGATTGCTTCAAACCATAAAAATATTTTATCAAATTTACACACTTTATGTTCATGGCTATCCACTACCAAACCTTTTGGTTGAGTCATAAACGCTTTTATTTGATATCTCCATTGAGAAATAAAGTTTTCACATCCATTTGATGAACGTTCCACCCATTTTTTTCTACTAAAGGCAATAAATATTGAATGGTATTCCATTTCAATGTAGGTGCAAATATTTCATTGTAGTTTATCCTTTATCTTTGGGAATATACCTTTGCGAATGACCTTACTTTATTTTTTCAAGTTATCGATCAACCTTGTATTTGCTATGGGATACCCATTTCCAACCAATTGGTCCAAAATGTTTGGAGGATAAACCAATTTCCAACTTCCATTTTTCACCAATGCTTTAGTAATATTTTATTACTTTTTCCAAGAGTCATGATTTTTATCTTGTTTGAAAGCAATTGGTTTTGAATCAAATGAAACATTGAATTCTTCTTCTAGAGAGTCATTTAAGGTGATATTTTCAATCTTATTTTGAATTTCTTCTAGTAACTTTTCATATTATATTGTGGTTTTATGTCTACTACAAGTGATAACTTTTCCAAATTCGAAGGGGAAAACATATTTCAATTTATTGTTTTCCCATTTAGGCATGTTCTTCTATGGTTTTGGTGCCTAATTTTATTGATCTAAAGTTGCTTCATTTAATGAACTTTTTTTTCGTGGCACTTATTCATATTTTTATGAAGTTTCGATTTCTCCTTTGGGAGGAGTTTCATTATCTATTATAAGAGACAAGACATAATCAAATGATTCCCAATTGCATGTCCCCCATCACTATTTGGAATTTTCAAATTAATATCCTTAAAGAAAAATAAATTTACATATTTTTAAAGTCAGCTCAATTTGTTATCAATGGTAGCTTTTTACTTTACAATTTCATTACACACAACATATCTTGTGACACGAAAATTATTTTTGTTATCATTGTACAAATTTTATGTCTTAGAAAATTAAGGGTATCTCAAGAGGATACATTTATGAATCTTGTGGTCTGCATTTATCCCGTAAAATTGACAAGGAAATTTGAAATGTATCCTCTTGAGATACCCAATTAAGGATACAAGAAATTTTCCTTTGGTGCATTGATTTGATTTGTAACATATTCGAAAATTGTACCTTGGGCATGAAAGAGGGTTTAAAACCCATGCAAGCGAGGATCACGAGGGACGACGTGCACATCAATAGACGTGCGAATGGCAGCGTGAAGAGATCTTAGGAGTGAGCATCAACTCGAATGTGCATGCAAAGATTTGAAACATGGGTAGAACCTGGTTAAGCCATAAAACTCTCCTCTATCTCATAGATCAAAAGACGTGTACATATAGGAGGTGTTGAGTAACCCCCAATGGCTACAATCATGACAACTCGAGTAGAGAGGGGGAGTTACATTCCTAGAATAGAAGTGTAACTCCCAATGACGCATATGATGCACTAGACGTGTAAGAGAATCTCATGATGACCCCTAAATGACACATGGACCTACAATCTCACCTAAGTGAGATGACTCACCTAATGATGTGGAAAATACACACACCAACACCCCCCCTTCATCATAACTTAGGATGAGGCGGTAAGTCAGAAACGAGAAATGGGTCCCGACACAAAGCCTGATGAGGTACCCATGCACAAGAAAAAGGTCCCAAGAAGTGAAGGAAAACCCAGTGGGAAAAACATCCACCACAAGAGAACAAAACACTCTCTAATCTAAGAAAGATGCCAAATATGGGTCCTAGCTCTAGACGAGCCTGAAAAGGTACCCATGTACAAAGAGGCAATCTCTCGGAAAGAAGAAGAAGAGAGAAGAAGAGGGAGATGAGAGGAATGTAGAAGATGCCATGGATGGATCTGAACTCGTAGCTCTAAGAAGTCTCCCGGTCTAAGAAGTCTCCCAGAAGAATGTCGATGACGAGATCCTCTGCCTCTGGACTGAAGAAGAGCCACCCGCAACGAACTGTGTGCCTGCCCTTAGGAAGGACAGAAATGACGTGTTGGAAGTCTGCCCACTCCACAAAGGAAACTGAAGGCAACAACACGAAGAACTCTGAGTCTGGTGCATCAAGTGTGACATAGGTCTAGCGAGTGAGTGCCAAGGAACCAAAGGTAATGCCACGTGCGTAGAACTATCAGAGTGTGAAGAGTGAACACCTGTAGAAAGGATGTCCACGTGATGTGAAGGGAACAAAACATCCTCCACAATAGAAAAGGGATCCACAACTGAGGGTGGATCAATGAAGGTCTCCAAAAAGTGGAAGTGGTAAGAATCCTATAAGGGGCACTCCCAACAAAAGAGATGATGAACTCCTCTGAAACACCTGTAGATGGATGAGGGACTTATAGAGCATCACAAGTGGACTCTACGAAAATATGACTAAGGTCAGGTAGATACTCCTCCCAATGAGGGGGCTCAACAAATAGAAGAGTGATGTTGGATAGGTATGAATCATCCAATGAAGGTGGGGGAGTGAAATGGACCTTGCACACCGGACGTGGAAAGGAGGCGGGTGTAATGACGGTGTGAGATTGAGTATGAGACTGCTTTCGATATCCGATGAGATGTGGGATGTGTCAACAATCTCGGAATAGTGAGAGAAAGAGGAGGAGAGTCCTTTATAGTACTCTCAACATCGAGAATTGGGTACACAATCCTCGTCAATAGAAGTTGTAGTGCCCACATTTTTATAGCTCAGTTACTTGTTTCTCATTACTCATAGACATGTTTTGATAGAGATTTGATATACTTTGGACATTACATTAGGAGATTTGATCTGATTAGGCATGTATGGACATTTAGGCGTATAGCGCCGATTTTGCTTGATTATTATGATTGTCACATTATCTTATGAGGTCATGGATACTAATTGTTATGATGTTGTGTTGGAACACAATTATATTGATGGATACTCAGTTTGTTTCATGTTGGGATTCTATGGATGCATGTCATTTTATCATTATGACTAACTTATGGTGAATTATGTATAGTTGTGCACGTTGTCGCATTTTGATTTTAGAAAGATGATATGTTAGTATAGAATTCATTGATATCTTAGTTAGTAGTTGATTTACATTTTATTGGACATGTACGTTTAATGTGTGCAATGAGTGTGCAGGTGATAGGTCATAGGAGAACGTGGGACTCAGGCCAGCTACACAACTTTGCACAAGCAGCCCACGGGCTAAGTCCTAGCCATGTTTATTGCTTGAGGCCTTAGTGTTAGAATTATTGTTTTGGGCACCATGGGTGACCCTCATTTGTAATGTAATATGTCTTGTAATTATTAATTTTTCTTAGGGTGTCTAGTTGTGTTGTAAACTTGTTTTGGGGAATTAATGACCCCACTTGCATTAAGTTTTGAATTAGTTTAATGATGTACTTAATCAAAAGGGTTTAGGGTCACATGTGAACCCTTGGGTGGTCCCCACACCCTCTACCCTTGTGCCAAAAATGCCAAACCCGAAATTGGGTTATTTTAGGCATTTTTAGGGACCTCTTTTTAGTTTGGGGGTTCCCTTATCATAAAAATGGGCCCTTGGACCCTACCTAATAGGTAGGGGGCTTATTTCCAAGGCATAGAGGGATTTTCCCTCCCTTTTTGCCTCCCCTTTGGTCACATCCATGTAAGGGGTTTGGATAAGTGTGCTTTGTTAAAAGTTGCACTTGTTTGTTTTGTAATCAATTTGGGTAATTTGGGAGAAGAGGGCTAAAAGTCATTTTATCCTTTCTCTCTTTTGTCTTTGGCATATTTGACCTTGAAGGAAGAGAGGGGTGACACATGTCACCCCCTCATTTGTGAGGATTTTTCTTGCTCCTCTTCAAATTCTCCCTCATGGGAAAGGAAGAGAACTTTTTTTTGGAGCTTTTACTTGGAGACTTGTGGATTTGGAGCTAGAGTTTGTTTGGGTCAAGAAGTGGAAAAGATTGAAGTTGGAAAGCTTTTTGGAGAGCTTTTCCTTGAGGTAGGATTCTTTAACTTTATTTCTTGTGTTGTATCATGCTAAATATTAGTTTGTTTACTTGGAAATGCTTGTTGTTGCATGAAGATTTTTGTTGTTGTTTCTTGATTTTACTCCATCCATCATATGGTATGATGGAGTTTTAGAGTTTGTGGGGGAAGAGAGAGGGATTCTTCCCTCTCAATCCTCATGGCTTGATGGGCAAGCCTTGTAGGATTTAGTTACTCCCCTCAAATGGTTTGAGGTGGGGAAGGTTGTTCATTTGGCTTGAACCTCCTTCCCCATTCTTGGTAAGGAAACCCCTTTGGGGTTTGAAAATCCTTCCAAGAAGGATTGGTGAAAGGGTGGAGGAATAAGGAGGGCTTGAATGAAATTGGAGAAATAAGGAGGGTACGAAGATCTTGTTTTGTACAAATAATGATGGTTGCAAACTTTTGGAGAACTTTCTTTTCTCTTCCCCATTTTTGAGGTAAAACATGGTTTCTCCTCTTGTTTATCTTTGTAAAATTTTGAGTCTTGTCTTAGTTTTTGACTTGTTGTTGTATGAATGTAATGTTGGTTGTCACCCTCACTCTTATGCATAGTTGTGGATAGTTGTCCTCTTTCCCATGGGCTTGGGGGAGGCTAGCATGCATCCCAACCTTGGGAAAGGCATGTAATGATGCCTATGGTTGGGTGGCAAAACAAGCTTCTTCTCCTTGCATGGATTCCTTGAAGGCATATGAAGTTAGATTTCATGATGAAAGTTGGTGGTAGTTGGAGCTCCTTTGGCATCTTCTCTCTCTTTGTGGACATTACCTCTTGTATCTCTCTTGGTTATGGCTTGGTGGGAACTTCATTTGTTGTAAATTTTCCTTCAATCTTGGGAAGGGGATTTGTTAGGTTGTTTCTTATGTATTTCAGCATGTTTGAAATATGTTGTATTGAGGAATGTTACAAATAAAGTCTTGTAAAATGTTTATACTTCTTCAAGATGCATTGGATAGAAAATAGTTACATTCCTTTAATAAGCATTGATTTGAATATCTTTTGAAGTGGAAGATTGTGTAATGAAAAGTTGTTTAATGGAAAGGTGTTGTTACAAAAGAAATCATCTTACTTGTGTAAGTCACCTTTGTTTGTGCCTTCATCAATCTTGTAAGAGACTTGTAATAAGGCTCTTTGAGTATTTCACATAGATTGTAACATTTTGGATAGATAGTGCTTAAGCCATTGGAAAAAAAAAAAAAAAAAAAAAAAAAAACTTTGTAAGAGAATTTTTCACTTGAGTTGTAATGATTGAAATAACTCTGATTTTTTTTAGGAAAGATGGAATTATCGAAATTATGGTTATTTTGCTCTATATTCCTTCTTGTAAAATGTTATAACATGGTTGTATGAAGGATAAGATACCATCCTTGAAATGTAATTTCTTCTTCTTATTTGCTTTTGTGAAATATTTGGGAATAAAACACGATTAGTTTTATCTCTCCTTATTGCCAAAGTGAAATGGATATAATAGTAAATCATTGTCACACAAATGTATTAAAACTATTTTTTTTTGTTGCTGGTTTATATATGTTGAAAAATATATTACGGGCTTATTTTCTTAATATAATATTTATATATATGCATATCTATCTTATAACCATTATATATATATATATATATATATATATATATATATATATATATATTATAATACCATATATTATATAATATATATAATATATATATTATATATACATTACTATATAAATGACACACACACACATGTGTTATAAGTTTTAAAACAAACACAAAAAAATAGTTTTGTTTTATTTTATTTTAAAATAATAATAATTAAAAAAGGAATTTGTTTGGGGGAGGGTCAGCCCCTCCCCCACCCGTATGCAGCCCCATCCACTGCGCCACCGCCCCAGCCGCCCTTGCTGTTGTTGCCGCAGCCTGCTCCCCTCTCCGCATGCGCACACCACTCTACACCCCCACACCTACCCCGTCGTTGCTTCCCCTGACCTCCTCCACACTACTCCCTAACGAAACCACTACCACCTCCACAGCCTCATTCCGTGGCCACTCCCCACCGCGCCGCCTTTCCTTGCCTCTTCCCTTCACTGTCCCATCCCTCACGCACCTCCTTTAGATCCGCCCCACCCGCCCTCCCTTCTCCGCAAAAGAAAATAAAATAAAGTAAATAAATATATGTATTAAACAAGAAAAAAAAATGTTTATTGTTTTTGGATGAATCCTCAAACAATACAATGTAAAATCAATCCAATTCCATAGTTCCTCCTCAAACCTGTAGATAGGAGAGTAAAAACAAAATGAGAGAGAAAATAATATGGAAAAGAAAAGGGAAAAGAAAACATAAAGAATGTTAGGGAAACTTTAGGGTAAATTTGAAATCAAGGGTCCGGATTAGGTTTGACTAGATTAGATCTAAAGGCTCATGTTTAATTTTAGCCACTTTGAGTCATGAGCTTTTTTATTATAGGATTTAGAGATATTTTTAAATGGGTTTGGGAAATAAAATTAAAAGGGGATGTGTGTGCAAACTATTAAACAAAAAGGGAAGACTAATTTAATTAAAAGATGTGTGGATTTAACTTGGTGACCTTAGTAAGTCTAATAGAAATAAGAAATTAACTTGTTTGGTCTAAGGACCTATTAAATTTTGAAGTAACTATATGCTTAAATATAACATAATTAGTAAGGGAAAACAACGGCTGAGTAAACACATACATATTATGTTAGTTCATTTTAAAAAAATTATCCCAAATTTTTAGAAATATCTGGTTTTGATTTTGTTGTCCCAAGGTGGGGCACGAAAAAGTAGAACCAAACGAGTCTATGTCAGTGGAATTGCCATCACACGAAGAAATGGAGGAGACAACTGAATCAACATCAGCAACAAAGGCAACAGTATGTGAAGGGTCTCCATAGAAGGACTGAAGAATGCTCCAGACACGGTGAGGTGGATCTGAGTTTGCCACATGAAACTAGAGAGAACGAGAGACATGTATCATCATGTGACCAAAGACATGGTCACAAGTGTCAAGGAATTCCTCCAGATGACAATGATCAGTGGGTGCTGGAACTGGCCTAAGAAAGAAGGGTAAAAGACCCTCGTGGGTGAAGTAATGTTCCATGGAAGCACGCCAAGCTGAATAGTTCCCTCTCCCAGTGAGAAGTGACGAAGGCTGTAAAGTGATCCTACGATGCTTAAGTTTGGAAAGAGCACTCTCCATGATGAAAAATGCGAGATGCACAAAAGCAAGACGTCGGACTCGACCGATAATGCATCTGCGTGTGAAAGCCCAAGAGTACAATCAACCCCCTAGAATGCGGCACTTTATAAAGTAGTGAATTTACAAAACTGATAATCCCATCATGTAGAATGTGAAAAAACATGCAACTTTGACTAAAGAAGTGCTCAGATCTCGAGCAACGAGTCAAAAGTTATAGCAAAAAAATGATTCCCTTAATCGATGGAAAAATGCCACTAAACGCCGCAAATGCATTAAAATAGTACATGAGGTGGGTGCAAAGGGTATCGTGTGAGTACTCGTTGGAAATGGCATCAAATTTAAGTTATAGTTTGTTTTGCTTGCGAGGGGGGATTAGCCTCCTGCTAACCCCAGACCTCGCCCTCCATCTTCGTCACTCAAAGGAAGGACATAATATAAGCAAAAATGAATCCTACAATTTATTACATGCCATGGAATAATGTTTTTAACCTCAAAACATCAAAAAATGGATTTTTTAACCACCCAACAATTCTAAAAGGGATGATTGAATGGGGGGGCCCACGTTGAGGTGTTGTTGTCCAAGGAGATGCCACAACTAGTAAAAAAAGCATTGAACATGTTTGAAAATCCCCATGGGTCTCCATGACAATGAAACAGCTTGGCGCAATGAATAGACCGGTGAGCCCACCGTAAGGTCCATATGCCGGAAGAAATAGGTAACGGTGGGGGTAGGGAGCATAACCAGTCGAAAGCAGAGCGGTGTGTAGCTGTGTAACCACCCAAAAAATAGTCTGCAAGGAATCAATGCCGAATTTGGTTGGGAGAGCAAACCTCGTGTCCCAGGGTAGACGTGTCCATGCTGGCTGGAAAATTGGCCGAGGGATATGCATGTAAGATTCCCATGGACACTACACATAGCAAACCAATGGGCTAGGTGGAGACTACACACAACGAACCAATGGAACCACCACGGATAGGAGCAAGCATACTACCCCAAACATGTAGCAGGAAGACCAGAGGCTGAGATAAGTAGTCATGAGCATGAGCAAGAGCATTGTAGTGCAGGATGTAATGCAGTGCAGGCCTGATGCCAATCGATCACATGTTGAGACAAAGCAAACGGTCGTGAGTAAACGTAGAGGCATGAGAAAATCAGATTGGGTGAGCACGTAACCATAGAAGCCAATGGTGAATCTAAGCATGTGGGAACACGTAATGAGTTGAGCCCACAGACGTGTGAAACTAGCACCGAGAGTGCTAAAACAAGCAAAAGATTTGATGTGAGAGGTAACACATGCAAAAGTAATGCACGAGAAAACCAAAAAAGAGCCTTCAAATCCAAAAACGTGCCCGAGTAGCGAGTTCACCAATGCAAACGAGTCAAATAGGCATAAAAACCAAGCACAAGTAACCTCGAGCCAACCCATGAACAACCCAAAAACCAAACAGAGGTATAAAACACCTGAATCAATGCATTGAAGCACATAATGGAATATCCATTATGACACATGCAACGAAATCTGAATATCATGCCGGAAGTCGGAAAACACGCACAGAAACATCGATGAGTGCATGGATCCACAAGATCCACTCTGATACCATGAAAGAGGGTTTAAAACCCGAAAGTGAGGATCATGAGGGACGACGTGCACATCAATGGACGTGTGAATGGCAGCGTGAAGAGATCTCGGGAGGAGCGAGCATCAACCGAATGTGCATGCAAAGATTTGAAACACGGGCATAACCTGGTTAAGCCATAAAAATCTCCTCTATCTCATAGATCAAAAGACGTGTACATATAGGAGGTGCTGAGTAACCCCAAGTGCTGCAATCATGACAACTCAAGTAGAGAGGGGAGTTACATTCCCGCAATAGAAGTGTAACTCCCAATGACGCATATGACACACCGACGCACCGACGTGTAAGAGATTCTTATGATGACCCATAAATGACACATGGACCTATGATCTCACCTAAGTGAGATGACTCACCTAATGATGTGGAAAATACATACACCAACAGGGTGCACTTAAAATCCATGTAACATAGACTTTTCCTGCGCCCCACTAAAGTAAATTTCCTAAGGCGCAGCGCATATTCCTCAACATCAACATCTGCATGTTGTGTGTTACAAAAATGTGCCCCGCGCTTTTTCCCTTGGTGCTGCCTTCTATCATGCAACACCCCTCAAAAGTGTGCCCTTTCTAAACTAAGCGCAACTTTTCTCCTCCGTCAACACCGGTGCATCTTTTTCCATGTCAACACACTCAAAAGTGCGCCCAACCTTTTAAGCCTCTCGCAACATGCTATGAACTCCGTGCCTTGCGCCTAAGCCTTATAATTGCTCATTGTATTTTTGCAAGCTTTCATTATAGATAACATGACGATTGACATGGCTCTTTTGTGTTGGACCTCCTTGATCCTTCTTGCAGAACAACAACAACCATCCTCGAGCTCACACATGTCTTCATCAAGCAAAAAGCCAACAAAATCTAAAGGAAAAGCAAAGTTGATAGAACAAGAGATGAAGTACAAATATCAGAAAGTTAGGATGCCTGACTCATATGTAGAGAGTGATCTCGACATCAGAGACTCTGAGCTTGGGCATATTGATATGGAAGACTTCTAGGCGAGAACCAACTAGGCTACTAGTGGCCCATGGATGAACAAACTGGTGGGCAGTGGATTGCACTTTGCAGCTGGGCTGCCAGTAAGTGTTGTGAATAATGAATTTATCATGTTGGTTGCCCATTGCTACAACAAAGACACTAGATGTGTCGAAGATAAGGAGGGAAATACGATCTTCGACCTAACAACTCGTCATTTTGAAATAACCCTGGGCATTCCTCATCACAAGCAATATGTCACCATTAGTCTTGAAGACTGCAAGAAGGCATGGGACGACAATGAGGACAAATGCATGCAAATGATGAATGAGATCTATCTTAAGAACAAAAATTCGGTGAGCGAGATGGCCACATTCCATCCACCATAGTGACTTCAATGAGGAACTAAGTGATAAAATCACCTTCCCGAACAGGGTATTTGGACTTCCCGATGCCGATTATTTCCATAAATGGATGCTGAGGTACTTAGAAACTATGAGCAAGAATGTGCCTAATCAACATTTTGGTTGGGGTGAAATCATCAACGACACCATCTCCCAACAACTCCAACAGGTCCTCACAACTGGGAAGTTCTATATGAATTCCTACGTTGTATCGCTGTAGCATCAACGAGAGATTTCACAGGCCTGGCTCAAAATGGGGTATGGCCCCAGGTCAAAATATATGAATACTACCCAAAGCTAAAGCTCGAGAACAACATCCCCCAGTTCTCTAAAGTTAATGACGCCTTCTTCTATGAGGTGATCTGTTTGCTAAGACCAAACATGAGACATGGTCGAACTAGCCCGAGTGTGATCACTATCACAAAGAAGTGGGGAGCATTGTTCACGTAGTTTCCCACATTCACTTATCTTAGAGTGGTGAATTTCGAAGGTGAACCGACAAAGCTACCAAGGTATGCAGGGCCCAAGCTGATCCTCTTGGAGTTGTCAAGGAAACTAATCACATACCACGAGAGGTGCATGAAAAGAAAGAAAGGAGGAACTCCATTCCCCTTACAGTTGGTCGATACACTTGTACCACACTTACCAAAGCACGGAAATGTATGCTTCGAGTTGGAATTGCTGAATCTAAAGCACAAATTCCCAGCAAAGCCCACCTTCGATTGCTGGAGTTTCCTCCAAAAGGAAAAAATTAATCCTATCCATGTTCCTGAGATCGGGATATCTACATCGACCTGACACACGAAATAGATATCAGGCGAAAGGATCACTCCCGACTGGCTCTGAAGGAAATCATTCATTATGGCATAGCCATCATTCCAAAAGGATTCCAAGAGACTGATCAAGAAATTGATTAGGTTTACCTTGACACAGATGGGGACAATTGGCCATTCACAGAGATCGATAGAGCCAAGGCACCAAAGACCATTCAGAAAGGGTCAAACCCATGTTACAGTGCATCAAGCATTGGTGCAAACAAAATGGTCTCACCTACCTCGGGGTATATTTCACTACTTCTCCTTCAGGTAGAGCACCTCCAAGGCTGGCCCAGGTGCCGAAAGGAAAAGGAAAAGATAAGGAGGGAGAACTAAGCAAACAAGAAGAAGCTCCTCAAAGCCCTCCTACTACTTCTGAGAAACAAGTGGTCGACCTAGTGTCTCCAGGTAAAGAAGAAGAGACCACCGAAGTTTCAACATATACATCCAACTAGGATGTTATCATAGCTACAACTACTGAGGTACCCACCATTCCTTCTTTCGCTCCTTCTCCTCCCCCTGTTGTTGAAACATCTATTCCTATGGATGTGTCTTCTTCTCTCCCTTCCTCCCTTCCATCTCCCACCTCTTCCATCTTCTCCTCTCTCACGGATCTTTCACCTAGTGTTTCCTCCATCTAATTACAAATCCATTCCACCTCCATGTCATTTTCTTCCCCAGCAGTAACTCCAGTGCCACAAGCGAGCACGTTGGACTCCTTGTTGATGCCACCACCAAGTGTCTCAACGCGTTATTTCCTCGCGGCCTCTTCGATTGCTTCCCCTTTCACCCCCGTTTCTTCTTCTATTCCCTCTACTCCCTCTCCCATTAGTCCAAGATGGATCTCTGACCATCTGGGTCAACACAAGAGAAAGGTTTTCATAGCACCCATGGACTTCTCTGTCATTCCCAAGAAGGGACCCAAGAAGTAGAAAGTTATAACTTGCTTCTCTAACATCGTTTCGGGAGAGAGAGTCATGGAGATTGAATACCTGGATCCCACCAAAGAGAAGAAAGATTTTCTCCTATAGAATTTACAGTGACCCAAGTCACGATGGGAACCTCATCTAAGAGCCTGCAAGGAGAGGCCTTGTTTGCAGTGGACGCCCTTTGTAAGAAGCTATAAGAAGAAAAAGAGGAGAAGAGAATACTCAAGGAGAAAAACAAACATCTCCTCCAAGCATTGTAGAGAATGGGAAATGCTCCTCCCGTGATCCGCCGAACCTCATCAAGTTCTCAGTCTAGATAAGATAAATGAATACGCCAAGATTGGCAAACAAGGAGTGGCAATATCCTCCTAGATAGAGCGAATCCTCAAAGATAGTGAGGAAATGATCAAGAAATTCACAGTGCTCTACCAAGATATAGATCAGGAAAATAAGGAGATATGAGCAGTAGTAGGATCCCTCTCTGAGGAGTTGGATAACACCAGATTGCAACACAAAACATTCCAAGCAATGGCTAACTATTCAGCCAACGAATTATTAAATGTCGGCGTCATCGATCACTGCGGGCACATAATAAAGCTCTCGTTGCATTATATTATCGGGTTGATCAAATGGAATATATCTTGGAGAGGATAGATAAAATCAGGGATGAATCCCTGGATGCAAAATACAACATGGAGCGCATACCACAAAGATGTCTCTAGGGATGCTTAGTGAATCGTTCACCTTGAGGGAAGCAGATGATACATGCCAGCTCTTCAAGGATATAGCCACTCAAGGTTTGGCACCAGAGGTCAATTTTGACTGAGAATCAATCAATAACCTTCTCGGCTTGCTGCGATTTCATTGGCTTCCTGATTGATGCATGCGAAGAGTACGCCGGGCTACCTGACAAGGTCAAGACTGAAAAGAAACTTGCAAAGTTATTAGCGACCATTTCAAGGGTCTAGATCATACTCAACTTCAGACAATGATTAGCAAGTTCATGGAATACCGAGCTCAGTGCCACATATCCTCTCCTGATCGAAAGTAAGACACTCCGTTTAAGCAAAGGGATGATGAGGAGTAGTTTCTTCTCTTATGTATGCTTTGATAATTTTTTGTAAAAATATTTAAGAAGTATGTTGGCATTTATGATGACATCATCCATGTTGCATCATGGGATGTTGTCATCCAAAACTTGCCCAAGTCAACTTTTGACTTTTTAGATGTTTTGTAATATCTTGTAAGATATTTTGTAAATAGTGGTTGGTGTGTTTTTGTCTTCTTTCTCCTTCTCCTTCTATAAATACTAGGATACTTGTTGTATTCCGTAGGGGGTGGACATTTTTGTATGAAAAAAATCGAGGAGAGAAAGACTTTGTACTTTCTTGTATCAGAAGAAATATTAATACATATGCTCAGACTTTGTGCTCAATATATGTGTTATTTGCATAAGATATTTCTTAAGTTAGATCTATGTTTTTATTTTGTTGGATTCATTCCTATTATTGTCATATGTTCATTAGTATTGCTTTATTTGTTTATGTAAGTAAGTTTGGCTTTGTTTACTACCAGCCCAAAGCATAAACCTTCTGACCTTTTTGTCTTGGAATTCATTTCTTTTCTTCCTTTAGATCTATCTTCCTCCATTCCTTCCCTCCTACCTTTACTCGTTCGCAGCTTGAACTACCCCTACCGGGATGAGATCCCAAACCCCCGAAGTTAGAATAGTGTAGATTTACACGGTTTCTGCTTGATAGAATAGCAATAAACCAGTTTCGTTTTGTTGTCTCAAAGAGGAGCTATGCCCGCACACCGTTGGCTTGTTTCCCCATGACTGCGTGAATCGATGATTTTAAAACCAACATGGTCTAAATTATTCCTTTTCTCCTATATAATTAATACATAAAAATGGATCCGAAGACATGAATATTTCATACTGAAGGAATATGACCGCACCACATTTCATATAGATTCTTCTAGTAAAGGGCTATTGATGGTGATTTTTATGCGAGATACAATATTGTTTGAGCTTATTCATCTCATAAGTGTGGATATACCCATTTTAAATACAACATTCCACAGACCATGTTTATCATGGTTTTTTTCATCTTCTCAACTAATCCATTTTTTTGAAGAGTGTTAGGAACCGTGACATGATGTTTGATCCCATTTTACTCGAAATATGATTCAAATTATTTTGAAGTGAATTCACCACCACCGCGATCCTTAGTGTCTCAAATTAAGATTTTTTTCATGAGTGTTTAATTTTTTTGAAATGTTTCAAGGCCTATAATTTTTTTATAGAAATGTATCCAAGTCATTCTACTACAAAGTGGCAATGAACAACATGAAGTGATTGTGACCACCAACAGAGAAAATTGGAAGAGAACATGTAAGTCTATATAAACCAACTAATATTTATGTTGTCTTACCTTTTTAAATTTTGAAAGTTCCTCTTGCATGTTTAGACAATATGCAAGCTTCACAAATTTAAAATTAGAAAATATTCTCAAGGAATTTATTAAGGTCAATTCAAGGGCATAAGGGTTTCCAAGGGGTTGCTTGGGAGATCTTTTGTAGGTATAAAGAAGAAAAAAAGGTCTTAGACATTTAGATATAAAGTTCCAATGCTCTTATTTTCAAATGGATAATTAGAATCCTAGAAGGATTTGAATCTTGGAAACTTGCGCTTTGTCATTGTATCACTTAAGGAAATCCTTTAGAAAAAAATAATTGGAGTGGTCTAGGGTTTCTATTTAAATCCTTAAATTATAATAAAGTGATAAGTAGGATGTAATTGATACATTATAGGTAGAAAATTAAGAATAAATAATCCACATTAACCAAATAATTAAGAATATAGCTATTAATACAAGAAATGATGAAAATATAGCATGAAACATAAGAAGAGATAAAGGCTTAGCAACGTAAAGAGGTAAAAATATGTTTTGGGTGTATAAAGTGGTTGTAAGAGTGATATAAACTTGGAAGTGATTATTTATTGAGACTATGCCTAGAAAATGATCATATACAAAAGCATACATGTCCTATTGGTCTCTCGGTACATTATGGTCCTACTTTGTACAACTTTGAAGCTAAAAAGTTAAGGCTCTTTAACTTTACTTACACTTTTATCATCTGGAAATAGTTTTCATTGTTTGTATTTAGAGATCACACACATTTGACACCACTTGTAATGAATTAAAAAAATATAAAATTGTATATACATGCAAAAAAATCATCAAATGATTAGTGTTGTTATGCTAAATGTCTAGCCTGCAAAATTTAAAATTTTGTCATGACAACCAAGCCCGCACTCCCTCTAGCCAACATGTCCATGATGTCATCCTAATTATAGATAAGAGGAACATGATAACATAATTTTAAAGTGTTTTTCATGTGAAATGAATTATACCTAAGTGTATTTAGGAAGCTATTGAGACCAAAGGAAAATAACTCTCCTAGAGACACAAAAGGGCTATTGTTAGCCATTTTGCAGCTAAGGAATATCCTTCAAAAGGTGATATCAAGGGAAAAACCCATTTGGAGGTTGTAAAGAGGATTATTTAATATATCCAAGCTAGTTTAAATAAATTATACAGAGCCATGTGATGTCGAGAATTAACCAAACAAAATAAGGTCATTGCGGGTGTAGGAAATACCACGCCTCGATGAAGAAATTAGATTTGTTTCGAGGGTTCTAGGAGTTATGGGAGGATTTTGAAGCTAAAAAAATATGAAATGGAAATATATTAGAATTATTCACATGGTGGACACATCAATTTTTTCCTAAGACCTCAAAATCTTTTGTGGTAACCTGAGTCACTACAACTGCCCCTTTGAGCCAAAAGAGTGATTGGACCTAAAACTTTAATATTTAGGAAGAATTAGCAATTGGAAATGGTTGGAATGGTATCAAAAATGTGTTTTTGATTCAAAATAATATAATTTTTTTCCCATAAAATCCATTTCATGCTCTCGGGAAGAAAAAGCACTTATGGTGTTCTAATTTCAAATTGGCGGGATGACATCAACAAAGGAAATTAACATGAACATGCTTTTGGAGGTTGAGTATCTGTTGTCCCTTGTCCCTTGGTGCAAGGGGAAATGAGGGACAATAAAGTGTACTCCTCCTATGAATTGACATGTTTCATCATTTAAGTGACAAATTATGTTATTAGGAAGTTCTACAAGTATTTGCTTTACTCACATTTGGCCCCTCTCCTCATGTTGAAATGAACATTGGCGTATTTTTGGAGCTTGTGTGTCCCTTATAAATTTTCCTTGGTGAAATGGGAAATGAGAGACAATAAAGTGAACTCACCCTATGCATTGACATGTTTTTTCGCTTATGTTGTTAGGGAAGTTTCAAGTTTTTGCTTTACTCAAATCTGGCCCCTCTCCTCATGTTGAGCTGACCTACACACATTTTTAGAGCTTGTGTGTACTTTTTACATTTTCCTTGGTGTAAGGGGAAAAATGGGACAAAAACATTTTCTCCCCTTTATTCAAAATGTATTTTTCACTTAAAGTGGCAACCTTGGTGCTAGGGAAGTGGAAAACATGCAAACTTGTCCTCAAGTCAAAACTAGCCTCCTCCTCATGTTGCATTCACCCATGGTGCATTTTTAGATATTTTGTCCCTTTTATTTTTCAAAATAGAAAATGGGATGAGAGGGACAAGAAAATTTGATCCCCACTCTCTTAGTCAACCCTTATTCATATGCAAGACCTCGTCGTAGCTCTTAAGAGCTTATTTTTGAACGTGTAGACATAAAATCATGCAGTTGGGTACATTTCTAGGTCATAAAAGCATACTTGCATTAATATGATTCCTAGTGAGAAAACTAGTAATTGAAGGATATCTTGGGCCTCTTTTCTTTTTTTTCTCGGTCTTTTTCCTAGTCTTTTACACCCTATAGTCTAGTCATAGATTTGCTTGTTTATATTTTATTACTCTAGACATCGCGCTTTAGAAGCCCTTTTCCCCTCTGGGCACCCTTGACCATTCTATATCTTACTCGCTTCTTTTGGGTATCTTTTATCTTTTTCGGCATCTTATTTTCTTTTGGGTCGACCTTCCAGCTTGTCAATTAAAAAAACTTAACCAAGGGAATCATATAAATACAAATATATGTAACCATAATAAAGGACCAAGCTCTAAGAATCTATTATCATCACCTAAGATTGCATTCAAAGGCATCTAAGAGCATCAAAGGAATCCATCTAGATTTCATTCAAGGGATAAGGGATTGCATTTTCTCGCATACATTACATATAAAGGGAAGTTCATTATTCCATCCACACATCTATTTACATTGGTACATATAGTTATCACCTGCTATCACATGCACTTGCACAAGGGATTCCTAGGGCATGATTTTATCACACATGCACAAGAACTACATGGAGTTTGAGATGTAGTGCAATGCTCATCCATAATTTCAATCGTTTACGTGACCAACAGGTCGATCTGAATCCCCATATTGCATATTTCATTTTTGGGATTTGATGTAGTTTGAGGGTTTTATAGGTGAACATATATTTGTAGGTTACAGGTACATCCAATGATCAAGGTGCGACATACATGCGACCAACAATGAATACCAACGAAAATTGTGTGACACCGAAAAATTAGGTTCTAATCCCCGCACACATCATAGGTACCTGAAGAAGAATCGACACCTAGACACCCCTGGTCCGGCCTTACCCAAGAGATCTAGATTTTATAGTGCATAGTTGTGACATTCTTCCCTTCTTGTTCATCAATTTTTCCTATCTAGATCAATTCCAGGATCAATTAAAAATCAGCTAAGTCATTCTTTCCCTCTCTTGCACTTAGGGTTTCATATTTATCTAGCTTATTACTTATGTCAAATCTATACTTAGCATTTTTTTTCATACATGAATATGCAATTAGGGTTTAGCATAATAAATATATTTTTAGTTAAATCATTTAGTGAACCCACATTAGAATACACTTGGATCCTTCTTTTTCTTCTCTCATAGCTCCTAAAAATTCTCTAATCTTCTTGCATGGCTTTCTTCAAATGCACCAACCTTGTAAAGATGTTCTTCAAAAATCCCTAGACACTATATAGTCCTCGCAATATGCCACTCACCAAGTAAGTTTCATTTTTGATCATCTATCTGATGACTCTATTGCTCCTAATCCTCCATTAAATAAACCCATATTAGATTCCATTAAAGCTTTACAATATTTGTTTCAAGATAAAATTCAGGCTATGGAATCCATGATTACATCTCTCAAAGTTGAAATCCAAGATCTCAAGGATGCTTCTCAAGCCCATGCTTGTTCTTCTTCTACATCTCATCCTCATTCTATGTCTTCTACATGTGATCATATCAGTGAACCCTAAGTCTTACCGCTCCCCACACCTCTCAAGTTTTATTCAAATGCTAAGAAACAAGATATTCTTCCTCAACTCCTCACTCATTACTATCATCCTTATCGGCTTGCACAATATCAAGGTCATCCATATTGCAATTATCATTGAATTAATGGACATAATGAAAATGATTTCTATGCTCTAAAATGAAAAATTGGCCACCTTAAGCATTATGGTCTCATTTCATTTGCTACACAAAATGTTACATGTTCATCTTTAGTTGCTACATCCACTAGGTTCCTAAATCTAATTCATCTATGTCTAATGAGCATCATGCCATCACTTCTAATGTTCCTTCTTCAGTCACTCAAGCGTTGCCTTTATAACACACTCCAACTAAAAATCACCTCTCAAGGTCCTCCCTCCATCACCTCCTCCTACTAATTCTTCTACCGCGTCTAAGAAACCTCCTCTAAAAATTGTTCCAACACCTCCTCCTCTCAAGTCATCTACCACATTACCAACTCCAACTAACCAAAATCCTCTAAAAATCGGTCTAACCCTCCTCCTCTAAAGTATTCTACAATGTTATCAATCCCACATAAGCTACTACTAATTTAATTTTTCAAATAAACTATTCCTTATATTGATGGCCAAGACACATTTCAAACTCCACCACCATGGCAAGGTCCTTCTCACATCGCTGTATAGATCTCCATCACTCACATAGTTGGGGGACATCATAGCTTCTCCCCCTTACATTGTTATCAAATTTTTCTATCATCTCATGCACTTGATACTTTACACTTAAATGTCTAATATTTCCTAAACATCATTACAAACCCTTTGATACATGCATTGTATTGTCATTACCGTAAGACACACTCTTGTGCTAAGGTTCTGTTAGTGCAAGTTGAGGCGAGTCGGCGGAAGCCGCCATGTGCCTTAACAACGCAAATTCAAGAGGGGAAACCCAAGGGCCAGTCTCAAGCAAGTGCGGAGCTTCCACGTGTCCAAAAGTCAGAAAGGGGACAGAGCTGGCCATTTAAATCGACTAAGTACATAAGGGTTAGCGGAAGGCACCATGTGTCAGCCTGACACAACTCCAAAGGTTAAAACTCCAGGGGTAGACTCAAATGTGTGCTAAGCCTACACATGTCCCACATCAGACATATGGCCCTGCCTAACAAAAGGGACTTAGCCAAAGGAATAGAGAAAAGCCACGGAGGCCTCCACGTGTATCTTTGACACAAATTCAAAAACAAAATCCAAAAGTGGTCCCCAAACATGCGCCAGCTCTACACATGGCCATGTTTCAAGTCAAGGCAGGTCACCGGAGGTAGTTTAAACTTTTGGCCCGAGAAGGCGTAAAGTGTAAAAATAAGCCGCACCTCCACTGATGCCCAGAGGAGCCATGTGTCAAGCCTAAATTACATGTGGGGAGGTAGGCCTTAGAAGGATTTTTTGCCAGATGCGGGCCAACGGGCCTAGGGAGGACTTTTTGCCCAAATGGAAAATGCGGACCGGTAGGCCCGAAGATGGTTTTTTGGAAAAAGTGAATTGTGGGGCTGCGGGCATTTTTGCATTTTTGTATTTTTGTGCAAAAAGGTGAAAAGTGAATTTCGGGCCCGTGGACCCATTCTGCTAAACTAGTTTTCACCATTTTTGTACGGATTCGACTCAAACATTCAAATGGGCATATCTTTCGATCTAGTGCTTGAAATTCAACAAATTTAGCACCATTGAAAGGTATCAACCTCATCTATGCCATGGAAACCTAAAAATTTAATTTCGACAAGGTTAGGTGTGTGAAAAATGGGAAAATATGAAAATTCCATTAATATGAGGTCTTATTGTTTTAACAACCGGATCGAGATTCAATTTGATCCGCCATTCTTCCTTCTTCGACATGCCGAAAAGACATACAACGATGGACTCGGCCAGTTGTGGGTGGATTTGCAACAATATTGATGGCTGGTAGTTGAGCTCCAAGTCAGGTTTCCCACCTCTTTTCTTCTTCTCTATTTGCTGCATCTATAAAGGAAGGAGCTTGGCCTATTGTAAAGGGTTGGACATTTTTTTACACCCTCCCTTCTTCCCTTGTCTGTAAGTGAATTTTTGGAGTTTTCCAAACCTCCCATTCAAGTTGTAATACAATTTTTTTGCCTCTTGGCTACTGTAATGTACTTGTATCAACTCTGGAGCAATAATATATGTATGTGGATGATTCTCAACCCTCTCATGTGTTCGTTGTTGTCTTCTGATCTCTCATTGCAGTTTGGTTATCTCGTACATACATGGTGGTTGTATTACATTTCTATGGTCTGTGTTAAATTGCAAATTAGGTGTTTAACATTCCTTTAGTGCATCACCTTGTTAGCTTAGGTTTATTTTTTCACATCTTCTTAACCCTGTCTCCTTGGCAAGTTAGAATAGGTTTCAGAATAGATCCTCTACAAATTTTTATGTGTGCACCTAAATAGAGGAATAGGAACTAGCCTTCATCTGGAGAGCTCTCTCAATTTCAAAGTCCCACGCTTTGAGAGATGATCTATGTTATGCAATCACACTAAAAGTCTCAACCCACCGAGTTACAAACATTCAGAAGTGCTGTGATTTTACACTAACAGTTCACACTTGACTATTGAGGGAATACTACATCCATGAACCTCACACACTCTACATTTTATGCTCTGCGCTACACGATAAATCCTTCTAGTATTCTATTCTCACACATCATACTACCCTATGATGCACTCTAGTTCCACGGTTCATACTCAACTGTTGAGGGTCTAAATCTGAAATGAACCTCACCTCTTCTACACTTTACGCTCTACGCTTCATGATCTATATTTATAGCACACATATTCAAACCATTTCCCAATGGCACATTCTTGTTCTATGGTTCATTCTTAAATGTCAAGGGGTATTTTATAAATTAACCTCATCTTATGCTCATCCACATCCACTTGAGGGGCACACTACTCCTATCACATTCACAATGCATACCATTCCATCTCACTCAAAATCCATAACATACACTGCATCTTGCATATCTTGGTTGCACTTACTCTTGCTTTCCTATACTAGTTACATGTTTCACTTCACTTACTATGTTAGCCAGATATCTAGTATGTCATTATCTTTATCATATACACATGCACATTCACTTATTCTTTAGTTGTGAATATAAAATTCATACGAGATATTTACACACAAGAATGATGCTTAGCACTATACCTCTTACCGGTCCAATTGAGGCTCCTATGGGAATATACTTTCTCACACATTACAGGTGCTATTATTTAATTATTTACTAATTTTAATTCCTAACACACTACTTTCTACTATTACATACACAATTTGACATACTTTTTATCTTTCTAACATGCTAATGGGTGCTTCATGTGCAACATTTGCCTTGCAGACTACTTGCCACCATGGTTTTCTGTTACATCTTTGCTTTCCATTATTTTCTACTTGTATGTCATTGCTTATGGGATATTCCCTATGTCTTGTTTGATAATTTATTGTATGCTTTAGGTTGCTTCGACCCTGATTGTATTGTGACATTGCGAGAAATGTCCTATGTTTGAAAACCACTTTTTGCGGTCCATCTTTTATGCACATTTTATTTTTACACTACTTTCGTATGACATGATTACTACTTTTTCTACTAACACATGTTTTTATTCATATTGTTTACATGTACCTTGGTTTCTTTCATGCACCTTCCTTCCCGTTGTAGGGACAATTTCAGATCAAAATCAATTCCTCTCTTTAAGCCACATACTCCTAACGATGTCACATGCACCCAAAATGAGCGGGCATACATTGGGTGAATCAGTCAACCCATATAAAAACATAGATATCCTGTAAAAACATGCACAATACAAAATCAACATAGGATACAATTTCAAAAACAACTTAGAATTTGACTTGGGTCCTCAGTTTAGCACACACACCAACACCCAGATAAATACACTAGCGCTTTGGTGCTCCCGACCTATCCTAGGTGACTATACCCCAGGGTAAGATATAACTACTTTATAAGATTAACACATTTAACATCAATTCACATACCAATTTTCACAGTACAAGCACAATTATCCAACAAGAAATATGCATTCTATCTCGATTACAAGCAGAATGAATACAAAACTAATATGGTACAACTCGTAACAAAACATGATCACACCATCTGCAGTGGTGTATAATCGAGAAGAAGTCATGGAAGGAGAGTAACACTAGAACTCTCTCTCCAACACTCTTCTGCCATGGTGTGAGATCACCTAAAAACTTTCCATTTGCATGAGATAGCCCAAAAAAATTGTTCTCGGCGTGAGATCGCCAAAAAATCGCTCTACATAGAAATTTCAAGACATATTTCTATTCTTTTACAATCAAGATCATCAGGTGCACACTTTAATTTTACTACTTTTTCACATTTACATTTACATGCTTTTACAGAGTTTTCATAATACATGACTTTGACTACTATTTCGCTCTTCTTTTACAGTCCGTCCTTAAGACACAACAATAAGTAGCCATACGTCAAGAAAAACAATAGGTACAACATGGTATAACTCATGCACTTCACCCCTAGGGTCACTTCCTCTTTTTAGCTTCCATGCTTCATTTTTATCACTTCACGCTTTCACTTGTCTCTTTAGCACACTATCACCATCACACTCTACATGGTTATTAGGTACACATCTCTTATCTACTTTATGTTATCAAGTATTCACTCAAAAACATAAAGTGGGGAAAATGTAGACATAAAATCACACACTTGGGTACATTTCTAGGTCCTAAAAGCATACTTGCATTTATATGATTCATAAGTGAGAAAACTAGTAATTGATAACTATATATGTCCTCTTTGCTTTGTTTATGGTCTTCTTTCTAGTCTTTTACACCCTACAACCCACTCAGAGATTTTCTTTCTTATCTTGTATGAATCTAAACACCAATGCCCAACCAGGATGTCAATGCCCAGGTGCCCTTATCCCCTCTGGGTGCCCTTGAGCCTTCTCTATCTTACTCACTTATTTTGGGTGTCTTTTATCTTTTGGGAATCTTAATTTCCTATGGGTTAGCCTTCCTGGTTTTAATTACAAAAATCAACCAAGGGAAGTATTTATTATCATCACCTAAGCTTGCATCCAATGGAATATAAGAGCATTAAAGTTATCCATCTAGATTTCATTCAAGGGATAAGGGACTACATTTTCTACATAGGAAGGGGAAGTTCATTATTCCATCCACACATATATTTACATTAGTACATCTACCTATCATTTACTATCATGTACACTTGCACAAGGGCTTCCTAGGGAATGATTTTATCACACACACACACAAGAACTACATGGAGTTTGATATGTAGTGCAACACTCAATCATAATTTCACCTAGTCAAGTGACTCGCTAGGGTTAGTCTGAATCCCCTATTGCATCTTTTTTTGGGATTTGATGTAGTTTAAGTGTTTTGTAGGTGAACATCTCCTTACGAGGTTATAGGTACATCTAATGATCAAGGTGCGATATACATTTGACCAAAAATAACTACTAGTGACACTTGTGTCACACTAGAAAACCATGTTTCGAGCCCCTACGTAGTCATAGGAGCCCGAAACAGGATCTCGCACCTAGGCACCCCCGACCAGTCCAGGGTTCCTTGGTCTAGCCTTATCCGATAACTCCATATTTTAGAATGCATAGTTTTGATAGTATGACCTTCATGTTCATCGGTCTTTCCAGTCAGATCAGTTCCGGATCACACACAAATCAACTAAGTCATTTTTTTCCTCTCTTTCACTTAGGGTTTCATATTTATCTAGCTTATTTCTTGTGTTAAATATGTACTTAGCATTTATTTATCATACGTGACTCTGCAATTAGGGTTTGACATAATAAATCTATTTTTGGTTAAATCATAACCCTCTCATCTCATCCTCATGCCATCACATAATGCCACATGTCAAGATCTAGTGAAAATCACACTTTTATGTCCCTTTTGTCCATTTTCCCCCTTTGTCTTCTATTTTTAGGGTACAACCTCACTTTAACCTCTATCTCGACCCTAATTGAACTTCTGGAATAAAATTGAGTTAGAGTGTGCAACTACATTGAAATAGATTTGTAACTAATACACTCATAATACTTTCACATTTGAATGCTCTACTTTTCTCCCCAACTCCATTTTTACACATGCATACTACTGATTTTATCCTAGAACCTAATGCTTGAAAATAATGTTTTTATCATAAGTCCATAACCGTGCACTTGATCTTCGTGAAACTTCACCAATGCATTCCTTCTAAAAAAATCTTTACAATGACACTAAACTCATCACCATTTTTTCGTGTATAATTTTCATCCCCTACACATGCCTTTTCGTATCTACAAAGTTCTCAAAATTAAAGAAACTCTAAAAATTGGAGTAGAAGATCCCAAGACAAAAACCTAAAATTTTGAGACTGGTTTCATTCCATTCCAACACCTAAAGGTCCACTTTCTAAAAATAGTAAGTTGTGACAGGTCCTCTTTTTCTAAAAATAGTAAGTTTTAGAATGGAAAACCTTCAGTATCCTCATCACTCCTTGTAAGTTAGAAACATAAAAAGTGACCATTTTGGAAACTTACTAAAAATAGCCATCTGGAATAGGACCTACTAAAAATAGAAAGTGTTGGAATTGGGGTCAAACTTTCCATATATATTCATTTCCCATTTTTCTCACTACTTCTCGCATCATGAAGATCAAATACTCAAGCCTGGAACTAATTTCCACTCTGAACACCGAGCATCCCAATGTGGGGGACAACGATGTAGCCCATATGGACTGGAATATTTAAAGGTAAGAATGTTGAATCAACCATGGGAACCATTGGAGGAGAATATCTTATCTAGTGGACTATTTAGAGTAAATGGTCACCCTCTGTTCATTCAAAGCACTGAGCTAGTTCTAGCCTACACATAACACTATGATTATGATTTCATAACAATTTGGGAAGATGAAAAATCAATCCTTGCAGTCCTCAAACTAAAATTCATTTGTGAATGCATGTAAATTTCCACTAGTAATAACATGGTTATCATCACTAGGGAGTTTTCTTCACATGAATGGGTTAAGAAAGACTCATACTTACAGGGCTTGCCAGTTGGTTAATGGATTAAATAGGAAAGGAAGACCTCTCGGATCCCTAAGTATTTATCTTAGAGTGAGTTTCATGAAGCATACTATGATGCTATTGTCCTACTGAATAAAGAGATGGGAGAAGATACAAAAAATAATTTGAATATTGGATGGCTTAGTTCATTCTGGTTGTTACGAAAAGAGACCAAATGGTGGAGATGGTACAAATATAAACTTAAAAATCATCATCATCATCTATTATAGTTTCCCACCTCTAAGAAGTTCACAATGAATTCTTATCTAGTGTACACCCTCTCCTTCATAATACATTTCCAAGGCCTATCCACTGCTCCTAATGTGCCACAAAAGTCATCAACCTATGAGAAATATCCACAACTCACACATCGGAGAGTAACTCTCACTATTCTAGGGTGAATGATGCATTCAACATGTGCATCATAAGATTACTTGAAGGAGATCCCGAGTGGAGAATTTCATCCCAAGAAGTTGCATTGATAGAAAGTATGGAAGTAACTTCATCCACCTTTGCTTACATAAGGGTTAAAGGATTTGATTTTGCTCCTCATAGGTTACCTAGGTACCTGAGTGATAAGATCATCATGTTTGAATTATGTAGATAGTTGTCCCATGTCCATACTAGGTGTAATAATGCTAAGAAGAAAGGTGTGTCATTTTTATCTCTCTAGGAATCTAATCATCCAAGAGTATCATGGATGCAAAAACATCGAAACATCCTTCGATTATCTCAGTTTGTTTTCCTAAATATCTCGGTATGACTTTAATAGTAGGAAGAATCTAGATACTTTCATCTTGTCAGGATTGCATCATGTTCTACAAATTGAGGATTATTGGATCAACTGCATATATGAATTTGAGGTCAAGAAATAAGATTATATGCGAATGAAAGTGGATCAAATGAGAGATTTCAAGTTTGACTAGTTTATGGATGGAATAAAAGATGATGGGTCAAACTTTTTTGATCCTGAATATCAAGTGGTGCAATATTCCCCTTTTATTCCCACTCCATGTAAAATTTGAGAATTAGGTGACATTAAAGATATAATCATGGAAATAATTCAAACGTAAAAGCTTTGGTTCAAATGAAAGATGAATTCTTTCGTTGAGTCAGTGGTCTTCTATCTCCATCTAGGAAAGTGCATCACACTTATTATCTCAAGGCATATGAGAAATCCATGGGATCTACTCATTTAAAGGAATCTTCTAAGAGGAAACTTGTGGAAACATAGTACATTGAAGTTTCTCCCCTAGAAGGATTCAAAAAAGGGATAATATCATTGAAAATATCATTCAGTCCCTTGAATTAGGAGAAATTGATCCATCATAGTCTCTTGTCCATCCCCGCATTCCAAGTGTGTCCTCCTTGCCAACTAAATAACCTCATATTGTGTTGGCTATGATTCCATATCAAGCACCTGAAAATTATCCTATGCCTAAATTTTGGTCCATGCCGGTGGAAACCTTTCCATGGGTACAAGAGTTACTTTGAGGTGAATTAAGAACATCGCCACAAGGCACAACACCTAATATAGAGGTCATCTTAAAATACATCAAGAACAAGTGAACTAAGAAAGAATAAATAACTTCCCATCTCTTTACTGGGGATTCTGGATCAGAGTATGTGGAATTTACGTGACCAAAAGTTCTAAACCCATGGGAGAAATGACACAATATGACTATGAGCTAACTAGGGTTTTATTGGGAAAAGCTACGCATGAGGTAGATGTGCACCTATTCAAAGAGTCTATAGCTCAATTTCTTTCCAGAAACAAAGAGAATGTAAATATTATGTATTAACTTGAAGAGCATGTGAAATCCCTCACTACATATGTACAATCCTTTTTAGAACCCAATGTCATGTCACATCCTCTAGCAAGGCTATATCTCCCATCAACAATTTTTATCCACAAGTGATCAAGAGAGCTCAAGGGTACACCATGTAAGGGAGATACAATGAAAAATGGGTGGAGAAGATTATGGAAAATGGAAAGGTACTACTACTCAAGGTTCTCTCTTTATTCAAATTTTCCCTTGCCACTATTTCTAAGGTGAAAATGACCAAGGAGGAGATTGAGAAATAAAAGGCCCACTGGGATAGTGTGTTCCCATTCATGTCCAAGATGAGTTATATCTATTATCACTCCTTAATGAGAAATAATTTAATCACTTCTATCTTGAATAATTTGTCTCCCATATGGTCTCACAAAATGAGTGCTAGATATTATATGATAAATGATGCTATCTCAAAACTTGAGTCTAGTGGGCATTGTTTCAAAGTTGTCATTGATGTCAAAGGTAATCTTGAGTACACTATGTTGCTTAGGTGGCATATGAGTCAATATAAGGTGTCATACATTAAGAAGTGTGAAAGTTGATTGGTAGTAAGGTGTCTTGATGTCATGAAGTGTTGTGTATGCATGTTCTTGGTACATGGTTAAACAAGCAGGTGTTGTGGATGGGCTTCATGAGTTTCATGAAGGTTGGTATGAGGTCTAACATGTTTAGAGTGATGTGTTAGAGGTGATAACGAGTCTAAAATATGAAGATCATGTCATTTCTAGTTTGTCATGTGTTGACTCAGGTCATTCTAGGCCTAATATTATACCTAGTATATGCATATCATGAAGTATGGAGTAGATCAAGACAAGGTAAGTTAGTTAAAGTATGTTTGGATAATTTTGAGAGTGCATAATAGGTATGGAAGAGGTAGAAATTCATATTCAATATGTATAGTGCATGTTGAAGGTCCTATTGAAGAAATATCTTGAAGACAAGGCAAGTAGGCATGGGAAAAACAAATTGCATGGAGACTTTCAGGTGTGAGAAGAAATTTATGAGCATGAGAGAACATAAAGGAGGTTGCTACAGATGTGTGAGAAAATTTTTAGGTTAGGAATATGAAGGAAATGCAAAAATCTATTTTTGGCTCTATTGAGCTCTCATTACTACCATTTCCAATTTGAAGGTCAAGTTTGAATGCTCACTCACATGTGTGTGATTTGTATGTGAGTCTGATCCTTTGGTAGATGTTAAGGCATGAAAATAAGATGGTTTTGAAAAATAATGGGTTCATTTGGTTATTAGATTTTTATGAACCATTGTTAACAAGCTAAACATGTTTAAACCATACCTAAACCATAGTTCTAGAGCAATAGAGAAAAGATGAAGTTTATGGCCATGCATGACTTGGGAAAGAAAATGTGATGACTTAGGGTTGTAGAGAATTCTCCAAAACTCATGTTGGTGATGATTTCATGATCTAGGTTTTCTTGTAAGGTATAGAAAAACCCTACTTTTATGGAGTTTTTCATATAGATACATGAGATATAGGTTTCACAGAGTGAAACAATTTTTATAGGTACCTTGGGATGTGTTATAAATGATAATGAAAACATTTAGATAGTTTTAGTAGATAAAATTGGTAAAATAGGTCCTCTAATGTGTCCTATCACTTTTGGCCTTAAGGGCTAAAACTAGTGACAAAGGTATGAGGAAGTATGTGGTGTTTTTCATGGTGTAGTAGTGGTTTATGTGTATGGTTATATTTTTGTGGCACAACATGATGTGTTGGAGCTCCTTGTTTGATATCATGAAGTGTTTTCATGAGAACGACCTAATGGTCTAGAATGCCCTATTGGGCTATCAAGAAGTTTTGTAGAAAAAGTATTGAAGTATGAAAAATATGAGTATTATGAGTTCTTGAGATGATGTGTTAGGATGTTAGTGAAGTTTTCTAAGTGGTTTTAGTTCTTGTAAGTGGAGTTTGAGGTATTAGTGCTTGTTGAGCTCAAGATTGGTTCTTGATACATAATTGCTGGTTTGAGCAAATTTAAAAATGGAGGTGTTTCAGAGTGTCATGCTCTGATTTGGATGTTTCCATGAGTTGGGTTAGGTTCCTAATGATGAGATATTTCAATTTATATACTATGTGAGCCTTGGTGAAGAGTTTAGAGGTGTGAACTGGTTCACTTTTTGAGGATGATAATTAGGTACCTTATACCTAATTGAAGATGTTTGCTTCTTGGTGTGTTTCATGGTGAATATGGATGGTGTAGAGTTATTTGATCATGTAGATGAGTGAGAGAGGATGTTCCTAATTTGTGTGGATATTATAGAGTCATGACAATGATGTCTTGTGCCTTGAAATTCATAATTTTACCATTGGGTGTGAAGACCTTGATTTGGGCCTTGTGAGTAAGATTGGTAGTTTAGGCTAATGCCGACCTATTAGGTCTCTTGAGGTGATTTATATGAGAATTTAGAATGTATTTTAATATTTAAATGAGCAACCTTAATGTTATTAGCTGACCTATGGTTGATTATGAGGTGTGTCAAGTATAAAGTGTGTTGTATTAGCTCATTTGAGCTAGGCTAGAGGATGGAGATGTGAGTGAGCTAAAGGAGAGTGTGAGAGAGGTATGAGGGATCTAGGGAAGAGATGAAAAGAGGTATGAAGAGTAGAGAGGTAGTATTAGAAAGTCATTAGAACTAATCAACATATGAAGGTGAATTCATGAGAGAGGAAGGAAAGAGAGAAGTTTGAGAGAGTTTTGAGTGGATGGAGTTGAACAAGTGATCAAAATTAGTTGTTGGAGCAACAAGTACTTAAAGTGATATTCATTTCAAGTGGCTGAGTTTTTTTTGGTCATATTAAGGGGTTGTATCATCCTTTTAGAGTTTATGCTCTACTAAACTAGGGGTTGGTGTTCCTTTTAGGGTTGGTGCCCTACTAAACTAGAGCTTGGTGCTCCTTTTGGGGTTGGTTCCTCACTAAAAAAATCCTTTATGTTGTGTAATATATGCAAAGGTTTAGTTGGTTTTATTCCCCTTGAGGGTTTCCCACTTTATATATGGTGTTCTTGTGTTCTCTCTTATTTCATACTTAATAATCTCACAATGGTTATTGAATTTTGATTGAATGATTTGAATGATATATGTAAGTTAAACACAATTTAAGTAAATTTTTAAAGGAATTATGTTAGAGTAGGTATTTACCTTAGCTCATGTTCACCTAGGTATATTATTTACCTTTATTGTATTTATCCTCACCCAATTATGTGTGTGGATATTTATTTTTATTTATTTAGATATTAGGAGATATTATCTAGTTGTTAGGTATAGTTCTTTCCTTGATCTATGGTATTGACTAGTTCTTTCCTAGATCTATGGTATTGACTAGATCCTTGATGTCTAGTTCTCTCATAAATCTATGGACTTGACTAGTTCTTTGATGACTAGTTCTTTCCATGATTTATGGCTTAGATTTTTATTCCTTGCCTATATAAGCAAGGTCCATTCTCATTGTATTTCATTGAGTTCCATAATAATATATGATATTGCTGCTCATTTGTTTGCAAAGGTTTATGTAAAGTTATTCTAGTGAATTGCTTTCATCTTATTGATCATGATGTTTGATTAGCATATGTGTTCTTGGCTTGGCACGATCTGGTTATCGTTCCTTTTATGGTATCAGAGCAAGAGATTGCTATTGACATTCGTTTGTAAGTTTTATTTTGCAAATAAATTCTTTATATATTCATATATTCGGGATTTTCTCGTATTTTGTTGTTGTGTGCATTTTTATGCAAAACAGAGGCTTCCATTGGATCCGGAAGGTGGAAAACCTAAGATCAATTGTAAACTCAACCATTTTGGGGCAGTCATTTTTTTTGGTTTTTTTGTTGTGCGAAAAACATACTAGATTCACCTCGAGATTCATGCCATACGAAAAAAGGAAAAATCTAAATGTTATTTTTGGGTTTCTTGAGATCTGATCTGGGTATTTTTTTGTTGCGGCATAGCATTTTTGGTTTTGCGTTTCTTTCCTTTTTGGAGGTCTTTTTTCTAAACGGCGTTTCACTTTCCTTTTTTAGCATATGGTATGGTCATATGAGGGCTTAAAGCTTGTGATTCCTACTAGTAGGTGCTTAACTCCAGCCCCCTTTCATTTTATTTGTGTGGTGAAGGCAAGAGCATTTTATTTTGTTTTAGTGGTAACTAAAATAAATAGTATAAACATAATATTGAAAAGCTTGTAACTTTTGATCGGTAACTCGGTTTTGAGTGCCATTTTTTGCAAAAGTGCTTGTTTTTTCCGTGCTCTTTCCATTGGAAATATTTATTTTGAGAATCACACTATAATTATAAAGTTCCATATTGTAACACACACTCATTATAAAGTGCCAAAATCTAGGGGGCTCTTGTTGCATTGCTTGGGGATCTTGTTGCATTGCTTGGTTCTTGCATTTCTTTTGGTGATTTTTTGAGGATGGCATCTACTTCTATATTAGATCATGTTGAGCCATTAATAACACATAATTACCACACATGGAAACCAAGAATGGAAACAATAATTAAGCGGAAAGGATTATGGGCTTTAACTTCTTCAGAACAACCAATGTTCACTAGAGAATATGAGAAATTTCAGTACCAGTGCAAATTTGATGAGTGTATGGGTTTGATAGGAACTTATGTAAGTGACAGTCTTTTATTTCATTTGGAAAAGTGTGACTCTCCTTTCAAAATATGGGAGAAATTAGAGGATTTATTTGGTAAGGTGGATCATATGAGAGCCATGCAACTTGAAATTGAGATCACCTCTCTTAATCCTGAAGATTTTCCAACAATTATAGACTATCTTACCAAGTTCAAGCATTTGTTGACACGTTGAAGGGGAGTGGAAGAGATAAGAAAGATGAAGAGTGTGTTTACTTGATTCTATCCAAGTTGAGAGGACCATTCCAAATTTTTGCTTCTACCTTTTTCTCTAGCATGGATGCCTTAGGTGACACCTTCAAAATGCCTAACTTAGAAACATTTTGTGAAAGACTTACTAGGGAAGAATCCAAATTATCTCACCTTGAGTCTTCCACCTCTCAAAAGGCATTAGTTGCATCTAATCCTAAGGGCAAGGGAAACCAAATAGTAAAACCAAATCCACACCTTCTCCATCTCAAAATGCTCCTAAACCCAAAGAAAACAACTCAAAACCCAAGGAGTCTTCTAAATCCAAGAATAAGTCTAGCCGTTCATGCTCTTTTTGTGGGGGTAGTAATCATGAAGAAAATAGGTGTTATAAGCGAATGCAAGCCTTAGAGGATGCAGTCAAGAAACAAAAATTTCTATCTCCACTCCACCTCCTTCTAATCAGCATGGAAAAGCACTTAATGTTGTTGGAAGATCTCAATCACCACTTGCAGACAATTGGGTTATAGATTACGTGCTTCTCATCACATGACTTCTTCCAAGGAGTCTTTTGTTTCTCTAGGTTTGAGTTCTACTTCCAAAATTGAGGTTGGAGATTCTTCCTTTCTTTCTGTTGAGGAAAAGGTGATATACAACTTGATGGTGGCAATATCCAAGATGCACTATATATTCCTAACATCACTACAAATTTGCTTTATGTATATCAAATTTGTCATTATGGTCAAGGAAAAATAGTGACTTTTACACCACATGGGGCAAAAGTACGAACTTTGTTGGAGCCTCATTCACTTGTTGCTCAAGGTATTGTTGATCATAGTTCTAGACTATATCACTTTGAGGGTTTTGATGACACTTCTTCTATAGGGACAGATTGGTTTCTCATTCGATTCGAGAGAGTAAGCTTTGGCATGAAAGATTTGGACATCTCAATTACAGATATTTGAAGGAGTTGAGCACTCATGGTATGGTAGATGGTCTTCCTAGAGTTTCTTGTCTTGAGGAGTTTTCATGGTTGTGCATTAGGGAAACAACACCAAGATCCTTTTCCTAAGAATTTGTCTAAGAGAGCTTCTTCACCACTTGAGCTTGTGCATAGTGACTTGATGGTTTTCCTACCCCATCTTTCAATGGAGCTAAGTATGCACTTACATTTATTGATAATTTCTCGAGGCGTACTTGGGTTTATTTTCTCAAGTACAAAAGTGATGTTTTTCACACTTCAAAGTCTTCAAGGCTTTGGTCAGAAACAATCTTCTAGTAGCATAAAGAACCTTCACACTGATAATGGGGGGAGTACTTCAACAATGAGTTTTCTAAATTTTTGGCAACTCAAGGCATTATTCACCAACATTTTGTTCCTCATACTCCACAACAGAATGGATTAGCAGAAAGGAAGAATAGAACTTTGAAGGAAATGGCTAATTGTATGATGCATTCTAGAGATATACCTCCTATCTATTGGGTAGAAGCAATTAATTGTGCTAACTATATTTAGAATCACACACCACATAGAGCACTTGAGCATTTGACTCCAGAGGAAGCTTGGTCCAACACTAAGCCAGATGTCTCATTTTTTCAGTCTTTGGGAGCCATGCTTGGGCCTTTGTGCTAAAAAAGAAAAGGAAATCTTTGGATAAGAAGAGTAAACCCTTGATCTTTGTAGGGTATTGTGAGGACATGAGAGCTTATCGTCTTTTAGATCCTGATACACATGATGTTCTTTTTCAACACATGTTCAGTTTGATGAGCATTTCACTCCTCATGATTCTTCATCTTCTTCCATTCCTTCTTCTTCTTCATCTCATCTTGAGGATCCTTTCTTTGAGGAGATTGATGAGGAGGTTATAGATGTCATTGAGGATCCTATTCCCATTGATGTTGTCACTATGCCTAAGTGGGCTCGTACTACGATTTTATGAGGCAACACCTTTCATAGAGGATCTTCCACCCACTAGGCATCATCATCACACATTCTACGGTTTACGGATTTTGTGTCGGGTTTTTACGAGGATCCACAATCTTTTCAAAGGCTCATGGGATACAAGAGTGGGATGATGCGATGATGTAGTGAGTATTCTTCTTTGATGAAGAATCATACTTGGGATTTGGTATCTCTTCCTAAAGGAAGAAATATGGTTAGGTGTAAGTGGGTATACCAAACCAAATACGTAGCTGATGGGTCCATTGACAAGTATAAGGCTCATCTTGTTGCAAAGGGTTTTTCACAAGTTGAAGGTATTGATTACTCTGAGACTTTTGCACCCGTTGCCAAGATGGATTCTATACTTTGTACTTGCTTATTGCTGCATCACAGGGGTGGCCCATATACCAGATGGATGTGAAGAGTGCCTTCTTACATGGAGATCTACAAGAGGAAATATATATGGAGCAGCCGGTTGGATTTGTTCAGGATTCTTCTCTTGTTTGTCGGCTCAAAGGTCTCTCTACGGTCTCAAACAAGCCCCTCGGGCTTGGTATGAGAAGATGGATTCTTTTCTTCTATCTACTGGTTTTGTTCATTGCCACTCTGATCATACAGTGTATCTCTAGCATGTTGGTGAGGATATTGTGATACTTGTCTTGTATGTTGATGATATATTACTTATTGGTAGCTCTTCTTCCCACATTCAGAGTATTCAGAGGGCTCTTTCTACACAGTTTGACATGACAGATCTTGGGCTATTACATTATTTCCTTGGTTTGTAGATTTCTCAGATAGATTCAGGGATTCATTTGAGTCAGCAAAAATACACCCATGATCTTCTTAGGCACTTTGATATGGCTGATTGCAAGCCAAGTCCATCTCCTTTTCAATCTGGAGTTACTCTTACATCCACATGTACCACACCACTTTGTGATCCTACATTGTATAGGTAGTTGGTTGGGAGTCTCATGTACTTGACCCATACTCACCTTGATATTTCATTTGTAGTAGGGCTTGTATCTCGGTTTGCACATTCTCCTCATAGTAGTCATTGGCAGGCTGCTAAAAGGATTTTGTGCTATTTGCATGGCACTTCCCACTTTGGCCTACACTACACTAGGGGCTTCTACTCAATTGGTTGGGTATACATATTCAGATTGGGCAGGTTCTATTGATGACAGACATTCCACTTCTAGGCTATCTTTTCTATCTTGGTTCTTCTCTAGTTGCTTGGGCATGCAAAAAGCAATAGGCTATTGCACTTTCATCTTCAGAGGTAGAGTACAGGGTAGCAGTTACAGCGAGTCAGCAGATTCTTTGGCTTCGCCAGTTATTGATAGAGTTTGGATTCCCACAGGATTCACCGACTGTACTTTGGTGTGACAACCAAAGTGCAATTCACATTTCTCATAACCCAGTTGAGCACCAGCGGACCAAGCATATTGAGATACACATCCACTTCATTCGTCAACACATTCAGATGGAGTTCTTTGCTTGGAGTACCTTCGACTCAATAACAGGTTGTAGACATCTTTACGAAGCCTTTTGCATCACCTCACTACCTTGAGTTGCGTGGAATGCTTGGGGTTTCGAAAGTTGTTCTTGGGGGTGTTCGTGAGAACATCTTCCTTCTTCTTCTTCTTTCTCTTTCCTTATAGCAGGATTCTTTCCTTCTTTTGGTTTGAGATTTCTTCATGGATATATTGTACATGAGTACCTCATTAGGCCTAGTTGTCAGACTCATACTATGGACATGCCACTTCTATTTTGGCCCCTAGCTTCACTTGAGGGGGTGTTAGAGTAGGTATTTACCTTAGCTCATGTTCACCTAGGTACATTATTTACCTTTATTGTATTTATCCTCACCCACTTATGTGTGTGGATATTTCTTTTTATTTATTTAGATATTAGGAGATATTATCTAGTTGTTAGGTATAGTTCTTTCCTTGATCTATGGTATTGACTAGTTCTTTCCTAGATCTATGGTATTGACTAGATCCTTGATGTCTAGTTCTCTCATAAATCTATGGACTTGACTAGTTCTTTGATGACTAGTTCTTTCATGATTTATGGCTTGATCTATGACCTTGATTGGTTCTTAGATTGTTATTCCTTGCCTATATAAGCAAGGTCCATTCTCATTGTATTTCATTGAGTTCCATAATAATATATGATATTGCTGCTCATTTGTTTGTAAAGGTTTATGTAAAGTTATTCTAGTGAATTGCTTTCATCTTATTGATCGTGATGTTTGATTAGCATCTGTGTTCTTGGCTTGGCATGATCTAGTTATCATTCCTTTTAGCAACAAGTAGTTGAAGTGATATTCATTTCGGTGGTGAGTTTTTTTTTGGTCATATTAAGGGGTTGTATCCTCCTTTTAGAGTTTATACTCTACTAAACTAGGGGTTGGTGTTCCTTTTAGGGTTGGTACCCTTACAAAACTAGGGCTTGGTGCTCCTTTTGGGGTTATTACCTCACTAATGAAATCCATTATGTTGTGTAATATATGCAAAGGTTTAGTGGGTTTTCTTCCCTTTGAGGGTTTCCCACTTTATGTATGGTGTTCTTGTGTTCTCTCTTGTTTCATACTTAATAATCTCACAATGGTTAATGCATTTTGATTGAATGATTTGAATGATATATGTAAGTTAAACACAATTTAAGTAAATTTTTAAAGGAATTATTCACCCCCTCTTAGTCATTTTGATTCCAACAATTGATATCAAAGAAAGGTCCTTTTGAAGCAATTTTAACCACTTAAGGGAGATCCTTGAAGCACAACAATGGGAAAATCATTTGAGGTCAAAACAACATTGAAGAGTCTTAGAAGGAAGAGTGAAAATTTGGAGTCCTTAGCCAAGGGGTTGGATGAAAAGATCAGTTACATGGATGATAAACATAAAAATGACATCAAAGAGTTGGAATATCAAGTTAGATTTGTGTCGAATATCTAAAAGGAAAATAACAAGAAATTTTCCATGTCAAGTTTGAAGTAGAAAACCTAATAGCTAGAGAAGGAGATTGCATCAGGTATGAAGTTGAGTTGAAATCCTTGAAGACAAAGTTGGAGTAGATATATAGTAGGTTAAAGACTTATGAGAAGTTTGAGAAGAGTTATGTAAATAAAAAGGCAGTTCAAGTACCCATGAAGACATGAAGGATAAGAAGGAGATAAATTATCAAAAGTATAACTCGGTTAGAAAACCAAATGAAAATGAGGTATGTTTACTCTTTCAATGGATATTGTTATACATGCAATGAATTTGGTCACAAAGATATATACTTCAAAATAAGGTCCTCAAGGAATGAGTATTCATGGGATTATGAAAGTTATTTCAAAGGTTAGTGTTATTCATGTAGTGAATATGGACATAAGGCTATGGATTGTAGAAGAAAACTCATCTCATATCAGTCAAAAATAAGAATAGTGTTTTGTGCTTCAATTATAAACCAGTCATATTGCTAGATTTTTTTATCAAAATGAATCTCAAAGATACAAAATTTAGTTTCAAGATCCTATAAGTCAAGATAGAAAGTGTTCAACAAGAAGGTATATAATAAAGATGAGCCTAAGATAGCCAAGTTTGATTTTATGAACAAGAAGGATGATCCTAAGCATGAGACTAAGAAGGTATGGATGCCCAACATAGTCAAAGAGGAACCTAAAGCATGCAATATTATCTTGAAATCAGATCAGGAAGATAAGGAAAACAAGATAGTCGAGAATTTTGATGCATATTAGTCTACAAGTCTACAAGGTATGTTTTCTATGTTTTAGAATAAGTTAGTGAATGAGGAGTATCATGAGTGTTTAACATGATTCAAATCAGAAGATGAAAAGAAGAGATGTTCTCATCAAGCCTATTGTGCCAAAGAATAACAAGAGGACCTCAAAGGATAGCTTTGTAAACAAGAAGAGAAGAAGAAGATCGAGATTTGGGATCTTCGAGGATTTCATATTATTATATTGTGATATGATACATGGGGTGTATTAATTTGGATTCATGAATACATTCATCAAATAGAGAATTGATGGAGTTGTGTTGTCTTCATGAGGATTATGGAGGTCTTCCATTTTTGGTCTTTTGTTATGAAGTCATCGAGTTTAGTTTTTAGGTCATCCTCGAAGCAATATACAATGTCAAAGGTATGTCGATGTCCTATATGTTATTCACTAAGGTCTTATATTACTCGAAATTCAAATTGGTTAAAAGTGGCTGCGGTTTCTGTTACCATCATGACATGGTGTTATGGTTTGACCTTAGGTATGTGTAAGTATTAAGATACTAATAATAGTTTTTTTGCAAGAAATATGTCTCAAGAAAGTATGTGAGGCCTAAATAGGGTAGTGCATGTATGAAGTTACTATTTGTAGTCAAGAATGGTACAAATATTTCTAAGAAAATCAAGAGTCGTAATTCTATATATCATCACGAGGTTATTTTGTATTGCTAGAATATCATATGTTCTTTAGAGATGTTTGAATGGAGCTTCAGGTTGAGGAAAAGCTAGATGGCATAATGGTATTTCATCATTTATAAGAACTTAAAAAATATGATGAGCATTTAAAGTTGTAGTAGAAAAAGATTTAGGATTTGGAGATCTCTGAAAAGGATCAAGGATTGAGAATCGGGTATGAAGATGCTTTAATATCATAAAGTTGATTTGGCTACAACTATAGGAGGAAAGAAATTAAGTGACAAGATTAAGAAGCATGGAGTCGAGTTGAAGAAATCTATTACAAGGAGAAGTGAATAAGGGTCTATCTCATCTTATATGATGACTTGTTCAAACCATCAAAAACATGAAGGCAAGTTGTAGGGTTTGTTGTAATGAAAATTTATAAGTTCATGAGGTAATTATAAGATGTATGAGTTGAATTATGAAGGTTCCCTAATCCATATGAAGTCTCGAAGGCACACATTCAAGAAGTTGTTCATTTGAGTAAGGTATATGCTCTTCCACCACAATATGCATGTACAAAGTTCTTTGGGGTTTCCATCATGAGAAAGAAAAAGGTTTCAAAAGTGACAAGATGATGATAAATGTTGATGAGCTACTTATTTGTTCCAGTTTTCTTGTTAGTTACCTAGTTGTAAAAAACATGGTTGTTTAGCACAATGTTACACTAAAAAGAATATATTCCATAAGAGTTTGAATAATGTTGGGAGGCTTTACAAGGATTGTTGTCAAGAATAAGCATTGCTCATAATAGAGTTGTATTTGAAAGTATGAATATTTTTTGAAAGTGCCTCAAATAAGGTTGTGGTTGGCAAGTTCATGGAATGTTAAAGGACCTAAATTTGTGAAAGCTATGGTTGTACCAAATAAAATCAATATGTTATGCTCTAAGGAGGTATGTTATTGTCTTATTCATAATGTCTCTATGAGTAATCTTTGAATATGATTGAAGGTAAATCTAGGCGTTTATCATGTCGAGCCTATTGATGGTTTGACTGGCGATAGTCAATCTTGAGGTTGAAGAACATGTTTATGGGTTTACGCATTATGAAGTATAATAGTGTTCATATTTGAGCTTATTAAGGCATGATAGATTTATCAATATACATATGATGGTGTCTTTTGGTTCCTAAGCTAGTTTGTGCCAGATGAGAAGTAATTAAAATGAACATAGTTGTGTTACAAGGTCTATGGGACTTTGATCAGTCTTTGAGATGTTTTTCAAGTCATCAAGTGGTGTGATAAAAGGTATTATATCATATCAAAGTTTCTTGAACAGGGTTCAAATTTTTCAATGAGGAGGTACAAGTTCCTTGAGGTGATGAGTATCCCAGGGGATACAATGTGTTCTCAAGGTTGTCCACTCTTGTAAGGTATGTGTATGTTATTTTATTTATGGAGGTGTCCTTATTAATTGACATAAGAAAGTATCTCAAAGTTCTCAAGTCATGTTTTATAAATCTTTCTATCATAAAATGGTTGAGAGGCATGGTTTTGTTGACCAAAAAGTTGTAATGCAACATATAGGAGAGAGAATAGTATGTTTTATGATGATGTTCCTTGAGAAGGCTTGATCGAAAGTGGTCCGTAGTTGTTATGCTAAAGTATGTTCTTGGTATTGTCAAGATTCTTTGGTGTTATGTGTGTCTAAGATGAAGATTGCATCATCTCGGGGCTTCTATCTACATTGAGTGGTATTTTACTATTATGAGTTTACTCAAACTTTGAAGGTGTTTGATCTTAGTTGTGTATAGAGAAGTCCTGTATCAATTTTACCAAGAGTGCAAGGCAAGTTAATTATTGAGTAGGTGTGATGGTGTATTCATGTGTTCTAGGAGGAATGAAAAGAGTGTTAAGAATATGGTCTTATTCATGCATTAGGAATTTAAGTGTTGTAGTTTTGAAGTAAGGGGGAGTCTGTGTCATGGCTTGAAAAAGTGATAAAAGAGTTGTCGAGAAGATTGTTCGGTGTTTTCATAAGTTTGTGAAAGTATGCATCATCCTAGGGGGATCTATTTTTATAAGAGATCTAAAGGCACAAGGTATTTCATGCTTTGTTCTTGTTGTGAAAAGGTTGAAGAAATTCAAAATTTCATAGCATGACTTATATAAAGTTTGAAGATGGTTATAGACTTCAATAAGTTGTTGAAAATGTCTAGTATCTTGTGTCAAGGGGAGATGAATCATCTCGGGGAGATGAATTCAGATGGGTGAAGAAATCAAAGATATTAGCTAAAAAAATGTCTATAGCTGATGAGAAGCCAAAATAAGACATGTATCTGTTAAGAGGGAGCATTGAGAATGTTTGAAGTTAGGTCCATGGATCATCATCAACATATAGAGTCAAGGAGGTGATATAATCGAAGGGCGAGATTGTAGGTATATGTTTAGGAATTTTTTATTTTTCTCATGTCAAATTACTATAATAGCCTTTATCATAGATGTCAAAGGAGAAGATTGTGCTAAAAAAAAAAAAACTATGTCCCGAAAGTGTTTGCATGTGTGGTTGCCATCAATATTTCTAAAGATGGTTTCCATCAATGATAAAGGGGGAGATTGATGGACATTGTGTCAGTGTTGTTTTCATTGATGTCAAAGGGAGTCTTAAGTGCATGATGGTTTCTAGGTGGTATATAAGTCAATATAAGGTGTCATCCATCAAGAAGTGTGAATGTTGATAGGTAGTAAAGTGTCTTGATGTCATGAAATGTTGTGTATGCATGTTTTTGGTACATGGTCAAGAAAGAAGGTGTTGTGAATGGGCTTTATGAGTTTCATGAAGTTTGGTATGAGGTCTAAAATGTTCATAGTTATGTGTTATATGTGCTAATGAGTCCACAAGATGAATATCATGTCGGTTTCGGTTTGTCATGTGTTGGCTTAGGACATTCTAGGTAAAATCTTAGACCTATTAAATGCATATCATGAATTATGGAGCAAAGAAGGCCAAGGTAAGTTAGTGCAATAATTTTTGGAGCATTGTGAGAGTGCATAATAAGTATGGAAGATGTATACTATATAACGTCATATTTCAGATGTTTAGTGCATGTTGAAGGTCCTATTAAAGCAATATCTTGAAGACAAGGAAAGTAGGCACGAGAAAAACAAAGTGCATGGAGGGTTTCAGGTGTGAGAAGGAATGGATGAGTATTGGAGAACATCAAGGAGGTTTTTATAGATGTGTGAGAAAATTTTGAGGTCGAAATATGAAGGAAATGCAAGAAACATCATTTTTGGCTCTATTGAGCTCTCATAACTATAATTTCTAGTTTAAAGGTCAAGTTTGAATGCTCACCCACACATGTGTGATTTGCATGGGTGTATGAACCTTTGGTGGATGCTAGGGCATGGAGATAATAATTTTTGCAAAAATAATGGGTTCATTTGGTTGTCAGATTTTTATGAACCATTCTTACAAAGCTAAGCATGTTTAAACCCTCCTTAAACCCTAGTTCTAGAGTGATGGATGAAAGATGAATTTTACAGACATGAAATGACTTGGGAAAGAAAATATGATGACTCAAGGTTGTAGATAATTCTCTAGAGCTCCTGTTGGTGGCAATTTCATGATCTAGGTCTGCTTTGGTAAGGTATACAAAACCCTAATTTTGTGGAGTTTTTCATATAGAGACATGAGTTGTAGGTTTCATGGAGTGATACCAATAATTCCAGTACCTTAGGATGTGCCCTAAATGATAATGAAAAGATTTATATAGTTTTAGTAGAGAAAATTGGTGAAATAGGTCCTTCATGTGTCCTACCACTTTTGGTCTTAAGGGATAAAACTAGTCATGGAGGTATGAGGAAGTGTGTGGTATTTTGCATGGTGTAGCAGTGGTTTATGTGCATGGTTAGCTTGTTGTGGCCTGACATGATGTGTTGGATCTCCTTTTTGATCTGATGATGTTTTTTAAAGGGAAAGACCTAATGGCTTAGAATTCCCTATTAGGCATGTTAAGAAGGCTTATAGAAACATTTATGCAAATATGAAAAATATGAGTATGATGTATGCTTATGGGTTATTGAGATTATGTGTAAGGATGTTAGTGAAGAGTTACAAGTGGTATATGTGCTTGGAAGTGGATTTTGAGGCATTAGTGCTTATTGAGCTCAAGACTGTCTCTTGATACCTAATTGTTGGTTTGGGTAGTTTAACAAATGGAGGTGTTTCAGAGTGTCATGATTTGATTTAGATGCCACCATGAGTTCTGTTATGTTCTTGATGATGAGATATTTCCATTGATATTCTACGTGATCCTTGGTGAAGAGTTTAGAGGTGTGAACTAGTTCACTTTTGGAGGATGATAATTAGGTTCCTTAGACCTAATTGAAGATGCTTGCTTCTTGGTGTGTTTCATGGTGAAGACGGATGGTGTAGATTTATTTAAGCCTATAGATGAGTGAGAGAGGATGTTCCTGACTTGTTTGGAGCTTCTAGAGTCATGATGATGATGTCTTGTGCCTTGAAATTCATAATGTGACCATTGGATGTGAAGACCTTGATTTGGGCCTTTTGAGCAAGGCAATTTGGATTGTTTAGGCTAATGACAACCTCTTAGGTCTCTTGAGGTGATTTATATGAGAATTTAGAATGTGTTTGTATATTAAAATGACCAAAATTAGTGGTATTATTTGACCTATGGTTGTTTATGGGGTGTGTTAAGTATAAAAGTGAGTTGAATTAGCTCATTTGAGCTAGGCTAGAGTATGATGATGTGAGTGAGATAAATGAAAGTGTGAGAGAGGTGTGAGAGATCTAGGGAAGAGATAAAAGAGGCAAGAAGAGTTGAGAAGAGTAGAGGAGTAGGATTTCAAGGTCATTAGTATTGTTCAAAATAAATACCCTAGTTATTTTGAAAATTTACAGTTCCATTCTGCTCTGCCATCAAGTTTCAAGCTGTGTGCACTCTTGGTTTTATACATTATCACTTTTGCATGGTTGTAGTTCTTCGCATGCCTTCACATGTCATACCTGATTCTTCCTTGTGATTTATCTTCCCTTTAATTTCTTATGCACACTTCCACCTTTCTCCTTTATTATTCTATCTCCTTTCTTTTCCCCCTATGCTCACATTCTTGTGCACCTTCCTTCTTTCCAATAGTTTTATGCGCACTCCTTTGTGCACACCTTCTAACTTGCATCCCATTTTGGCTAAGTCCCTGGCATGATTTTCATCATGCATGCCCCTCCTTCTTGAGTTTTATGCATTCCATCAAGCAAATTCACCCCCTTCTGCAACCTTCCTTCATGCATCATTACTTTACACTCATTTTACCAAGCGAATATGTTTTCTCCGCATCCATATTCCTTCTCATTTACACACATTCATTTGATCAAGTGCCCGCTCATGTTTGCATACTTTTACCTTTTCAAATATGCACCTTTACTTCCTACTCTTCACATACTATCTTGCGTATGCTCACAAACCTCTACATTATTCCCTCTTACACCTATTATTCGCGCGCACGTCTTTAAGTGCAATCCTCTGCACCACCATGGAGTGCTATGTGTCAACCTATTAAATGGAGTGCATAAAATAGAACCTATCTTAATATACCAATTGCACACCAAATCATTACATCAAACGAATGTATGAAATGGGGAATAAGCGATAAAATAAGTAGACAGGTCATCCGAATCCTTCACCCGACCAAATTGTGCCACGTGTCTTGGGTGTTCAAATTGCACTTTGTAGACTTCGATCGCCACAACTTCTATCTGTAGAGATTGGATTCCTGCATTCCTGGTCTTGATGGAAAGATGCTTTGACATGGGCTAAAATCTAGGATATTTGAAATCATAATTTGGTGGGATTTGGTAGATGAAAAATAGGGAAAATTGTCTCGTGCCATTAATGCACATATTCAAATCAACTCAACCACATAGATTTGATTAGATCATGCCTTCTTCCTTCTTCCAAAGTCTAAAAATACATAGGGAGGGTTGTTTGAAAACCTCGCAAGCATATTTATAGGTATGTATTACTTACTATTGGTGGTTAAAAGTTTGAATCCAAGTTTCCCTCTCTTTATCCCCTTCCTTCTCTTCCATTCTTCTATAAATTATTTAAAAATGCTCATTATAAAAGCTTGGAATCTCTTGGCTTGCAAGAGTATTATTCAGAGTAGTGTCTTTGCATTTTGAGTTGCAGGCCTTAGATTTGGTCTCTTGCATGTGAATACCTACCATTTCCATCATTGTAATCGATTGTGCATATTTTGGAAGCAATAAAAGCTTTGTTATTTGACTATTTCATGCCCTATCTCGTTTTTATTGCAAATTATTTCCTTTACCCTTCCATTACTTGATTTTTGTGCATTTTCATGTCCCTTGTAGGTTTATTTTCTATTGTTCTCCATGATAATGAGTGTGTGAGTTCTACTTCAGATTGTGGCACGTTTGTCTACCCTCCCCGTGCGCGTTTTCCCTCATTTTAACTTGGTTTAGAGTCTTCATCCCCCTCTTTATGGTGTTATCACCTTTCGTTAGTTTAGGTTTCCCTTTCATGCATATCCTTCTCACCTTGGTCCCTTAGAATCTTAGACTAGTGATAGGTAGCTACATTTCCCTTCCAAAGAGTATTTTCATTGTATAATTAGGTACAAGAAGCCCAAATTCTCCAAAGGTCTATTGCAAGTGCAAGTCCCACAAGTTGAAGATAGTCCCATGTTGTCTCAAAGCCCCAATTCATCCCGATGCGTACGGTGTAATTTTGAGGTCCAACAATTTTTGGCATGCCCGATGGGACTAGCATTATAAGTTTAATTTTCATTATTACTAAGTTTTGGTGTGTGACTTGGTAATTTACAGCCTTTAAAGGCTTGTTTCAAAGCACATATAATGACTCCTCAACATCTAGATCTACTGATTTCAATAGTCTGCGCACCTATTTCATGAGAAGAATACATATCAAATAGAGTGATGCAACTGAAGAATCCTTTGAATATCTTCAATTGTCTCCAAGAAGAATAAAAAACATAACTTTCATGTGTGCATCTCTATCTCTCACATGCGGTGCAATTTCCATCCCCCTCTTTACGAATTTATGTGCACTCGACTCGGTATTCGGACCCTTTATAGACATGGTGCAAATAAGTATGCCATTTTTAACTTCAATGGCGAAGTCCTTTGGATCTTTCCACAAAACATGATATAGTAGTAACTACACTCAAAAGTATACCATTTTTCATTGGTGAGAATCAAGTTACCCCTGTTGAGCACATTCAAGACATTGAAAATGTATGCTTTGTTCACCTAGTTACAGAAGATGATGTAGTTGTAAGGCTGCTTGCTTCTTCACTCAAAGGAAAAATGCTTCAATGGTATATAAGCTTAAGACTTGCCTCTATCACTAACTAGGATGGACTTGGTACCGCACTTTACAATCAATTCAAGGAGAAAGTGGATAACATCTTGTTAGAACAAATCACAATGATTAAGAGAGCTCCCAATGAGCTCATGGCTGATTTCAACTTTAGATTTCAGAAGACATGGGATAGAATTCCAACCCTCTTAAGACCAAATCCACAAGGTGATTTTATTTACTTCATAAGAGATTTTAAATTTTAAATTACAATAATGATATAGTCTATGGGTGTTACACAACTTCCTGATGCCTATGTTGTGGCCATTAGGGAAGAAAATTGACTAATCCAAGTTGGCAAGATAGACCCTAGACCAGCTACGCCCTTGTTTCATGAAATACCTCAAGTGACTCAACCTTCTATTGCTCACATTCCTAATAAGAGTTCCCAACCCATTGCCTCCACATCATATTCTCCCGTGAAATAGAAGGAGGATGAAGAAATGAAGGCCTTGATTAGAAATTTGTCTAATAAAGTCATATCCTTAGAAAAGTAGTAGACACAAGCCTTTATAAATAAATCTAACCAAGGATTCTACCAGAGCCATCAACCCTTTAGAAATCAATATCCAAATCAAAGGTATGATAAAAAACCAACAAAATCATAGATGAAATGCTAATGCGCACCTCCCATTGCAAACATTTCCTCATACGCAACCCCTTCCAAAGGCCCAACACAAGAAAAACACTAGATCTAGTAAAGGATAACATGGTTCAAGAAAAAAATGGTGTTTTCCTTGTAACTTGCCTCATAGTCGGTATAATCTGCGTAAATGACTTACACGCACAAGCCTACATGGTTCACAATGCTACAATTTTTATCCTTCCACTAGCGCACATGAACCAAAAAATGAAGAAGTGCCAGAAGTTTCTCCCGAGACAAAGCTTATTTTATTTGTTATTGAATACATCTACGCAATGAATTAAGCTATAGATAGCTCAAGTAGGTCATGCGTGTAGGTTTATGACAACACAAGGTATAAGAATATAATGTTGGAATACAATGCGCAGCCCCATGATCCTACCAATCGGACTAATCCTTAGAAGTAAAGAGATGAATCTCATCATCCCAACAATTATAACTTGCAAGGTTTCACGCAATGCTCCAACTGAAGTGACACACACTCTTCCTTTGGTATGTTAAGCCTCTTTGCAAGCCCCGCCTCTCTACCTAATCATTCAAGAAAAAGATGTTTTTGCACCTCAAATGCACAAGTCTTCAGGCCTTACACTCAACATTGTGGACCGATGAAGAAGAAAAATGTAAATATCATAATGTGGAATGCCTTGGTCATTCCATCTCAACATGACTTTGTTGCATGAAGATCTAGTGCAAATCTAGCGTGCTGATCTAGCTATCCAAATACCTCAAAAAACTATTAATATATGTCAAGTAGAGGAGAAATAAGTAAGAATTTTGTTTAAAACCCCACCCTTTTATATTTCCTTGATAATAGGAAAACATATTGTGCACAATTGTATGATTGACTCAAGGGCTAGTACTTCTGTCATGCCTAAGAAAATTGCTAATGTTCTAGGTCTTAAGTACAACCCTATGACTAAAGGAGTCTTACAACTTGATGGATCAATTGTTACCACCTTAGGAATCATCAAGGATCTTGAGTTAACCCTCCAAGCCTCACTATAACTCAAGATGTGTCAATCATTGATTTTCTTCCTTTGTTTCCATTTTTCTATCAAGAGACTTCATTGCAAAGGAGGGTGGTTAATTGTCTTCGATTGGTATCATATGCTTTAAGAACAAGGTATAGTACCCGAGTTTACCATACAAGCCAAGCCAATATTTTCTTATCATTTTGATTCATATGACCCATCCCCTGTCCAAGCCAGTTGCCTAATATAAGAAGGCCAAGAACAAGATTTAGTTCGAAGAAAAACCCATTTCTACCGCCATACCCTGAACTATTTTTAGATGAATGGAATAAAGAGAACTATGAATTTTATCTTTATGATACAATTGTTGAAACTGGTCTCGATAATTATTGCATCCTAGAAGAAGTTTTGCTTCCTACCATGCTCAAGAAAGAAAATGATGAATCTTACGGACTATGGAAAATATATTTTTATGGCTCCGTAGCGAAATGGCACGGGTGCGGTATTGTTCTCATCTCTCACAAGAATGAGAAATTATTCTTCATGCACAGAGGCCATAGTTTTCATGGTCCAACAATGTAACATAGTATGAAGTGGTTGTGCATGGTCTTCTTATTACCGAGAAGAGGGAGATCAAAGTACTATATATCTTTAGAGACATTGTGTTGGTTATCCACCAGGTTACAAACAAGTGTGCAAAAAAGAATAATATTTTGAAATATTACAAACATAGAGTTTGGGACCTCTTAGAGAGATTTGAATCTTTTAGTCTCAGTACGTAGTGCCACATAAATTGAACAAAGAAGTGGATCAAATGGCAGCACTTGGCTCACAATTCTCACTAGCTAAGGATTTTGTCCAAGGTAATGTGCAAAACACCGGGATGGTGATCATGCTATCTATTCAAGATAATGAAACCAACTGGAAAGTGTTTAACAATGATGTGAAAATTTTCCAATTCATTCAAAATGAAGTTGTGTTATCCTCAAACATGCAATCAGATTTACATGAAAGGTATGGTGAATAGGTGATTTAACTTAAGAAAAATAAGCTACCTAAAGGGCTGGTCACTTTAGAGCACATGTTCATCCTTGATGATGAGTTTAATGGTGAAGAAAATTACATGCATGCAATGCAAGAATACTTTGCCTCCTAATCACTATTGCATGTGACAAAAATTTCTTCTTGGAAAGGATTGTACACAAGATGAGAAACAAGCTATCATATCTCTATGTCGAAATATGTTGATACCTTCTCATGGTAGTATGAATATCGAAAGGATTTGATCTAAGTGTTGCTAAACACTCCATCGACTTTGATCCTAGTATCAAACCCATCGGACAAAAGTAAAGGTCATCAATCCTAAGATAGAGCCCCTTATGAGGAAAGAGTTATCCAAAATCATTAAGGTAATTTTTTTCAAATCAAGTACTCTACTTGAGTGGAAAATCTAGTTCCAAAGACTAAAAACAATGGTGAAATCAGACTTTGCGTCGATTTCGAGAGATTTGGATATGGCATATTTTAAGGATCATTATCCTTTGCCTTTTATGGAGCAAATTCTGTAGATCATGGATGACACACAAATACTTTCTATCTGGATGAGTATTATGGTTTTAATCGATCATGGTCAGGAAGATCATAAATTTAAAATAACATTTACTTAACCAAATGGGGTACATATGCCTATCAAAAATTCCTCTTGGCTTGTAAAATGTTGGCACAACATTTTAGAGAGCCATGAACATTGCCTTCAAAGGATATATCAATGAGTTCATCCTAATTTACTTGGATGACATAACTGTCTTCTCAAAGCAGAGTGCAGATCACATGATGCCTATGGAGAAAGTATTTGAGAGATGTAGAGAGTTTGGGGTATCTCTTAACATGAAGAAGTGAAATTTTTTTGTTGCATAAGGTAAGATTTTATGCCATGTGGTCTCGAAGGATGGTATTGCCATTGATCTAGAGCACATTTTTGCTATCCTCTCTCTCTCTCATTTGCACAAAGACACAAGAAGGCCTTGCAATCATTCTAGACAAAATCAAATTTTTAGGTGGTTCATTCCCAAATTTGAAAGATTTGTTAGGCCTATCACCTTTATGCTAAAAAATGAAACAATCTTCAAATGGATAGTAGAATGGAAAGAGAGATTCAAAAAAATCAAGCAAGAAATTATTTGCGCCCAAACACTCATAAATCCATATTACTCAAAGGATTTAATTCTCTCTCGTTTATGGAGCTGATGCTAGTGTTGTTGTTGTCTTAACACAAGAAAATGAACAAGGACCAAATCAACCAATGGCGTTCTTCATCCAACACTGAAGGATTATGAATTGAAATACAGTCACGAAAAATAGGTCTTCGCCATCATGCACGTGCTAAATAAGTTCAAATGTATGCTTGCCAAAAATCATGTCAAGGTGCTAGTTTCACACTCTAGTGTAACATAATTCATCATGGGAGAATAAATCAGTGAGAAAAGAGAAATATGGGTGACCACAATCATGGATTTTTATGTGAATATCAAATCCAGTGAGGTCGGTTAGAGTTAACACACTTTGTAAGAAGCTTGCTGATCTTGAGAAGAATGATAATCCTAGAGCGTGCACCTAGATGGAGGACATGAAAAAATTCTCTCTTATGTGGCATACCCTCTTATGTACTTGAACAAAGCTAATAGGTGACATATGAGGATGCAATCTATTTCATATATGTTGATTGATGTAATTCTCTTCAAAAGAAACATTGATGGTGTCTTTGCTAAGATGCATTGATGGAAAACAAGTCAATAAAGTGTTCGTAGAGTTTGACGAGGGATTCTCTGGTGGACACTTCTCTGCTAGAGAAACAACAATGAAAATCATTAAGGTAGGATACTTCTGGCCTACCATCTTTGCAGATACGCACAAGTGGGTCAAAAATGTAAAGAATTCACTTTCTTTGCGGAAAGGAGAAATTGGTTGTGCTTCCCCTCTTCCTTATCCAATCGAATCAACCTTTTTGTGCAATGGGGTTTGGACTTCATTGTCATGATCAACCCTCCTTTGAGTGTTGGTCATAAGTGGGTATTGAAAACTAAAAATTACTTCACTAGATGGATAGGATTTTTCGCACTCAAGGAATCAACCGAGTCTATCATACTTGACTTTCTTGATGGAATTGTAACAAGGTTTGGTATTCATTAGACCATTATTTCTAATAATGCAAAATCTTTCCTTGTATAAGAATTTTTATTGGGATATTAATCTTGCAATCTATTTAAAGACTTCTTCCAAATACTACCCTCAAGGTAATGTCATGGTAGAGTCAACTAATAAGAACCCAATCAAAACCATTAAGCGAATAATGAACATCAACCAAAGGAAGTGGCACACAAAGGTCTCATGCACACTCTCGATAGACATAATCATGTTAAGGAAGGAAATTAGAGCTTCATCCTATAAGTTGGTTTATGGAAAAGAGGCTAGGATTCCTTTGTCTTTAGAGTTTCCTTCATTAGAACTATCCCAACAGCCAGAGTTTGAGGGCACATACCAAAGATAAATCAAAATGATAGATTTGGTTAAGCTTGAATAATTAAAGAGCTCTGTCATAACCAAGTTAGAACAACATTAACAATCAACCAAGTAGTGGTTTTATAGAAAGGCTACAAATCAAGCTTTCAAAGTGGGTGATCTAGTCTTAAAATGGGATCTTGTGACAGCAAAACCAAGGAGCCACTCAAAGTTTGATGAACTTTGAATTGGTCCATACATCATCAGTTATTTTAAGGAGGCTAACTCTTTTAAATTATCTCACCTTGATGGAGATGCACTACCAATCCTAATCAAAGGGATTTATATCAAACATTTCCATAGTTCAATCTACATCATGTATATATTAGAGTAGTTTCAATTCCTCCAAATGTGCTCTACACACATTGTCTTGTTTATATATAGTTCTTTCCTCTCATGTGCTCTCTTGCGCGTGTTATTTTTGCTTCCGGAATGGTAGTTTAGTTAAGGGGTATTCTAATAGTTTAGGAAGTGCCCAATAGTTTATGTGTAATTTTCCACTCTCGAAAATTTCAAATAAGAAAATATTCACATGAGAATAACAATTCTTTTGTTGGGGTGTTAATGTCAAGTGGGGATACCATTTGGTGGACCACCACTTAAACAACCCCTTGTCTTAAAGATTATTTTTAATAATCTTAGTTGGTCTTCATAGCTAAAAGAGTGGAATGGTATGACCAACCACCCATCCTATATATTAGGATGATCCCTCACGAGATTGTTTGCTGGAATAATAAGATAATAGAACAATTGATCTAACCTCAAACTACTTATGCAAGCTATTATCTGCGAGAAAAAGTGTACAGATTATTTCTATGAGACCAAGGAGTGAAGTGGAAGTGTTGGGTTAAAGCTATTGAATTCTTAATAAAAGACAATGATTTATCAGTGGAGTTTTTTCCTTTGGGTTTCTCCACTTAAATATGGTGTTATCTATCTTTTGTTCTTGTCTATTATTTACTTTCAGATCTTGCTTATTAATCTATGTAATTCACTTTATTTATTATAAGCTAATTATGTGTCTATAACTGCACATCATAATCTATAGTCTTCGGCTTTATAAATGGTGGAATGTAATTTGTCAATTATATTTCCCTTAACAAATCTAACATGGTATCAGATCTTGACCATTATGCATGTGCAGGGTTGATTTGGAAGCTTTTAATTTGCTAGAGCAAAGAAGCTTGAAGTTTGTTCACGGATCTACGAAACCCTAAAAGTTATGTAGTCATTTTCAAGCAAACCAGGTTTAAATTTCCAATTCCTACCTAAAATATTTTATAATATTGATCAAATGGTTGTTTCGATCTTGTATGAGAGAGTTTTCTTTCTTAGATTTGTGTCTCTACGACTGATGTCGATCGTTTGGAGTTTATATCTACCGTTTACATGCTTTCCTTAAGTTTTTGCATCGTTTATAGACGTTAGGGTTATTTTTGTCTATGGATACGAAAGGATTTCCTTAGATATAGTTAGTTTGTGCATTTAAATATCCCTATATTTATAAATCTTTGTTTTAGGTAGATCTACCTTTGTGAAATCCAATTGAATAGGAAAGCTCCAAGTCGCTTAATATTTCACACTTTATTAGACCTTTTTCAGATTGTTTCTATCTTTACTGAAATGAGAACCAATAAAATCACTCCAAATATATTTGTATTTTACATTTGTTAGATTTGTGAAATCTGAGCCATTAGTATTTCTCCATATTTTGCATTGTCGGTACCTTGTTATACGTATCCGACATTTGTGAAATTTGAGACAATAAGCTTACTCCATATTTCACTTTGTCAGGTCATTTGGTAGCTTTTTCATTTCTTACAAAATAATATATTTTCTCCAATTATTTGTGTTGTCGTCGCCTTTGATTTCTAGTACTTGACATATGAAAAGTTTGAGCCAATATAATTGCTCCATGTGTCTTTACATTTCACATTTGTCAAATTTTTTTAATTGTCAGTGGCTATCCAATAGAAATTCACCACATTTTCACATTTGTGAATCTTTGTTAGACTTACGAAGAGTGATCCATTTAAAAGGCTCCACGTATCTTTAGTTTTATCTTATTCATTTTGGTAAGCACTATGAAGTGTGGACCAATTGCTTTTTGACATGTATGTTAATCTTCTAATTGTGCTTTAGTCTTCGCAGTGTCGTGGTATCGAGTTTCTAAAGTTCTTTGTCTCAGATTCCAAGATTTGAATAACTTAGATCTTTTTCTTTATGCGCCTATTTTTAATTTTTTTTTAATCTATTTGTAAGCATATAACTATTAAAAAGATATGTAGCTAGTTTTTGCTTCTATTTGGCTTCCTCGACTCATTTTTAGTTGAATTTGTCTCCATTGCCGTTTGAGCATTAAAAATGGCTAGTTATGCTAGTTTTTCATTGGATAAGTCTCAATTATTGAATGGAACAAATTATAACATCTAGAGAGTGCATTTAAAAGCTTGTTTTATGGCTAGAAATCTTTGGGATCTTGTGATTGGTATAGAAAAACGTCCCATAGGGAGACTAAATACCCCTAAAAACATTAGTTCTTTTTCTTAGAGATCTTAGGAAGCTCTGTCCATCCTTTTGGAAAGCATTAAAGATGAATTTATGATGCATATAGGTCATATGGACTCACTTACAGATGCTTGGAAGAAATTAGAAACTATGCATGAAGGCAATAAATTGTCTAAGATAATTAAGCTAGTTTTAGAGTTGTTCACAACTCCTATGAAAGGGGATGAAAAATTGTGAACTATTTAACTAAAATTAAGAACATTAAATCTCAATTAGATGGTTATAAATGTGAATTATTTCAAGATAAGCTTCTATATTTCATTATTCAGATAAATATTCATGAGAAATTTAGAAATTACATCTCAATTCTTAACTCTAAGTATCGAATGAGAATGATTTGCCTGATTTAGACACTTTGTCTTCCTTGTTGATTCAAGAAGAGAGATTCATGGAGAATTTTGATTCAAAAGAGATTGATTAACTAAAATAGAAATATATTCTAGTGTAATCTAATGTTATAGGAACAGTAAAATAACTGAATAAATGACCAAATAAAATATAGAAAATATACCCAAGCAAACTAAGCTAGAAAATGTGAAACCCTAATGTGTAAGAAGGGTTAAGAAAATCCTTAGCTGATTCGATACTATCATAAGAATATGTTATAGTGTAACCCAGGTGAAAAAGAGGAGGAAACCATCATATAGAATCCAAAGAGAATGTAGATTTGAGCTATTTGACCAGATTGGGGAGCTTAAAAAGGGATAAGGGCACCCGTGGGAGCCACACAGTCTAAGATATGGGCACCGTAGTATGTGGAAATGGCTAGGAAACCTCCTATGGAGTATTTATGGGTGTTCACCTGTGTTAGCTTCTTGTCGCACTAATGTCGTTGAACTACATCGAATGTTGCTCTCGAATAAGAGATGGAAGAACCACTTGCAAGACCCCATAAAAAGCATCAAAACCCTAAAAAATAAAGATACATATGAAGGGCTTTGACTTTCCTTAGTTGCCAAATTGATGGGCTTATCACTAAGCGATGCACAACATCTCAGACCCAATGTAGTTCTAGGTGCGTGTGTGAAAATCATGCCCTAGGTTACTCTTGTGCCAGTCACACTTTGTGAAGTAACAACAAATAACTATATGTAGAATGTAGTAAATGTTTCCATGGAAACAATATAATCCTCTCCTATGAAGTGTGATGCAGATGAACCAAACTTGTGTGTCTTTTGATGGAGCTAGATGGATGCAAATGTAGCTTTAGATGCCTTTAATGGTTCTAAATGGTGATAGTAGATGCTTAGTGCTTGGTCCCTCATTATGGTCACATAACTTTATATTTATATGGTTCTCTTGTTCTAATTTTGTAATTAACCCTAAAAGGTTGACCACCAAAAATATAGAAAGCTCAAATGGATAGAAAGTGCCCAAAAGGTGAGAGTAAAGTGCAAAGAGGATCATGGCGCCCTAGAGGGGGCCAAGGTGTCCTGATCTGGGCCGAGCGCCCTGGCTCGAAATAGGAAAATCATAGAATGAAAAAATAGACTGGGAAAGTGTAGGTGTAAGATCGAAAATACGACAACAAATAATGTAAAAATGGCCAAAGACATGGGTTAATTATTACTCTTTTCACTTAAGAACCATATGAATAGTAATATGAGACCGGGACTAAATAATGACTCAAAGTGCATGATTTTGTGTCTACAAAGATTGCTTCTCAAGCCTTGTTCTCTCATAATCATAAGGCAGCTAAAAACAAGTTTAATAAAAATCCTAATCAGAAGTCTAACATCAGATCTATATTTAAAGAAAATCCTAAGCCTAATTTTGCTAAAAATAGTCAAAATTTTAAAGTCAAGTTCAATGGAACTTGCAACAAATGTGGAAAATTTGGGCATAAAGAATCTGATTGTAGAGTAAAAACTAACAAGTCAGTCAAGAATGATAAGAACAACAAGTTTAACAATCAAAATAAAGATCAAAATCAGAATAAAAATCATACAAATGTTGTTGAGCGAATCTATTTCCTTATACAAAGGCCCTTTCAACTTCAAATGATAATGAATGGATTCTTGACAGTGGTGCATCTAGGCACATGACTTGTACTCTTGGTATCATTTTATATATAGTTAAATGTGAGGAAAATATATATCTAGGAGACAATTCCATCATTAGATTTGAAGCTTGTGGGAATGTTAAGTTGTCAAATGGTGTAATTAGGAATGTCTTGTATGTTCCTCAATTGAAATGGAATATTTTATCTTACTCTCACTTAAATAAAGAAAACTCAGTAAAGTTTTTTTACTGTAAGATAAGTGGTATGTAAAAGATAATTTTAGTAATGTTATTGCTTTTGGTATTCAGAAAAATGGCTTGTATATCTTTAATGGATTTGTGTCTGAGTCTTGTTTTTCTTCTTCTTCTAGAAATGATATTTAACTTTGGCATGAAAGACTTGGGCATGTAAATTTCAAAATCTTTTATGAAATGTCTAGACTGAATCTTGTTGTTGGTCTTCCAAAGATAAATTCAGATCATGAAACATGTGAAAGTTGCTTACGTGGTAAGTAACATGTTGAACCATTTCACAAACATCATGATCCCAATTCTTCTCAGTTATTAGAACTAATTCATAGTGATGTAAGAGGTCCACTTGAGGTTCCTTCTCTTAGTGGTGCTTTATATGTTGTTTTCTTTATTGATGATTACTCTAGAATGACTGACCATTGTTTTATTAAGAAACAACCTTTGTATGGTCTTAAACAAGCTCCTAGAGCTTGGCATGCTAAAATTAACAATTTCTTGTAGGTTCTTGGCTTCTATAACTATTATTCGATAATGACTTGTTTGTTAAATTTGAAAACAATCATATTATTATTATTGTTCTTTATATAGATGATATTTTGATTACTAGCTGTGATAGAAATCTAATTTTGAAGATAAAAGAAAATCTAAAGCGGTGTTTTGAAATCACTGATTTAGGTTTATTAAATCATTTTCTTGGCATGGTTATTTTTCAAGATCATAAGTCTATTATTGCATCTTAATCTTGGTATACTGTGAATTTTCTTAGAATATTTAATATGATTGATTGTAAACTTGTTGTCATTCCTATTAAAGTTGGTGTAAAGTTAGATCCTAAACTAGCTTGTGCTAAATTTGATCCTACTATTTATAGACAACTAGTTGATAGTCTAATTTATTTGACTATTACTAGACTTGATATTTCTTATACAATATGAGTAGTTTTAAGATTTATGAAAGATCCTTATGAGGTTCATTGGAAAATGTCAAAAATAATTTTTAAATATATTAAAGGAATAGTTAATTATGGTCTTTTTATTCTTCTTCTAATGATGCACAATTATTTGGCTATTGTGATTTTGATCATGCTAGTGATGTTGCAAATAGAAAGTATACTTCTGGATATGTTTTCAAGTTGGGTGTAGGTCCATCACTTGGAGTAGTAAGAAAAATGAATACTTTTATCTCTTATACTTGAAGTAGAGTATAAAAGTGCTATGGAAGCTGCAAAGGAAGCTATGTGGTTGAAAAGACAGTTGGATGAACTGCACATGGGCGTTAAAGGGAGAAATAATCTTCCATGTGATAGCCGAGTTGTATTGTTCTTGCCAAAAATCTAGTTCATAATCAAAGGAACAAGCATATTGAAGTTCATATGCACTTTATTTGAGAAAAAGTCCTGAATGGTGATATTGATCTCAAGTTCTACTCTACTGAAGATCAAGTTGTAGATATCTTCACCAAACCTTTGTGTGTTGTTAAGTTTTGCAAGTTTCATACCTTGTTGGGCCTATCAGAGTTTCCATTGAGGGGGAGTGTGCATGAAAATTCCACCTCTTAATGGCTGTTGTAAACTTCCAATACTTTCTCCATTTTGTAATAAGTAAATGTGTCACACTATGTGTGAAGTTACTTGTACATCCCAACAAAGCTTTAGTTATGGGTATGCCTTAGTTTATAAAATAATCCATAATATGATATAAGTCTTCATATGTAAAGCACTGGTCTTAAGAATTTCTATATGAGGAGATCTATTGATTTCCCTTGTTTACATGCTAGCATGAATCATTATTGCTAATTAAAGGATATGTAAATACTTTTGTAGAAAAAGATAAATTTGGCATGTCTGATTTTGTTTTCCCACTTAACGTTAAGGGGGAGTGTTTGGGTGTTAATGTCAAGTGGGAATACCATTTTGTGGACCACCACTTAAACAACCCCTTGTCTTAAAGGCTATTTTTGATAATCTTAGTCGGTTTTCATAGCTAAAAGAGTGGAACGATATGACCGACCACCCATGCTATATATTAGGATGATCCCTCACAAGTTTTTTTCCTAGATTAATAAGCTAATGGATCAAATTATCTGAGTTTAATATACTTATGTGAGTTTTTATATTGTAAGACAAAAGTCTTTGTTATTTCTATGAGACCCGGGAGTGAAGTATAAGTTCTAGGTTAAATCTATTGAATTCTTCATAACAGACAATGATTTATCGGTGGAGTTATTTCCTTTGGGTTTCTCCACTTAAATCTGTGTTATCTGTCTCTTGTTATTATCTATTATTTTCTTTCATCTCTTGCTTATTAAGCTTTGTAATTCGTTTTTTTATTATAAGCCAATTATGTGTTTATAATCGCACTTCATAATCTAGTCTTCAAATTTATAAATGGTGGAACTGTAATTTTTCAATTATATTTCCCTTAAAAATATAACATCTTTAGATTTCAGATATTACTTCAAGTGACTTCAAGGGTTTTCTTCAAGTTACAGATCAAAATTTCATGTTTTCAGCAGACTCCATGCCCAATGGATACTTCTAAGGCTACTAGTCTCCTTCATCTACTAGGAATATGGCCCCAAAAGTCACCAAACTATTGTCCAAAACAACTACCCTAGTTATTTTGATAACTTGTAGTTCCATTCTAACTCTACCATCAAGTTTCGGTTGCACGCACATTTGGTTTTATACCTTGTCACTTTTGCATGGCTGCAAAGCTATTTTTGCGCACCCTCGTGCACCCCCTCCGTATTTCTTCTTTGTTCTTTCTCTTCCCTTAAATTTATTCCATGTGCCTCCACATTTATCTTTTATTCTTATATCTCCTTCCATTTCCCTCTCTGCACAAATGCCTTGCACACCGCCTTCATTCCAACTTTTGCGCACACCTTCGACTTGCCTCATACTTTGGATAACTCCTTGGTATGATTTTCCTCATGCATGCCCCTCCTTCCTAAGTTCCACACATTCCCTCATGCACACTTATCCTCCTTCCACAATATTCCTTCGCACATCATGCCTTTGCACTCGTCTCTCCCGTACACACATGTTTTCTCCGTGCGCATCTTCCTTCACATCACCGTACATTTATTTGATCAAGTTTCTGCCTATTTTCATACTTGTGCCTTTGTAGATATGCACCTATTTCTTCCTACTCCTCACATACTCTCTTGCGCATGCTTGCAAACCTATGCATTCTTTCCTCTTGTGACTATTGCTCTTGTTTTCACTCAAATGCAATCCTCTGCGCTATCATGGAATGCCATGTGTCAACTTTTCATATGGAGTGCACAACATGCAACCTATTGAAACATACCAAATGTGCACTTTGAATCATCACATCAAATGAATGCATGAGACATGGTAGAAGATACAAAACAAGTAGACATTCATGAAATCCTTGAGTCGAACATATCGTGGCATGTGTCTTGCGTGTTCAAATTGCAATGTAGAATTTAGATCACCATAAATTCTCGACGCAGAGCTCATATTCCCATGTTCTGGTCTTGATGGAAATATGTTGACGTGTTCTATACTATATGCTATTCAAAATCATATTTCAGGATTTGGTAGGTGGAAAATAGGGAAACGCATCTCAAAACATTAATGTATAGATTGATCGGTCAACTCAACCACCCATATTAGATCAGATCCTACCTTCTTCCTTCTTCCACAAGGTAAAAATACATGGGGAGGGTTATCGATAGCATTGCGGTACATTTACAGAATTTATTTCTTATTCTTGGTGGTTGAAATTTGTAATTTGAGTTTCCTTCTTTTTCTCCCCTTCTTTCTCTCCCATTCTTCAATAAATGATTGAACAACACTAATTATTAAACATTGGACTCTCTTGGCTTGTAAGAGTATTATTTAGTGTAGTGCATTTTCATTTTGAGTTGCGCGCATGTAGATACCTACCTCTTCCATAATTGTAATCGATTGTGCATATTTTGAAAGTAATAAAATCTTTGTTTTATGGCCATTATTTACCCTATCTTGTTTTTATTGCATCTTCTTTCCTTTCCCCTTGTGTTGTTGGTTTTTTGTGAATTTTCATGTCCCTTGCAAAACTTTTCTTTTGTGCTCCACAAAAATGAGTGTGTGAGTGCTGATTTAGACTATGGCATGTTTGTCTATCCTCCCTGTGCGTATTTTCCTTCATTTTCACTAGACTGAGAATATTCATCCCCCTCTTTCTAGTGCTATCACCTCTACTTAGTTTATGTTTCCCTTTCATGCATCTTCTTCTCACCTTGGTCCCTTGGAATTTTAAAGTAGTGATAGGTAGCTGAACTTCTATTCCTAGGAGTAGTTTTAGCAGTAGAAATAGGTAGACGAAGCTGACCTTCTCTCGAAGGTGTATCTCAAGTGCAAGTCCCAAAATTGGAGAGATTCCCATGTTGCATCAAATCCCCAATTCATCCCGATAGGGATGGGCACAATTTTGTATACCCAATAATTAGACCTAATCAATATATGAAGGTGCATTCATGAGCAAGGAAGGAAAGAGAGAAGTTTGAGAGATTTTTGAGTGGATGGAGCTGAACAAGTGATCACGATTATTTATTGGAAAAAAATTTAATTCAAATGATCTTCATTTTAGGTGGTTGAGTTGGTGCTTGGTCATCTTACGGGGTCGTATCCTCCTTGTAGAGTTGGTGCAATTTGTAGGTTTGGTTCCCTAATAAACTATGGGTTGGTGTCTCACTAAAAAAATACTTTGTGTTGTGTAATATATGCAAAATTTTAATTTTTTTTTCTTCCGTTTGAGGGTTTCCCACTTTATATACGGTGTTCTTGTGTTCTATCTTATTTTATGCTCTTGTGGATGGATGTTTCTTACTTAATAAGATTACAATGGTTAATGCATGTTAAATGAATGATTTGAATTCAATATATATATGTTAAAAAATTGAGGTATAATTTTAAAATATTGATTCACCCCCTCTTAGTCATTGTGTTTCCATAGATTCTTGTGGAGAACATGTATATGAGATCTTGAAAAATGTTAGCAATAGTGTGTAAAATCTCAAATTACCTCCACTCAAGAATCATTTAAAGAACTTCTCAAGTCTTTCCTATATTTGGTCTAGAAAGAGGTACGGGATTTTCTCTTTCAATGAAGATAATTTGGAATCCCTTGATGAAATTAGAGGCTTAATATCTTATAATGAAAAATATCACAAAGTATAGTTTAATCAACACAAGATCCTTGGTGGTGTTCTCGAGACTTGGACTAGTGCTTTGGGTTGTGTTTACATTCTATGGGCAGAGAAGGTGGCATTCACAATAGGTTGTTTCAAAGAAGGAAGTGAAAGGTGAGGAGTTCATTCTAGGAGAATTTCGTCATAGTTCTTTAAGAGTTGAATATTCATCATCGAAGCTTATCTCGTCCTCAAATTGATCACTCTTTTCTTCTCTCTCTTCTTCCCTCTCTCTCTATGTTCTAATTCTTCATTGGGAATGTACTTTTTGAATTTTTCATCTTATTCACTTAAGTGACCTTTTAATTTGACATTGTAAAAATTTCTCTTTCATTAATAAGAAAGGGGCTTATTTTTATTCTTATAGGAATATGAAAGGTCACAAGTGATAGGAATATGAAAATTCATGTGGGGGAAATGAAAATACATTTTATAAAGTTATATATTGGGGTGGATTCTCCATTCCAAGGGGTTGATAGCTATTTTTATCTCACTACAAACAATAATTTATTTCTTCTATTTTATTTTCTATGTTCCTCTACTTCCTAATTTTAACTTTGCAAGAATTGTAATCTTGAATAACCAAGAAAGAGATTTTTATCTTTGAGGAATAAATCAATTGAAATTTGTGTCTTTGGTTTGTTAATCTTGCTATTTCTTACATGGTTGTTTCATTTCATTGGATGTGGACCTACTCTGGTTAATGCTAGTGAAATTTGTAAGTTCATATTCATTACATTAACCCTCCCTCTCTATATTCTTATCTCCCTTTCACCTCTCTCTAAGAAAATTCCTCCTTGTATCCTATACAAGAAATTTTCCATAGGTTTAGTAGAGTATATTCCCGTGTGATCCCGGGCCTAACGACCACTACAAATTTCACATTTCCCAAATTAAATAAACATGAGCCTCCTATTCCCAAGAGGAGGGACATATTCTTAGAGAATTGGTGAAAAATCACTAATTTTCACTTCTAATAAATTATTTTTCCAATAATTAGATAACAAGAGTATAAATTTGTGTGTGGGTGACGTTGGAATAACTTTGGTGGTAAATACTTGCTAAACCAATCTAGGCATTTCATTAGATCCCATTGACCGAGAGAAAGCCTCATGTGGTTTTCCCAATGTCGGTACAAGTAGTGTATGCAATCTAAGCCAACCCCTATGTTTCTCCCACGTATCTTGAAACAAATAATAGAAAACATAACTATAGATAGAATATAAATGTATCCAATGAGGTAGTAGTTTGGTGTTATGTGCTTCAAATTCTAAAATTGATCCCCTTTCACCCTTAAGACTTTTGGAAATGCTTGGATTGATTTCTCTTTTGAAGACATGGATCTAGGAACTTTGAATGTTTGGTGATGGAGGAAGTTAGACTCTCGAACCTAGTTTGAGTGATTTATACTTGTGTGGTGGTTACTATAAAGGATTTGTAATTTCTTTAGAAATATTTAGGAGAGACTTGAGTGTTTTAGTGTTGATATTTTGAAATATGAGTGCTTGAAAATTCTAGGTGAGTTATGAAGTGCATTTGACTTACTTATATAGTCATTTCTAGGTTAGATGTTTCACTAAGGCCAAAGTAAAGAAGATAAACAACACACATAGGATTTTACACTTAAGAAGGCAAACATTAGAATAGAGGGATTGGGAATGTAGAGGTCATACCAAATCATAGTATGGCTTTTCCCCAATATGTATGGTCCCATACATGGATTTAGTGATGTAAGAGATATAGTTCGAGAATGATAACTTAGATAAATTTATGCTTTGGATAATTAATATTTCATGAATGAATGAAAAAAATTGAGAGATTATAAATTCATGCAAGAGATAAGGATATTAATATTAGTTCTAACACCAATTTTCTAATCATTAGACTTTCCTTTGAAAGTAGGTTTGCCTTGAAATTTAGGGTTAGATGTGTTAGGAGAATTGGTAATATATTTGAGCTTGTTCATGATTTTTTTTTATATTCATGCTCTTTTGATGTATGAAATAAGTAATCAAATGTGTAGAAACTTTTAAAGATAACAATTCTTACAAATGGGTAAGAAGGCTTTGAGTGAAGAGAGTTGGTAGCTCACTATCATTAGAACATTGTTCATCTTTGTAAGCATATTTTTTTAGCATATGACATAATCACTGATGTATTTAGAGTCTTGTCACATTATAGACATTCAAACATAAGAAACCTTATCCCCAATATTTATAAAAACCTTGTCCCCGATAGTGAGAGAGAATTGTACAAGGAATTAATAAGCTAAAGTGGTAAAGGCCCAAATTGAATGAATGCAAATATTATATAACCATTGTACAATTTTTTTTTGAATCTTTTAAGAAAAAGTTTGGTAAGCAATGTGTCATTATGACTGTAATCCAAGAAAGTGACATGAAATGTATGAGTGTGGTATTTAGGATCACCTTTTCCATCATAAGTAGGAAGCTTAGGAGAAACAAAACCCATATGAAAAGGATAATAAACCACATCGGGTGTAAGTGGATTATGAAATAATTAAGTAGAATCATGAAAAGAGGTAGATGTACACTTTTTTTGCATTTGTAAAATTTGAGCTTACAAATTATGAACAAGGTTTTAAAGAGATTTTGTGCTAGAAGAAGAAGAATGTAAAACACTATGTGTATATATATGAGAATTAGGATTATTAGTGGACATAAGAATAATCATAATAACACTGTGAGGTGGGGAATGTTTTTCCCCAAAAGAGATAGGGATAGTAGATGTATGAATATTAGATGTATTAATAGTAGAGTATGTGGGATGAGGCATCCCAAAAATAAATTTATCATTAGAGAATTAATCAATAGTGAGCTTAAAAACAAGAAGAATATTGATAATATGCTCAATATGGTGAGGGTTATCATGAATTTGTGAATAAAAATTAGATATAAGTTCAACTTTCTTAGGGTCCACACCATCATCCTCATGATGAAAAAAATCAAAATGGGTTTCACTATTTATTTCAATTTCTTACAAAGGCACCTCATGGGCATCGTGATCAAGTATAAAATGGATGCCTTGTACATGAAATGGTGATGAAGCCACAAAACTCGATGCTTACGAGTAGGAGGGGAAATCTTGGTATGATCAATGGATTGATGAATAAGCTAATTACTATGCCTAAAGGGAATAGAAGGAAAGTATGTGTATAATTGAAAAATGAAACCCTAAGGAAACTAAGGTTTGAAAGAAAGCAAGGCATTCACTTGAGGATCGAGTTTACAAAATTTTTACACCCTAGAAATATAAAAATGTGAGGAGTAGGATCTAAGATATGTTACAGGTAGAATATTCTCAATACATTAAATCCACATTAACCATACAATCAATAATATAGCTATCAATCTAGTAAATAATTATATAATGATGAATTAATAGTGTAAAATAAAATATTGGATACATACTTAGCTATGTAATGAGGTACACAAGTGTTTTGGGTGTACATACTAGTTGGAAAGATTTATTTGAACTTGGAAGTGCTTCATTCTTAAGACCATTCCTGGAAAATACTCTTGTATAGAATTATATAGATCCTATCAAGCCATAATACTCAGTATGGTCCTACTTCGTATATTTTCAAATGTACAAATGGTGGAGCTCTGCAATTTAGCTTGTTTATCACTGTTATAGAAATAATTTTTTCTTGTTGGTCACTTGGACTCGCATACATTTGGCACTACTTGTAATGATCTACAAAAAATAGAAATCCCTATATACCTACAATAAAATTAATCAAATGATTAGATAAAAAATGATAAATCCATGTGTGGGTGAGGCTAGAATGATCCTAATTTTCAACACCCATTGAACCAATCCAAGCACCACACTACATCTCTTTAATCAAGATCAAGCCTCATGTAGTTATCCTAGTGTTTATGTAAGTATTGTATGCAATCTAGGCTAACCCTTATCTTTCCCTCACATCTCTTTACACAAAGAATAATAGGTTTAACTAGAGATAGAATAGAAATTTACACAAGGTGATAGTAGTGTGGTGTGGTGTGATTCATATGCTCAAACCGATCCCCTTTATCCCTTAAGACTTTTGACAATACTTGGGGTGACTTTCTCTTGCTAAGACATGGCTCTAAGACCTTTGAATTTTCGGTAATGGAAGAAGCTAGAATCTTAAACCCGATTTCAATGCTTTAGAATTATGTGGTAGCTATTCTAAAGGACATGCAACCGCTTTATAAATATTTAGAAGAGCCTCAAGTGCTTTAGTTTTGATATTCTGTAATAGGATTTCTTGAGAATGTTAGTTGAGTTATTCATGAAGTACATTTGACTTTCTTATATAGCTATCCATAGGTTAGATGTCTGACTAAGGTCAACCTAGGAAAGATGAAATGATACACATAATAATTTAAAATTAAAAATAAATTTATTAAAATATAGGGTAGAAGAATTTATAGGTCGACCCAAACTATATTACGACTTGACTCTATTTTATATGGTCATATAAATGAATTTAGTGACGAAAGAGCTAGAGTCTAAGAATAATGCCTGGGATAAATTTATTTTTTAGATAATTAATATTTCATGAACAAATTCCATAGTAGTGTGTAGAGATTAGTAAGTCATGCAAGAGAGGGAAGGATATGAAAATGTGGCTTAGAATGTGAGCATTTGTATTAACTTAGGGAAAAATCCAAACTTGTCATTACCAAAGGATAAGTTACTCAATTCGAGTGTCAGAATATTCTCCTTTCACCTATTCCCGTGAAGATAAGTGGTACTTTTTGTATTTAAAAATAATTCAAGGCATTGGAGCTTCTCAAACCTTACCTCATTAGTTCTTGATGGTTTCAAAACTTGGCTCTCTTTTAGTTTGAGATCACTCTCTTTGGTGGTATCCCATTACTAACTTATACAATGTCCCCTTTTAGATGGTTCCTTGATTAAGGCCTCCAATATTTTAAAAAGGGATTTAAAATGATTAGTGAAATATTTTGCAAGGCATCTAGTAGATGGATATCATGTGATATTTTTAAAACAAAATTTCAACTTCAAAATGAAGATTCAAAGTCTATTTTTAAAATTCAAACGTCCATGCCATAAACTATGCTCCTCTTCTCATGCTCCTTGTTGGAGATATTGGTATTGTCCCTCTACTACTCCTTTTTGCTAGTACGAACCCCAAATTGGTTATCAACTTCTTACCATTAGAACATGAAGGGTGAAACCTTAAATCACCATTATAATCTTAGATCTCGAGATGTAGTTTTGGATAAAAGGTTTGCTAATCTTTGGAAGGCCCATATTGAGCTGAAAAATCCCATTTTCTCTAGTGCATTATTTACTATGGCCTCCCTATTGGGGATAAGATTAAGAACACGGGGAGTTAAATCCCACATGTCCAACTTTCCATCAACTTGAGTCATTCAAACACCTCTTCTAGTGTTTCTCTCATGCCCAGTCTTCATGGAAACAAATTCATACCCTTTTCCAACCCTTCATTCCATAATTCTTTAGTTGAAAAATAATTATTCTTGGGGACTTGGTCATGCTTCTTGCAAAATACATTGTTTAATGGTAATTTTTGCGTTGGTATTCTTTTTTCATATTTGGAAAAATAGAAACCATGTTTTTGATAATACATTTATGGAAAAATATTTCTTTATGATTAATAAAGTTATTATGATTTAAAATATGTTGCTTTACATCGAGATCCAAGAAGAAAAATCCCTCTTAGAATTCCAACATTTGTAGACCCCACTACCTTCTTAGGGAACACTCCTTGTGTTGTTAAGCGGGTACCTCTAAAATCTTCTAGACACCACTCCCCTTCTTTGTGATATGTTTGAGGTTTATGAAAGCATCACTCTAGAAGAAAATGAAGTTTCTCTCCCTTCCCCTATTGGTATTCACCCAAATATTGGACCCCCTTACTTGTTTGTGGTGTTAATATCTTCACCACCTTGGTGGTGGTGATGACAATGATTGGGATGCTTCCTTTAGCTCTTGTCATTTCTCCTATACTCATAAGACTGAAGAAGCTAAAGAAAAATACCAAAAATATGGATGAGATTCCATACTGATACGATAGACCCGATATGAACCGATGGCTAGGGGAAAAACTAGATAGTTCTCCTCTACTCCCCTAACTCGTTATGTTTATTGAGTTGATGATTAACTATCTTATGTTTTATATTTGTGTGCTATTGGTTTATCAAAATTTTAAATTAAAAACTACTTTTTAAATTGTAAGTATGATTATACAACCTTAATTTTTCTGTTATAAGGGAGATGGCCTCTTATAGAAGCTCTTTTTGGTTTGAGGTGACTACTATTTTGAGGTGCAAATTTTTCAACCCATCTTTTCTGTATGATCAATATGATACTATCTTTTTTATTGATAAATATACACATTAATAATAAAAATATCACTAAGGGGTGACATTAGGGTGAAGAACATTTAATTCTTGGAAATTTACAAATGTGAGATTAGTACTTAAATGCTTGAAGGAACAACACATTAATGGAAAATACTTTCACTTATTATCTACTACTTTCAATAAAAAAGAAACTTTTTCTTTTTGCACTGAACTTAAAATTAAAAGAGAAAAAGAGGAATTCCTATTGATTAATTATAGCTACTTAAAATTCAAATCTACTATATGTTTGATGTTATTATTGAAGTGTAATTGATATATGAAATCTATTGTGTCTAAATATAAGTATGTTTACACTTTCAAATTTTGAGTATAAAATCAAAATTTCTATAAATTTATTAGAAATACTTGTAGTCCTCCTTAGAAATACTTGTCTTGCAAGCCATAGACCTAAAGGTTCAAGTTTTACTGAATTTAATTCTAGTTTGTACAAACATATGTGATGTTTAAGATTTTTCGATGACTAGTGAGTTGTATATATAAAATTTATCTAAGCTATAGGTCAAAGGTTCAAGATTTGCTGACTTTAATTCTAGTTTGTACCAATATATGTGATGCCTAAACTCTTCCCAATAAATCTATCAAACTATAGTTAGTTTATATATATATATATAAAAAATTAGAAATGTTACAAGTGAAAATGAAAGGAATGATAACCAGAGCGTACTCAAGCCAAGAACACAGATGCTAATCAAACACCATGATCTATAAGTGAAAGCAATTCACCAAAATAACTTTACACAAAACCTTTGCAAACAAATGAGAAACAATATCATATATTATTATGGAACTCAATGCAATATATTGAGAATGGGCCTTGCTTAAATAGGCGAGGAATAACAATCTAAGAACCAATCAAGGTCGTAGATCAAGCCATAAATCAAGGAAATAACTAGTCAAGTCCATAATATTCGCTTATGAAGGGTCAAGCTTAACCTAACCCTTCTTATATAGACAAGGAATAACAATCTAAGAACCAATCAAGGTCATAGATCAAGCCATAAATCAAGGAAAGAACTAGTCAAGACCATAGATTTAGAAAAGAACTAGACATCAAAGATCTAGTCAATACCATAGATTAAGGAAAGAACTATACCTAACAACTAGATAATATCTCCTAATATATAAATAAGATAAAAGAAATATCCACACACATAAGTGGGTGAGGATAAATACAATAAAGGTAAATAAAGTACCTAGGTGAATATGAGCTAAGGTAAATACCTACTCTAACACCCCCCCTCAAGTGAAGCTAGGGGCCAAAATATAAGTGGCATGTCCATAGTATGATTCCCAAAGAACTAGGCTCCGATGAGGTACTCATGTACAATAACTGGGAAAAAGGGACACCACAAGGTACCCAAAACCAGTAACAATAAAGTAAAGAGAGTAAAGACCCGCTCCAAGGCATCCCAAGAAGCTTGGCTCAAAAAATCATACAATACTAAAGAAGTTTGGTGTGCACTGTGGTCTGAATCCACTGTTCGATCACAAAACTCAAAAACAACTAACACTGGGTTTCACCAGAATAGCTCCATACAAGGAGACTGTCAACAGAGTGATGTCGAAAGTGCAAAAACACCAAACATAATTCGATCAATTGTTGCAAATAGGTGTGCCACAATCCAAGAACAATAACCAAAGCAACAAGGCAAGGACACAAACTCCAGAGTGTCACGATCCAAGAAAAGCCAAGGTAACAAGGCAAGGACATGAAACCCGAAGAAGCAGGATCAACACCACACCCTCCCATATTGCTGAATGGGTTGAGTGATGCTATAAATTTGTATGAGTTTCCCAAAACAACTACTCTCGAACACCGGAATGCACCGTAATAGATCCCCATAAGAGATAATCATCAACATGCCAAAAGTGTCGAAAATATAGATACAAAATCTCTCAACAAACAAGAGAGATACACTACACTAAAGAAAAATGCTCAAAACAAGAAGCATCACAATGCAAAAGGTATAAAAAGTGGAGCAAGAGGTCGAATGGTGGAGGAGCCACACCTGTAGAGTCCTCTCAACGAATGCCTATGTCACCTCCACGAGTGATCAGATATCCACCCCAAATCAACACAGATGGATGAAGAAGATGCCTGCATATGACTTGGTGTAAAATGCACAATGGGTGCATGCAAAAGAATATCAGAATGTGTGTCGTCCGATGATCATGGTCGATGACTAAAATCTCAGGTTTCTCAAGCCTGAGTGAAGGTGTAAAACTCATGTGTTGCTCATGATCCTTAGAAAGAGTCAAGCGAACAAAAAAGGAGCTCTATCAATGTGTGATCCCAATAAGTATCTTCTCAAAACCAATGTCATAACGAAAATTCCACTTAACATGTGGAATAGAAGAAACAATACCCTGTGAATGTCTGCCAATGACTCCACTAGTGAGACCCATAGAACGAAGCATGCGAGAACTGAATGCAGTGGTATGCTTCTTAAAAAATCCATGCAATTGAGCAGAAGTAGGATACACAACATGTGGTACTATAATAGGCACAGATGTGGAAGAGCATGCAGTAACAAGCCTCATAGGTTTAGAAGCATCAAAAGTAGGTTCAGGCTCAAAGACTGGCAGATCAATGTCAGTGGGTACAAGAGCAACAATTGCAAGTGGACTAGGAGCATGGATATGGTTGTCCACAATATGATGGTGATGTTGTAGGCTAGCAAGTTTGTTCTGCATGGAGTGTATTATTGTATCCTTATCGTGAATGAGTGATTGTAGAAGAGAATTTCACTTCTTGAGCGATTTATTTTCTTTCACAAATTTTACAATATCCTCTTGAAGTCCACATACTTCGAGAAAAGTATATCATTCTCGAATCCATGATAGGTACAAACTGTAACTCTTAAAATTTTAGGACATCGGGCTCACCAAATTGCGTCCATAATTGAGTACAAAACTCCTCCATATTTGGAACTTTATAATTATAGTGCAAGTCTCAAAAATAAATATTTCCAATAGAAAGAGAACGAAAAAATAAGCACTTTTACAAAAACGGTACTCAAAACCGAGTTACCGATCAAAAGTTAGGGTAAGTGCACGAAGTTGGTGGACAATTTTGTGGACATAAAAAATTGAAATTCAGAACCGCGATCGCGTTCTCGAATTCTAGGTTCGACAATTACCGAACCTAAAACTATGATCGTGGTTTAGAACCACGAGCGTGGTTATAAACCGCGAGCGTGGTTATAAACCGTGAGCGTGGTTATAAATCATGAGCGCTTGTTATAAATCATGAGCGCGGGTAAATCGCGAGCGGTTATAAACCGCGATCACGAAACTCTGAGACAAAAATTAATAGTCCCGCAAGTCCTTATTTTCCCCATTTTTCATTTCAAACCGTGATTTCTCCTAGACGTTTTTCACTCGAGCTTTGAATTCCACCTCAAAATTTCTCATCGACTTCTGGATCGTGATAGATTCAACCATGCCGCCAAGACGAGGAGGTAAGCCCCCGATTTTAATCATTTCTTGTGCATTTTAGGTTTTTTTTTACATTTTTATGGATTTTTTGAAATGTTTGTTTATGTATACAATTTTCTTGTTTTATTAGTTCGTCAAAAAGCTCAAAATCATGCAAACCGTCAAAACATTCCTCAAAACCCATCGAACATTCCTTAAAACCCTCCGAACATTCCTAAAAACCCTCCTCCAAACATAGATTCACCTCATGTGGCTCCTTATATCCCTACTAAGCCAGCAGGAACACAAGATAATATCATTGGAAGAATCCGAGAAAATAAAATTGTCACTGAGAACCTTATTCAGACTATAAGACAAAATCATGTCACAAATCCATCACGCATGACTTTAGCCAATACATTACAAACATTGAGTGGTGAAGTCAACTCGCCACCAACCAAATATATAGATGGAATACCTTTAGAGGTGACTGTAGGTGGTGGTATGCGGATAAACTATCCCATGCGGTCGTAAAAGACAAAAAAATTGGAAAAGACCTCATTTGTGCATTATTTACCAACCCTAGAACCAATACGCCCCCCCTGCAGTTACTTGCAAACGGTTCCCAATCCATTGGTGCCACGATGACCGAATCAAAAACAATTTTTGGGACTGATGGTGGATGGTTTTTGATTATCCACCATGCAACAAAAATGAGGTTCCTCTTTATTTTTTGAAGAAATTATATTGCAAGTTCGTGCTCAATGAGGTCCCGAATTATTTTGAATTTTTGACTTTTTTGGTCGAGGAGGTGGCTCTGCACAAAGTAGACCTGGTGCACGCATAGGTCAACCTAGGATCCCCCATGCCCCAAAACCCCCATTGCCTTCAGTTATCCCTCCTACAATGAAGGAGGTTGTGGAGATTAATACATTGCATGCATTGAGGGAGCTCACTGACACTCTGACCCAACATAGTGACTAGATTACATCTGGTGATGTTGGTGGAGGCACCAGTTCTAGCGCATCACACCACTATGGATCATGTGGTGCCGTATGCACTACGGGCGAGACATCATTTATTGGTTCACAGGATTTCTTTTCTATAGATGAGATGTTGGGGAATGTTTTTGGAACTGGTGCCACTGATATTGGTCTTTCACAGGTAAATTTCAAATAAATATAAATTATATATATATATATATATATACACACAATAGTTTAATTCACATGTTTGAGATTTTAATATATATGTATTTGATTGTATGTCATGTACATACATGTAAAAAACTATTTTTTTATTTTATTTTAAATAGCAAGAGCCAGTGAAGGAAACATCTGGCGTCGACATGCTAGCTACTATAGCTGAGCGTGTTTCAAACGTAAGTTTCAAGTTGTACAAACTTACATTTTTAATTTCATTTAATTGCACTAGATTATTATTATAATGTTTCATGTGTATATTGTACATATTAATATGTTTGTCTTTTATACACAAGATCCTGGTGGGTCATTATCTCGCTATGGGAACTGAGGCTACTGGCACGCCTCACATGAGTTTTACGCAGGTTAGTAAATCTCTTTACACTTTATTTCTAATTGTGGAAGTTCACGTGGATTACATGCTTTGGACCTCTGTTATGTGGTGCATAGTCATGTAGAATTTAATATTGATTTATACATGTTTTTGTATAGCTTATGACTCAAGTAGAGGGACTCCTCCATATATGCAGATCATGAAGGTCACTTGTAGATACTACCATAAAGATCTCAGCAGATCCATTAATTGAGGTACAATTTTTCAAATTTGTTAAATTTTGGAGGTTCATTATTTCTTATTACTTAAATCTACAATATCAAATTTTTTATGTATGTGAAATATTTAATTTGAAAATTAATTATTTGTATGTAGCTTACCCCTCATGAGTCTATTGTTGTCCCTGTGATGCGTCAACAACAAATTGATAGGGATCATGACATTGCGGTAAGATTTCACATGCATTTTAACTAAATTGTACAAGTTTCTAAATTTTGAATGTATTTTAAAATTTTGGGTGTTAAAAACTTGTTGTTTATGAATGTGCAGGTTAGGTTGTAGGCATGCTTAGAGAAACCTAGGACCACATGGATGAAATCCGTAGTGGCATCTCCCTCCACTACATCCCCAAGTTGTGGACATGCTACTTCTAGCAGGGCGAAGAGAGGGAATATGTTTCATGAGTAGATTCATAGTCCACCTGGATGTACATAGATATATATACATATGAGCCATCTGGTCCTAGTGAACATGTTTCTTCATATAGTCCATTGTATATATATAGCATTTTGCGACCGCATGTGGTCCTATATACATTATGACACACTTAGTTCGAGATGTACACATATATTATGAACTTACATATATTTTCAAAGACGTGTGTCTGGAGCACACTTTGTTTGATTCTTATATATCCATGTGTGTTGGTTTTCATAACGATAAATCTGAACTATATGTTTGATTTGATTTCATTGCATGTATGATATCCTTCTATGTATGTTTTCATAACCATTTAAATTAGTTCTAGATATGTATGTTTGATTTAAAATTAAAAAACCATGTCCCGGAGCACTACATGGTACAATTGTTAAGCAAACCTATTCCATTAAGCAAAACCATGCTAGGTGAACTATTCAAATTTTTTTCTTTGTTATCAAAACTTATTATTTTTAGTAAGGCTCATATGCCAATTTAATAATAAATATTTAATCATGTCTTCTTGTATTTGGATTGAGATGAATTTTTTCATTAGATTAGGTATTTTCATATGGTTTCCTGCTTCAAATTTCAAGTGTTTTCGATCTCCAGAATTGCAAGGATCTAAAAAGGCAAGTTTTTTCTCTGAAATTTTAAATGGGATGCTATAAAAAATTAGGGTACCAATGGAAAATATTTTTAGATCATCTTCAAGGAGTTCATGAGTAGAAGTTACGGCAAAATTACAGGGGAAATGGAGCAAAAATGAAGGAGATATGAGCAAAAATGTGATTTTTGCAATAGGGTTTCTTGAAAATTTAGTAGCATAACTAAATACTAGCAGCAATGAAGGAAAAGGAAATATTAAAAAGGGATTAAAAAATGGCTAAGTGTATGTTTATACTCACCTCTTAACATTAACCTAGCTAACTCACCTTCTAACTCATCCTTGACCATTCTGGATTAACTGGGTTACATGGCATGACAGGGTAGGGTTACAAGCCTTAAGTGACAAAGGGACTTAAAGGGGTGATAATGTGTGAAGGGGTTAAGTATTCATGAGAGGGGGAACATAATCAAGTTGGGGTGCTGAGGAATCATACCTAGTGAGAATGTTACAAGCCTTAAGTGATGAAAGGGAGAGATTTCATGTGGTGGTGCATTCTCGATGTCCCAAGTCAAAAGGGCAAAAATTTGACAAGAAACCCTTATTAGTATTCTTAGGTTCCACCCATCACATGAAGAATCCTCATCTAATGAAGAATCAACTCATGTCTTCCTCCGCAGAAGATCTTGAATGATGAGGCTTTTCCATAGACCATCTTGTTGAATCTGGAAACTACAAATGAAACTTTCTCATCTTCCAAGATGTTCACATGCTCCAATGTGTTGAGTCAATTCTCAGGAATGACATCGATATTTCCACATTGACTAAAATATTTTTCATTTAACTCTTCATAGGATTTAGAGATATAACCTATGATCTCTACAAGGGCTTCTAAAGTATTGACTATTGAAGAAAAGGGTTAGAAATATTTTCCCGAACCAATTCTTAAAATTTGAATCCAAAGATTCTTCATGTGGAATTATTCTCCCGAGAGGAGTACCAAGCTCATGCATTCTTGTGCTAAGATCTTCCAAAATTTTGATACATTCTCCTCATGGGATTCAAAATTAGAAATGGCTTCTTTTAGAGCATCAAACCTCTAGGTGATGGTATGGGACAAAATGTCATACAAGTTCTCTGAGTCAGATGAAAACACACTGAGCTCACCAAGGAATGAGAATCAAAATTATTCATCTCACTCGCAAATGGGAGATTATTTTCCCAATGGAATTTCTCTTTCTTGATCTCAACTCTATTCCTATTGATTTTCAAATATATGACCAAGAACAATCTAAACAAAGAGATAATCTCAGGAAATAGATCATTCCCTTTTTCAAGGATCATGCTCACCCAAAGGTCACATGCCCTTCTTTGCAGTATGAATGCTTGATCTTGCTTGATGGAATGGGGGGTTGAAGTTTCAGATGGGATACATTGCTTCAATTTGAGGCAGAGATGATTAATCTCATGCAATCAATGATGGAACTTATGAATAAAAGGTCCTCACACATGTGTTCCCTTAATTGTTTGATGATTTACTTATACTCCTAATTCTGATTAGTGATCTATGATGAAGAATCCTATTACAATGTAAAAATAATGAGCATGTAAGCACATAGCTGGGGCAGTAGAGGATGGAGAGAGATCACCACAACAACATAGCTCAAGAGAGAAAACCAAGGACAGAGGAAAGTCTAAAGAGAACAAGAGAGATGGAAGGTAAACAAGTGACATTGAATGTTTTGAGTCCTAGGAAATGAACGGAGACGAGGAGTGAGAAGTCATGCCTTAGGACATTGTGGCACCAAACTAATCTGTGGCCGACATGTGCAGGTGGCCAGGTGAACGCTAGAGGAGGTGGTGTTTTGGTGTGCGACAAGGTCCTTGCTTCCGGGCTACTTCGTTCGGGCGTAGTCCCTTAAGATCCTTGAGACCAAAATATTGTTCAACTTCGACGGGTGACTACTCAGACTCCATGGCACCTAGAGAGGCCTCATCTGATCTAAAACCTCGGTGTAGGGACCCGCTACAAAATCCTCTCTCAGTGTTTTCCTTCTCATTTCGGTGCTCTCGTTGCCTATTATTTACAAACGTGTGAAATAGTATAGTTGGAGCTAGTGTAAGGTTGTCAAACACTATTTTTTGCAAATAGTGGGTCGTGGCACCAAACCGATCCGTGTTGACACATTTAGGTGGCCAGTCAATGCTAGAGGAGGTGGTGTTTCGGTGCGTGACAAGGTCGTTGCTTTCGGCTACTTCGTTTGGGCGTAGTCCCTTAAGAGCCCTGAGACCAAAATATCATTCAACTTCGACGGTGACTACTCAAACTCCGTGGCACCTAGAGATTCCTCATCTAATCTAACACCTCGACTTAGGGACCCTCTACAAAATCCTCTCTTAGTTTTTTCCTTCTCATTTCGGTGCTCTTGCTGCCCTATTGTTTGCAAACACGCGAAATAGTGCATTGGAGCCAATGTAAGGTTGTCAAACGCTATATTTTGCAAACGGTGGGTCGTGGTACTAGACTGACTACATTGGCACATCTAGGTGGCTAGGTGAATGCTAGAGGAGGTGGTGTTTTGGTACACGAAAAGTCGTTGCTTCCGGCTACTTTGTTCGGGCGTAGTCCCTTAAGAGCCTTGACACCAAAATATCGTTCAACTTTGATGGGTGACTACTTAGACTCCATGGAACCTAGAGATGCCTCATCTAATCTAAAACCTCAACATAGGGACCCTCTATAAAATCCTCTCTCAGTTTTTTCCTTCTCAAATCAATGCTCGCATTGCCATATTGTTTGCAAACGTGCGAAATAGTGCAGTTTGAGCCAGTGTAAGGTTGTCAAATGCTATATTTTGCAAATGGTGGGTCGTGGCACCAAACCGATCTTTGAAACATTCAAGTGGCTAGGTCAATGCTAAGGAGGTGGTGTTTCGGTGCGTGACAAGGTTGTTGCTTTCGGGCTACTTCGTTTGGGCGTAGTCCCTTAAGAGCCCTGAGACCAAAATATCATTCAACTTCGACGGTGACTACTCGAACTCCGTGGCACCTAGAGATGCCTCGTCTAATCTAACACCTCGACTTAGGGAACCTCTACAAAATCCTCTCTCGGTTTTTTCCTTCTCATATCGGTGCTCTTGCTGCCATATTGTTTGCAAACGCGTGAAATAGTGTAGTTTCACCGGTGTAAGGTTGTCAAACACTATATTTTGCAAACGGGGTCGCCGCACCGAACCAACCGCATCGAAACGTCCAGGTGGCTAGGTGAACACTAGAGGAGGTGGTGTTTTGGTGCACGATAAGGTCGTTGCTTCCAGGCTACTTCGTTCGGACGTAATCCCTTAAGAGCCCTGAGACCAAAATATCATTCAACTTCGACGGGTGACTACTCGGACTTCGTGGCACCTAGAGATGCCTCATCTAATATGAAACCTTGGCATAGGGATCCTCTACAATAACCTCTCTTAGTTTTTTTCTTCTCATATCGGTGCTCTCGCTGCCCTATTGTTTGTAAATGCATGAAATAGTGTAGTTTGAGCCTATATAAGGTTGTTAAACGCTATATTTTGAAAATGGTGGGTTGTGGCACCAAACTAACTACATTGACACATCCGGGTGGCTAGGTGAATGCTAAAGGAGGTGGTGTTTCAAAGGCGCGTGACAAAGTCGTTGCTTCCGAGCTACTGCGCTCGCACGTAGTCCCTTAAGAGCTCGAGACCAAAATATCATTCAACTTCGACAGTGACTACTCGGACTCGTGGAACCTAAAGATGCCTCATCTGATCCAAAACCTCGGCGTAGGGACCCTCTACAATAGCCTCTCTCAGTTTTTTCCTTCTCATATCGGTGCTCTCACTACCCTATTGTTTGCAAACACACGAAATAGTGCAGTTTGAGCCAGTGTAAGGTTGTCAAACGCTATATTTTACAAATGGTGGGTTGTGGCACCGAACCGACTATGCCGACACATCCGGGTGGCCAGGTGAATGCTAAAGGAGGTGGTGTTTTGGTGCACGACAAGGTCGTTGCTTCCGGGCTACTTCATTCGGGCGTAGTCCCTTAAGAGCCCTGAGACCAAAATATCGTTCAAATTTGACGGGTGACTACTCAGAATCCGTGGTACCTAGAGATGCCTCGTCTAATCTGAAACCTTGGTGTAGGGACCTCTACAATAGCCTCTCTAAGTTTTTTCCTTCTCATATTGGTGCTCTCGCTGCCTATTGTTTGGAAACGCGTAAAATAGTGCGGTTGGAGCCGAGCAGAAGGTCACAAACGCTATATTTTGCAAACGGTGGGTTGTGGCACCGAACCGATTATGCCGACACATTTGGGTGGCCGTGGTGAACGCTAGAGAAGGCTATTTTTTGGTGCGTGACAAGGTTGTTGCTTCGGATGACTTCGTTCGAGCATAGTCCCTTAAGAGCCATGAGACCAAAATATCGTTCAACTTCGATGGGTGACTACTCGACTTTGTGCACCTAGAGACGCCTCGTTGATCTGACACCTTAGTGTAGGGACCCTCTACAATATCCCCTATCGTATTTTTCCTTCCTAGATTGGTGCACACGCGTAGGTATGGTCTTGTAAACACTTGGGGAGGAGTCGTTTTCAAAATTTACAACTTTTTCAAAATTTACAACATTTTCAAAATTTACAACTTTTTCAAAATTTACATCTTTTCAAAATTTACAACATTTTCAAAATTTACAACTTTTTCAAAATTTACAACATTTTCAAAATTTACATGACTTTGTCAAAATTTATAACTTTTTCAAAATTTACAACTTTTTCAAAATTTACAACTTTTTCAAACAATGAAATCTTCTCTTAGCTTCGAGAATTTAAAATTCTCTACTAACAGTGTCAACCACGTGAAGGTGGAAGCTTTTCTAGCACCACTAACCTAAACATAAAAGTGTTAGTCAAAGAAATTTAAGTTTCAAATCAAAACCTTATACTATCTATATATACAAAATACACAAATTTAAAATAAAATATATTCAAACTTAAATCTAGATATTTAAACTAACAAATATATATATATATAAAAAAGAAATTATATATACTAGACATGAGCATTGTAAATTCATTCCAATGAACCATCAGGATCGGATCTACTCTGAATAGCAGACAAGATTGCTTCATGATCTAACTCTTGAACCTTCCAAAGAATCTTGTTATTAGGCCTTCCTTGATATCTATACAGTTGAATATTTGTTGCTAGAACTAGATGCGAATATAAGAGTATTTTCTTGTGTGTCTCAAAGTCTTCAAACACCCAAATAGAGGAGTTTTTTAATGGATACCATCGAAGCCAAGTTCCAGTAACTACCACTGACCCTGTAGGATACTCAATATCTTCGCCATCTATAATAAGAGACTTCTTTCTTTCCTCAATGCAATGACATAAGAAATAGTTTGTTCCTTCTTCGTTGTCTTCTTTTGAAATTACTATAAACACATGTTCAAAAAAACAAAGGTTGAACAACTCAAATTTAAATTACATATTAAAATTTCAATGGACATAACTCAATACAAAAATTAAATAAAGAACCATAAATACCTTGTTGCACCAAAATAAGAATTTCATCAAATTCCTTGGATGTTGCAACTTCATTTGTAGAAACAAGTCGTAATGCTTGTGGAGGTTGATAACTAGGAAGCGGAGTTAGAGGCCTACAAATCCATCCATCCACCCATTCTTGTGAATCACACTCAGTAGTGACAAATTCGATACAAGATGCACAAAAACATGTCAAATTTCTTGTCCATACGGCCCACGAAGTAGTGTCTGAGCTACAAAATGAGTGCATATCACTGGACCTAGTGAGTGTCATACAATCCTCGTAGTTAGCAATTTGTTGTTCCTCTATCAACCAAAAATATCTACAAACTGTGGAATTTTCTTGAGAACCTCGGGCCATGTTGTCAATACACCATTCCACTATGCTCTTTACATCTTTTAATTTAGCACCATCTTTGTACTTCAACTCTTCTCTTGTAAGAGCTCTTTTCACACATGCCCCTGCACCGTCATGCTCTCCTTTTCCATGTCTAACCTTAGTGAAACTCCAAATATGTTGCACACCCATCTTGACGTGCATTCTGCTCATCCAATAAAACATTCGTGCATTCTTAAACTGAGACGTGTAATTATCTAACCATATATAATGTTGTTTGAAGTGGATGTCCCTATTAGACAAGTTTCCATAAAATAACTGGAAACACCCTTGCATAAATTCAGTAGAATGAGTACGATCATCACTGATATAAAAGTGGTACTCTCTTAAAAAAAATTGATCATTCTCTGTACTGTCAGGAGAATGTAGAAATGCTATATACACAAAAATGGCAACTTGTACTGAGTTGTAATATTGCGATTGAACCTCCATTTATGGTTGCAATGTGTAATTCTCTGCAAAATTGACCACTGAAACAATAGTACCAATAGGAAATGTGTCTTTGCATAGCTTGAACTTTTCATCCAACCATTAAGCTCTATGTGTATGCCTAGCATACTCATAAACAATTTCATCCTTAAATTTTTTTAAAAATTGGAAAACAGGCATTTGCTCTGTAACTAGCTCACACTGTTTAGACTCTTTTCCATCTTTCAAGTGGTATGCAACTGATTTATATTTATCAAACTCAACTAAATTATGTCCTATTGTACCTTCAATTTTCTCATAAATGCAACTTTCCAATTTAGGTAATCCACCGCATGTACTACAACTTCCATCTAAACAATCCTAACTATAAAAAAATTGTCTAACTTCTTTTTCACAAAATATAGTAGGAATGAAATTCTTGGAAGATATTGGTGGAACTTGAACACCACATTCCGATAACATAGTTTCAGAATAAAAATTAGAACGAATACGTAAAAATTTAGCATAATGCATCACAAATTCAACATGTTGCCTACAACAACAAGTGGTGTGAGCGTGGTTGATTTTCACATAGAATAGTTTCAACATTTCAAAAAAAAATTGACTAATTTTAATTTCTAGATTCTCTTGTTCAAACTTATAAAAAAATTGAGTTTGAGTCATATCTAAGAAATGCTTTGGATGTGGTTCACGATTAGTAGAACCAACTCTCCGTTTTATAACATCTCTTGTATTAGGTGAAACTCTAGTGTTATCATGCCAAAATTTAATAACTTCTTTTATAGATCGAATTATTTTTTTCCTTACACGGTGCTCTGAGCGTAAAATGCCCAAAAATCGGTGTTATTGAGTGATTGAAGGATATTACGTCTTTCAATTACTTTCATTAGAGTTTTTCGATTAACTTGCAACATTCAACTTGTTTGCGTAATCAAACATTTTTTTTTATTGATTCAATTACAACACTAGTAGTAAGTACATGACGCACAATATTACTATCCCTAGTGCGTCTCTTGACACCAACAGTGTGATATGCATCATGAAGGTTTTCGATAATTGTAGAGGTTTAACCATGTATATATTAGATGTTGTCAATCCTAAGGTGTTTAATGTAGGTCTCATTTTAATCAATTTCATCAAACAAACCAACAAATGACATCTTTGGGAATCATTTAAAATTTCAAAATGATTATCCCAAATTTTAGTGTCTTTTCTTCTTATTTGTCGTTCAAAAAGTTTGTCAGACATTGGTTTCAAAATATTTTTATCAATTTCAATTAAAAAATTAGGTTTCTTACGTAAAATCCTAGGAGGTGTTTTTGTCAAATTTTGCCTATCTACAATTTCAACATAAATTTCCTTATTCACATTTTCATTGTCTCCTTCAATTTCTACATTTTCTACATCATGAGTATTTAATTCTTCTTCAACATTGACAATAAAAATCTTCATCACGAGTATTTAATTCAACTTCAACATTGGCGGTAAAAACATTACCTGGTTCTTCATTGCTTACAATAGTTGGGGTTGAAGATGAACCTCTTCTTGATTCACAAAGTTTCCGCATTCACTCAGCATTTTGAATTTTGTTGGCCTCTAATTCATTTGGTGTTTTTTACTTAATGACTTCCTTTTTTGACTTCGTTTCTTGTCTCCCATGATGTTTTGCTTCCGGTGATAAGAAAAATGTGTAGAAAAAGATAGAATTTCACAATAATTCGTATGGTAAGGTCAGAGAGTAAAAATCACATGGTAATTCAGACATTGGGATGTGTGTAAATATGATTTATGAACCACGAGCGTGCTTTATAAACCGTGATCGCGGTTTATAAAGCACGCTCACGGTTTGTGTTAAAAAAACCATGATCGCACTTTATAAACTGCGATCGCGGATCTATCTGCCGAACCTAAGCCTCGGGAAATCTTTGTTTTTCCCCAACCAAAGCTATGGAAGGTCATTATGAAGTGTAAAAGGTCAAAAAACCTCAAATCTTCTCTTCCAAAGACTTGAACCATGCTAAAAACTGAAAACATTTCACAAAAATGGTGCCATCGTGTAGGGGAGACTATTAGCTTCGTAGAAATATTGATTTTAAAGTGAATAGAATAAGATAAATATCATTTTATAATTTTTTTACTAATAATAGGTCTTTAAGATATTTTTTCCGTGAATGTTCATGTCTACGTTTAAGACTGAAACTTTTGTTTCGTTTATCAAAATGTGATAAAACTTATACCATCCCAAGCATGGAAAAATTCTATACACATTAAAAAATAAAATATTTGATTTCAATATTTTTTGATATAGTTATGGCAAGCAAACGGAAAGCGCTCCGTTTTCTAAATATTTTCAGACCACTTTCACGGAAAAAATCATTAAAAAAATATTACTAAAAAAATACAAAATAAAATCCATCCCAAGATAGACAACTACATCTAACGTTTCACCAAAGGGAAAAAAATTAACAAGATTTGGTCATCCAAAATGTGGGCAAACAGACTACAATCTCATAAGTTTAAAAAAAAAAACTAAGTCATATAATTTTAAGTGTTTAATATAGCTAAACTTGTCCGTTTTTAAAAAAATTAGTATTTTAGAAACTAGATTCTGAATGCTACGATTCATATTTATATATAAATTTTTCTAATTTTGAGTGCACGTATAGCTAATAATCCCTACAAGTTGAGATTTTGTTGTTTTTTGCAATATGATGTCCACGGATGACCCTATATTTGTCCATCAACTTCCTGCACTTACCCATTACAAGCTTTTTACTATTTTGCTCTGTTATTTATTTTAGGTGCCACTAAAACAAAATAAAATGTTGTTACCTTCACCACACAAATAAAATTAAAGGGGGCTGAAGTTAAACACCTACTAGTAGGAATCACAAGCTTTAAGCCCTCATATGACCATACCATATGACCAAGGGTTAAGGATTTACCATGAAAGGAACGATAACCAGATCGCACCAAGCCAAGAACACAGATGCTAATCAAACACCATGATCTATAAGATGAAAGCAATTCACCAGAATAACTTTACATAAAACCTTTACAAACAAATGAAAAACAATATCATGTATTATTATGGAACTCAATGCAATACATTGAGAATGGGCCTTGCTTAAATAGACAAGGAATAACAATCTAAGAACCAATCAAGGTCGTAGATCAAGCCATAAATCAAAGAAATAACTAGTCATCAAAGAACTAGTCAAGACCATAGATTTAGAAGAGAACTAGACATCAAAGATCTAGTCAATACCATAGATTAAGGAAAGAACTATACCTAACAACTAGATAATATCTCCTAATATATAAATAAGATAAAAGAAATATCCACACACATAAATGGGTGAGGATAAATACAATAAAGGTAAATAAAGTACCTAGGTGAACATGAGCTAAGGTAAATACCTACTCTAACAAAAATTCTATAATGCAAGTTATATTACATGCCTTAATGGACCCGACTAAAAGTGACCTCTTCCTTTTTATAAAATGGAAAACAAAATAGACAACTATATAAAATCACAAGCTAATTAAAATATTCGTTGAAATTTTTTTAAGTACCGAATATATCTCAATAATATATTCATTAACTCCAAAAAAACTATAAAATCTAAAATTTTCTCCTTTGAAGAGAGCGTGATCATAAAACTACTTTATAAAAGTAAATGTTGATTCTAAATAGTTTACAAAAGACGAATAGTTTATTTTCGAGAAAATTTCGAGTTATGAACATAAATTATATTTTGCGTTAATATTATGATATAAAATGGGAATGATTGGGATAAGGTCATGGCCTAACCCAAATAATTATTATTAGTAATTTTTATTTTATTAAATTTTCATTTTTTAATATTGCATGGTGAGAAGGATAATATTAACTTTCTTCGACTTTAAAAAAAAGCTAATTGCATGGCTTTGCATGTTGAGTGAATATTCTTAACTTTTTCATTTTTTTGAAACATGTAAAATGGTTTAAGATTACCCATGCAAAAGGATTCACAACACCTTGTAATTTAGAGAGGATTGCAAATATCTCTTTTATAAGATTGCAAAACTGCTTTGTATGAAAAATTGTTTTCGAATGGAGAGTACAAACCATGAACAAGGAGGATTTAAGGTCACAAATTCTCACCCTAAAGACTTATCAAAAATTGAGCATGGTGATATTTTCTAATTTTAAAGTAATTTTTCAATTTTTGTTTATTACATTCAACCTAAACATCACATATGTTTACAAAACTAACATGATAAAATTATGGATGTGCGGGCGGTATAGATGAGAGAGTAATGACATCCCCTTGGATTGGGAGAGTTCCCTGAATCCCTATGGAGAGTGGTGAATGAACATGGTGAGAAGTTGGAGGAGTTAGCTACATTAATGATAGAGATAGAGGAAAGGATTGCTAAGCCATGAGGAAAGTGGAGAAAGAGAGGATTTTGCGAGATGGAGGAGTTAGTGACGTATGTGGAGGACTATCTTGCAGAATCGAGAGCCTTTTCAACACGAGATAAACCATTTGGCAAGACAGAGGTAGATGCAGTGTGTAACATAAAAATTTCGTGTAGGAGGTGTAAGGGAATGGCTCATAGGTTGATTTCTGTGTTGGAGAGGTTTTCTGGTATAGGTTTTTTGACCTTAAGTTTTTTGGTATATGTTTTTGGTGGGATTTTAAGAAAGATGTATTTTAATGGTATTTTTTGGAAATATTTTCCAAAGCACAGGTGTTTATAGCTGAAACAACTTTTCCGGCATTTGTTAGAAATGAATTCATAATTTTCATGTGTTTTATTTAATAATAATAATAAAAAGAGGTTGAATAGTTTTCTTTTGCCTTTAGTCCATCGAAATCGTTGTATAAATTTGTTGTGTGTTTTATTACATAATAAAACCTTTAATTATTCCTAGATCGTTCTCTATATTATTTGATAATAAATACGACAAATATAATAAATATATTTAAAATATTTACGCCGAAGGCATTCCCCTATGGTAGAAGACCTCCGACGCGTTTTGCAGTGATGCTAAATTTGACGTCTTGACAGCCGTTTGGACGTTTTTCCAAAGTGATTAAATTTGACGGGCTTTTACCTGTTTTTTATGATTTGCACCGATCTTTCATCCAATTCATCCACTTCCTGCTACGATTCTTCCTATTTTTCTAACACATGGATTTCGCACCCGCATTCGCACTGATTTTAGCGTGCCACTTCACTCTGCTCCTGTTCCTGTTCCTTTTCCCGTTTATGTATCTCTTTTCATAGGATCTTAGGTGAGGAGGAGGAGGACGAGGCTTCTGGCGCTGTCTGTGTTTGACATTGGGAATACTGGCTGGTCAGTTACATTCATTTTTTTACTGCATTTCTTACATTTTGTTCGCTGTGGGGATTTTGAAATAAAATGAACGGATGCCTCTGCAAATGCAGTTTTGTTTTTGTCTAGACAGTATTTTGAACGATTGATTTTGTGCTTCACTTTGGGTTAAGAAATTCCTCCAATTCGAAATGTGTTTGTTTCCATTTTTAGTGTATATTGCACAACAGTACACAGGGTTTGGAAAACTTGGGTATTGATGTGCTTGAGAGGCGCAACATCAACCCAGAAGGATACTTGTATTGGCTAGGAGATACAACATTAATTGGATTTTTAGTGGTCTTCAATATTTTATTGACAATGGCCCTTGCATATCTAAACCTTAAGTTTTCTCCAACCTTAATGCACTCATTAAACATCACCTTCATTCATTTGCAAAAAATGTGCCCTTTTGCATGCTGAGAATAGTCTTAATCCTGAGAAGCTCTCGGGAAGCCACAGGTTAGCATATCAGAAGAAAATCTGGGGGACCAACAATGCATTGAGTCCAAAATTATCTCAAAGGATCAAGATCCCCAGCTCCTTCCATCGACATCTAAAAGAGGGTCCTTTCAAATTGTGTCCTCCAAAGATGGAAAAGATACAAGTAGACTGTTTGTTCTCACTCTTTGGATGTACATGTTATTCCCTGTAAACTCTTAGAGTAAAGGATTCAACTAATATGGAGCCAGCAATTGATGCTTTGCCAATTTTTCATTCCCCTCTTTCCAGTGCCCATTAAAGGCACCTTACCAATCAAATGGGCACTGCACATTTTGAAGCGAGAACATGAATACATGAATACTTCCATACATATGTAGATGAAGCCTACAATTTGTTTGTACAAATGGAGGAATTTGGTCCTTTTCTGAATGAAGTGACATTTAATGCAATTATTGATGGACACAATTGCATTTTACACAAGACACATGCATCCTCACCAAGCATTGACACTGTTTCACCAAATGCAACCAACAAGGTTTGAACTTGATTAGTTCACCTTTTCTAGCCAAAATAGGTGATTTGAAACAGGGTATAGATATCCACAAAAGTACAATGGAGAAGGGATTTTTGTCAGATGTTGTAGTTGTGAGTGCCCTGGTAGATATGTATGCAAAATGTGGAAGTATACAGGCACGTGAAATATTTGAAAAAATGCCTAAAAGAAATGTAGTCACATGGACCGCAATGACTGTAAGTTATGCACACAATGGGTTTGTTGAAAAGGCATTCAAAACTTTTAAACAAATGCAATTGGTAGGAATCAAGCCAAATTCCACTACCTTTTCTAGTATCCTCCCAGTGTGTGCCAAAATGGGTTTTGTAGAACATGGCATGGACATCCATCAAAAAATAATTGAAAGGGGTTTCTTGTCAAATGTTGCATTTGCAAGTTCCTGGTAGATATGTATGCAAAATGTGGAAGCATTAACAAGGCACGTCAATTGTTTGACAAAATGTCTCAAAGAGATGTGATTTCATGTATTGCTGATGATTGCGGGATATGTACAAAATAGGTTTGTTGAAGAGGCTTTGAAAACATTTAAACGAATGTAATCGATAGGTTTCAAGCCAAGCTCCATAACTTTATCGTCAAGATCCTCCTTGCATCGTGCTAAAATAGGAGTTGTAGAACAAGCTATGGGCATCCATCAAAGCCTAATGAAAAGTGTTTTTCTCAAATATTATAGTTTAAAATGCCCTGATAGAAATGTATGCAAAATGTGGAAGCATACATGATGCACATGAAGTGTTCGATAAAATGTGTCAAAGAGATGTGGTCTCATGGAATGCGATGATTGCAGGATATGTACAAAATGGGATTTTTGAAAAGGTTGTTGAAGATTTTAAGTAAATGCAATTGTCAACTATAAATCCATACTCCACAACCTTTGTCAGCATCCTCCCAGCCTGTGCCAAAATGGGAGCTTTAGAACAGGGTACGAACATCCATCACAACATAATTGATGACTTCAGACACTCTTGCAGCATCTGAAAAGAGTGACAACAAGTCCCCACTGCTTCCTGAGAGCCACCATGATCTACAAGATTCTGATTGCAAGGATGCTTCATTTTTAGGAGCAGTATTCAATCTATGAACAACCATTGTGGTGTATTGCATCTGGCTTTAAATTTGATCAAGTTTTTATGAATGTATTTCCTTGGGTTGTGAGCTGAAAAAGTGGTTGTTGTTGCTCTGTTCTTCCTTGAATTAAAACTCAAGGAAGAAATTCTCTAAGCATCCAAAAATACATGCCCTCAATTTCACATCCACAAAAGTTATGAAACATTGTGCAAATGCTTGGGGAAATCAAATAACATATACCATTCGATGTTCACATTGCATTGTGTACATGTGATTGCTAGTAATAGGTTTATTTTAAATTGTAATTGTAACTAGCAATTATACTAAACAAATTGTAATGGAATCACAAAACAAATAATCAATTTTCTTATGCATAGAAGAATATGAGAGCAAGTGTATGATGGAAATGTAACCTTAATGTAGCAATCCAAAGATATAGAAATGATTGCAATGCAACCTTGTGTTGAAAAGGAGGGAAGACCAATTATTGAATTCGAGAGAAGAAGCAATTACTCAAGCACATAAAAAGAGAAATTTCTATTATTTGAAGGTAAAAAGAGGAAGCAATGGCTCGAGACATTTTTTTTTGAGATGCACATAA